>CM040628.1:2470229-3048526 GCA_022817965.1 Solanum lycopersicoides | reverse complement strand
CCATTCTATTACACCAAAAAAAGGCTTCACTTAAAGCCTTGCAGGATTTACACGTTTGTTTCAACTTAGAGGAAGTCTTAATAATAATCCTTTATTTCCCGCCACTTCAGAACATTTTTCTTTTCTTCCCTTCTACAACCACTTAGTTTCTCTTCACTTAAGATTTCTGCGAATGTAACCTTCCAGCCTCCACCGAACAGCTACTACCACCATTCATCACCACAACTAGCAACCACCACTAGCAAACATTGCACAACAATCACCATTGCCACTACTACCACCATCGATCACCATGCAAAGAAAAAACAGTCTTACCACTACCACGGGCAGCTAGATAATGTTTCCAGCACTATAGACAAGTAATAGCTAGACTATGTAGATGTTCGATGTTCAATAGACGAATCATGAGTTAGAGACTATCCAGTCAGTTTGAGCTTCTAAACTAGCGACATTGACATCCTTAAGTGATTTACAATTGTTACCTTCTTTGATATACTTTAATGATCTACAATTGTTACCTTTTTTATATAGAACGGAACTTCGCAAATGCCCTAGCTCAAAAGCTCTGCCCCACTGCAAAAGGCTTTCATCTAAATCAAACAAGCGAACAAACTTTTAATTCTTTACAAACATAATCTAAACATACAATGGAAACATCAAATTCTCCATTATCCACTAGCTACACTATACTGCATCCAAGTCAACTCAAAATCAAAGGCCTAACTTATGTCAATCCTTCTTACAACGCCAAATTACATCAATCTTCCCAAAAATAGATTAATTTTAGTAACTCAGTTAATTGGCTGACTACCTGAATTTTCACTGGTGAGTATTTGATTTCCCACCTCGTAATCCCCTCCCCTTTACCTTTATCCTTCCCCGCCCCTCCCCTCCCCTCCCCTTCCCCCTTCCCCTTATCCTTCCCCTTCCCCTTCCCCTTCCCCTTCCCTTCCTTTTCCTCTTCCTCTTCCTCTTCCTCTTCCTCCCTCTTCCTCTTCCTCTTCCTCTTCCTCTTCCTCTTCCTCTTCCTCTTCCTCTTCCTCTTCCTCCGCCCCCTCCACCTCCACCTCCACTCCCCCATTTGCCTTCCTCTGCCCCTGCCCTGCCTGCCTTGCCCCTCCACCTCCACCACCACCACCACCACCTCCACCTCCACCTCCACCATTTTTTTTCAAAAAAAAAAGAACTTCACAAAAATTATACAGCAAAACACAATTATACATCCCATTTCAGCTGCCAAAAACAAAATTTTACTTCTTATCTTGAAAAATCTAATTGAATATTGAACACATAAAACATAGAAAAATCAGAAATCTACAACAATTTCAATCAAAAACACAAAAACCCGGTTAAACCCACAACTCTCTCAGTGTGACCAAGCCAAAATATTTCATCAAAAGTAAAAACAAAGTCAAAATCATCCTAACATCTACTATACATATAGATAATAAAATTAAAAACTAACAGAGTAATTTTTCATCAACGAATTCCCCCTCGATCCTACCTAACTCCGCCCCTGTATTCTCAAGACATTGACATCATATGAACAATCATACATCAATGCACCACACCAAATGCATGCAAAAATCACCAAAACATAACAAAAAATAAATACATAAAATAAAAAAAAATAAAAAAAATATAATAATAATAAGAATGATAAGTACCTTTTTTTGCTATGAAGACACCCAAGAGAAAAGGGAGGAAAAGAAAGAGAGAAGTGAAGAGTCTAAGAGGGTATTTATAGATAAAACTTCTCTAAAGGGTACCCACAAGATAATTAAAATATCAATTTATTGACTTTTTGCATAATATTTTTTGATTTTTATTCGATATCCGGAGCCTATATTAGAGCTTCGACTAAATCTAAATCGCAAACTATAGGGTCATTCGGAGGTGGCGCTTCTAACAGTATTTTCTACATACCTAAGGCTCGAATCCGAAATCTAAGTACTCCCACCAGTGTATCACAACTCATGTTGGTGTACATAATATTTGCTCACGTGAATCTAATAATTTTTATTTAGATTTTGTATAAATATTAAAAATCTACTAGGAATATTTATAAATATTTATCTGGTAGTTAATCTAATAATACTTTATCTATTTCAGTTTGTTTGATTTACTTTCTTTTTTAATTCATATCAAATTCATATAAGTATCTATATTTTATTTATTGGAAAATCATTAATTCTAAATGTTATCCATTTTTTTTGGAACGTGTTAAAATTGACTTTTAATTTATTTTTATAATTTTGACTTAATTATATTTTCTTGTTATCAGATTTTGACTTAATACACTTATTAAGAATATAATGATTCGTATAGTGAATTTACCATTTTATTCTTATTAATTGATAAAGTCTTAAACATATTTATTCACTATATTTTTCAAAAACATTAACTCAATGTTAGTAAATTAAAGGTATAATGGGAAGTCCTTCCTTAATTTATCAAAAATGATAAGTAAAAAAAGAAATTAAATTATAAAATATTTAACAAGTAAATAAGGACGGAAAATATTTATTTATAATTATTTTTTTATTCAAACAGCTATAAAATTGCTTTAAAGCACAATTCAAACAAATTCTTGATCAAAAGTATCGAATCAATGTAGTTATTTATGAACTTTGATATTTTAAATAAAATATTTTTATATAAATATAAAATAATCAAACTCTAAAACGAGTATCAAATATCGAATGTTGTGGTGTTTGGTTTTCTGAGATTTATTCTATCATTTTCTATACGACGTGGCTTTTTTTGTCTTTGTAAGTAGATAAAGCTATGTGTTATGTGAATTGACTAAAAACACCCTGCACCAACTATGTTGACAAGGGTGTTTTTGTCTTTTCCTTTTTGTTGTGATTTGGACTTTTTTGGAATTAAAAGTAATATAGTATCTAATTGGATCTATGGTGGGGGCATGGAAAAATACTTTTTGGTTTTTAATTGATATGAGTCATGTCAACAAAAAGTGTAGACAAATAATATTAAAAAAATGAAATACTTAATAAAAATATTTTTTTAATATAGTATTTAGGTCAATTTATTAGAATTTTAACTAATTTTATAAAATATATAGTATATTCCATCACCATAAATAAGAAAAGAAAATATAGCTTGAAATTTAAAAATACGTAAAAATTTAAATTGGGACTAATTTAAATAAGTGAATAGTATTAATATAAGTACTAAGTAGTTTATTTTAGTTTGAAATTGAGACGTAGTTTTTTTTTTAATCCATTTCGTTTGTGAATTTAACTAAACAAATTAAGTGCAAAATACATTCGCTTTTTTAGAAAATCAAGAAAATATTAATCTTTGCTACACTTTCTTTTTAGGTATATCTGATTTCTTTTTATCTCATAATTATTTGTTTTCCTTAATTCTATATATATATATATATATATATTATTTTATTATGCATTAACATAAATAATTGATTGCATGTAACACGAGGTATGTTTTTTTTTCTAAAATAAAATAGAGTTTTTTCAATAAATATTTAAAGGAATTTGTCAATTGACAAATCATACTACATATGATAACTTGTCACCATCAGTAAAAGATGATAATAAAAATTTATATAAAGTGGACAAAAATACAAAATTATTTAATAAAAAATGGCAAAAATTATTAATTTTTCTTACCAAAAATATAAAATGAATAGCTTTGAAATATAGAGGTGTCTCCACTTTATTACATAGTTTGGCAAAAGTTGTCAATTAGCTTTATTTAGTTAGTCAATTACTCAATAATATTAATAAGAGCTTCAACCAACAATAGTTAATGGTTGGTTTTGAATGTTAATACTATATATAGTAGTAAATTATTGTGTACCATTTTATGTGAAATAATCTCCTTTTATTTTCTAATATTCATATTAAAACTCGATTAATTCAACTTTATGGACTACGGATAAAGCGTGGTGGTCCATCACTTCCAAACAACATCTTCTTTATATTTAAGACTTACATTACGAGTCTTCAATTAAAAAAAATAACACAATTATATCATTTCATCACAATCGTTACTGTTACGATAACAATGTTGTAGGTAGGCACTAGAAATCATGAATCATCTACAACATAGAAAAAAAAATAGTTAATTAATTTCTAAGAGTTTATAATCAATAAATAAAGTTAACCTTTTGTAGTTATAAAATTAGTTAATTGACCAACTCTTTCTCTAGCATTTTGTTTTTTTTTGTACATTTTCTATAATACATCAATTCTCAAGTCAAAAGTGCATATAATTTTTTCACAAAATGATATATTTGGCCAAATTTTAGAACAAAAAGTTCCATCCCCAATGGAGTCCTACGCAACACAAATTCAAAATAATCTAGCTCCAATAGATACGATACCAAACTTGGGTGAAAAAATAAAAGCTCCGAGTTTAAGTTACCTTTTTCGATATATTCGAGCCCATAGTTTTCATCTATGGCCCAACTAGTTCAGTCCAGTAAACATTTCTCCCAAAATTGTTAATGGGCCTTGGCCCATCCATTGAACTTTTAAAACGAATCATTCCCACAATTTTTGTAAAAAATAATATTATTTAAAAGACCATTTTCGATAAATCCTCGACTCGAACACAACATAACAAATAACCTTCACCAAAATACTACTAAAATAGGTCAAGAAGTAACATAAGTAATGAATCAAACAGATTACAAAGACATTCTCACAACATTAAACGATAAAAAGAAAACACAAAATAGCATTCATAGTTGTATTGGGCCAAGCTAACTTTCAAGTCTAAAAGAAAAAAAAAGAAGTTTATAATACATGTACCTAAAAGTTTTAAGAACTTTAATACAAATTTATTTTAACTTGAAAGAGTTTTAAGAGTAAGAGATTAAAGACTAATGTCACTAAGAGTCTCACTAATGTTCCGTGCCTTTAGCTACTTGATTTATCTTTTTAGGAGGTTTGGGTCATAACAGCAGAAACCATTGTGTTCATTCCACACATCCCATGTCCTCTACAAAGCTTATAGTAACCGTTTTCGCCCCATCGCTTCCCCCACGAGTTCTTTATGATCCAATATGGCTGATTGCTCAAACGCAGAATCGAGAACCCCTTTGAGCCATAACCGACTAGCAATACGCCATGGTTAACCCATCTCTTTCCACATATTAATGGGCAGGATACACCTCCGATGTACGTTTGCATAAACACAGCGTTCAACCCGACTACACACAACAAAGTTTCAAGCACCTTTTAGGCTTAAAGGATATCTTGATGCACATATCATATTGAGATATGGTTTGGTACTTACCTGCGAGAGGGCCGTGATTGACTAAATAAGCAGCGATTTGTTGTTCGTCGATGGGAATATTGGTGAAATTGGAGACTTTTACCGCGATCTTGTCTAGGCTAAACTTGCATTCGCCACGTTTACTAGTATATGGATATGAATCTTCCTCTTCTATTCCTCCTGCTTCGATTAAGTACTTGTATGCATTCGTCATTAGGCCTCCTCTGCATCCGGAATCACAAGCCTTTCTGTCCTTTTTATCACACTATGGAAGAGAGAAAAGAGAGGCCATCACTCATCATCATCAATATATCAAGCAGTAAATGAAGGCGCAAATTGATATGCAAATCCGAGAAGAGCTAACCGTGTTATCACAATCTACAAGCTGTTGTTCACTAAGATTTAGAAGCTTGCCGGTGGCAATGAAGTTGGCTCCTTCAATAGATCCAGTTGTACTAAACGCCCAGCATGAGCCGCAAGAACCCTGCATCGATCATCCAAATGATATGAACATTGATATATCATTAAAAGCCACAGCAAAATCTTCCAAGTCATTTATTCAAATAATGAATACTACAAATATCGCCCGTCTAAACTACAGTCTTCATAATCATTTAGAGATAGTGTGCGTCCTGTCAATTTATTGGTTGCTTAACGAAGGATATCCTCAATTTTCTCAAATGAAAATAAAAAATCCCCTTTAACTTGTACTATATAGTGCTAATATTTTCATATAGTAGTTCATAGTAGTAATTACTTTGATTTGGTGGCTGGTTAGGATTATACAGATAGATATTATTCCCTCCTAATATATACTACCTCCGTCCCATTTTATGTCACCTTTCAAATTTCAAGAGTCAAACAAGTCTATCTTTGATAAAAAAAATTCATAGATCTTTAAAATATTTTGAATTATTAATTATTGTGACCATAATACTTTTCACATAGTTTACAAATATATAAATTTCATTTCAAAAAAATTAAAAATTTCATGCGTAAATTTTCAGTCAGACTTAAATTGTTTGACTCTCACTCAAAACATAAAAGTTGTCATATAAATTGGGACGAAAAGAGTACATGTATTAATTATGCGAATTTCTAGATTACAAACCAAGACACCGTATTAATTTTTGTATGAATAGCTTACCTCCAAACCAGTTAGGAAACATGTACTCCTGCACGTCCAACAATAGTGGTTCACTATATTAATTTGAGATTCCAATAATATTTTGTCCAATTTATAAAATCAATAAACAATTTTTCCCTTAGTTCCTCATTTAACCCAATCATTAATTATAATTATTCTTCTATTATACATTTTTCAAGACAAAAATGATATACTAAAATTATCTTCTATTTATATTTTATCAAGAATTATGCAAAGTCGATAATGTAGAAGTAATTGTTAGACGAGGAGTATTAGTTATTCATGATTTAATACATGCATAACTTACTTCCAAGCCCGCTATCAAATGATCCTATCTAGTTAGGAAACATGGTATTATTTATGTACGTAATACAGTTTAATACATGCATAACTGTTGGGTGGTCTTGGGCCTTCTCAACCCAAAAGCTAGCTCAAAGGTTGAGGCTTTCCCTCACACTTATAAATTGACCACCAGCCCCTTCCACTTCCGATGTGGGGTAAACCCAACAATCTCTCCCTTCACACATCGGGCCTTGGGCTGGAGAGAGCGACAACCCAGTTTCTCCCGATGGGCTGAGACTTGTTGACAACCTGGGCTCTGATACCAATGTTGGGTGGTCTTGGGCCTTCTCAACCCAAAAGCTAGCTCAAAGGTTGAGACTTTCCCTCACACTTATAAATTGACCACCAGCCCCTTCCACTTCCTATGTGGGATAAACCCAACAATAACTTACCTCCAAACGCGCTACCAAATGATGCCTAAACTAATAGCCCGCTAAAAATGAAACTAAACTACTATCACATAAGTAGAAGCCCGAAAGCCCAAACTCGGTAACTTTTGCTCAAACAACTTATTTTTGTTAGACAACACCAATATACCGAGTGAACCTAATCTCACAAGTGAGATCCGAGAGGGTATTGTGTACTCAGTCTTACTTGAAACTAGCTCGGAGGTTCAACTGTGAAATCCCGAGCTAGTTCTCAAGTTAACCAAATTTAATACCGAACAATTGCAGCAGCAGCAACAACAACAAATAATAACAACAAATAATAATACGATAACGAATACGGTACAATTCTCACCTGCATCTTCACGTCAGTAACCGCACCTTTCTCTCTCCAATCAAAACTCTTCGGCAAATCCTTCACTTCCATCGGCGGCGCGTGAGACCCAACCTCTCCCAACAAGGAAGTCCGATCACCACCTTTAACACCCATATACATCCTCTCAAATTCCTCCGACGTCAGATCGGAAAATTGCGTAACTCCGTGAACAGCCGTAGGATCCAAAGCCTGGTGCTCCGCCGCCTTCAGGAGATTTTTAACGAAAACTCCGAGGCGGTGTATGTACTCCTCGCGTGTACTGTACTCTTTGTTGTATTCCTGTATGAATGACTTGAATCGATGCTCGGTGGGAGTACCGAGGAGGTTGTGGTTGCTTCCGCCGTGCGCGGTGGTTGTTGGATTTTGACCGTCGTTGACTTGCCGGATTTTGAATTCTTCTGGAATTGCTTTTGCTGCTGCTACTGATGTATGGTGAAAGGGAAGTAGAGAAAATGCGCATGTTAGAATTGTAACGCATAAAGCGTAGGTTAGACCACCTCCTTTTGCCATGTTCTTTTTGTGCTTCAGCTTTGGAGCTTCAATGAAGAAGATATAGGCAAATGGGTTTCATGTGACAAGATGGTCGAATTACCATTTTGGTCATTGTCCAAATAGTGGCGGAGTTAAAATTTTCAATAAGGATTCAAAATTTGAAAGAGCAAGTATGTGAATTAGTCGAAGAAGGTTCGACATTTTTTATATACTTCTAAAAAATAATTTTAACCATTATATATATAGTAATATTTTCCGTCAAAGAGGTTCGAATGAATACCCTAAAACACATGCTGGCTCCGCCTCTGTGTCCAAAGTAGTATATAAAAAATAATTTGAACCATAAATAAAGTTAGATTTGATAAACATACAATTCGATATAGTCGAGAATCTATCAAAAATAAGTAGAAATGAGGTAACATGATAGAATTTCTGACTATCAACGAATATGGTACTACGAATGAAGCTTCTTTTTTCTTAACTAAATGTCTCAGATTCAATAACTAGATATGAAAAGAATATTTGATAGAGCGTGTTTTCACTCTGAATAAACTAAGCGCGATACGAATTTGAAATAGTCGAGCTCCGATAAAAACGTAAAAAAAAAAAAGGAATATGTGAAGGAAGAATGGCTGTGGAGGGGTAATTTGGGAAATGTACAGTTTTAAATGTTGCATGCAAAATTATCCACTATGTTATAAGACACGTAGTGTGAGTTTGAAGCGGCAAGCTTCTATTCGTTCGCCACGTTCACAATTTTGTCCACTTAATAAAATTCTATTTACAATACAAAATTGACAGTCTTATTTTATTTGTATTTGTATAATATTATTTGCTTGGACAACAAATTTAGTGTAGTAGTTAAAAGCTTTTTAAAAAATTATAATATAAAATAACTTATAAATATTCATTATTTTGGAACATAATCTCAAATTGAACCACTTATAAACATATATTATTATTATTATTATTTTTAAATGTGGCACATAAAAACGTATTGTGTGGAAAAAATGAATGGCTCAAGACACAAATCTTAGTGAGACATACAAAAGGGTTGCTCTAATGGTAAAATATGATTCATTTTTAATTTTAAGATTTTTGTAAGTTTTTTTCAGAAGGATCAAAAGAGAGAAAAATAAAGGGCTCCAAAATAGAAAAAATTGGGCTGAAGTAAAAACGAAAAGTGGCCCAGAAATGGATTGGAAAAGTTGGAGGCCCATTTATAAAGGCTATAGAATCCACCTATGAACCCATTTGGATTTGAGCAACTTTCACATATAGCAAACGCAAAATTCATATTTATATGTTATAGCAAAGTTTGCATAATTGGCTCCATAGAAAACATAAATATATATAATTTGATATACATATACAAAGAAATCAATCGTATAGTTCGCTATACATATACAAAAGAAAGCAATTGTATACAAATCAACTGTATAGTATGTACAAAACGAGAAAGAGAGAAAGACAAAAGAAAATTGGGCAGGAGAATATTTGTATTGTATAATTATAAGTGTATAGGAGGAACGAAAATATATGTATATATACAATTTTTTCTCGCTTTATATAAACAAAAACACATTTTATAAACTTGTATTTCTATAAAAGTGAGAGGGAGCGAGCGAGAGACAGAGCGAGAGTTTGAGGGAGAGAGGTGACTAACAAACAATTTGCTATCGGGCACAATTTAATCAAAGTGTGGTTATAACATTTAATTTGATCTATTGATTTGCTATTATATACAATTTTCCATTTGGATGTTTCAAAATCAAACTGAAGGTAATCCAATATTATTAGTATGATTTTTTTTTTTGAAAAATTACTGAAATACACGTATTATATTTTTCTTATACTTAATATCCCTTTCTATTTCAAAAAATCTCTAAAATCCCTTATTTCTCTCCTAATGTATTCGAGCTACATATTAATGTATCTGATTCACATATTATGTATTCGATTTATTGTATAATGTATCCAATCTAGTTTTTAATGTATCTGAGCTACATATTATGTATTTGAGGTAATTTTTAATGTATCCGAGCTACATATTATATATTCGATTTATGTTATAATGTATCCATATACTCTTTAATGTATTCAAAAGGTACAAATTTTAAGGAATTATTGTAATTAGAAAAAATACGAATATAATGTAATCTACTCTTTACATTATAAAATTTATGTAAATTATATTCTTTTTTTACAATTAATGAGCTATATAATAAATCTTGTGAACTATTTTACGAAAAATATATTTTAACAATGTCAAATTTAAGTAGTCACAAAATCAACCTATTTAATGCCAATCACCCAAATAATTCATCACCTTACATCAATATATGAAGTAATTTGTGCTCAACATAAAATCAAATAGATAAGAGACTCAAGTGATCTATTAAGGATGATTTGATAGCTGGTTAGGAGAAATATTATATATACATTAGATCTTTTATGAGTAATATCAGATTTATAAATTGATTAAAATTACGGATAAAATTAATACGATATTTGATTTATAATTTAGAAAAGTGTATAACTTATACATGTGAAAGAATATATATACAATTTTATGTAGAATATAACATGAATAACTAGTCTGTTCATGAACCAATATATATTTTTTCGTCATAACTAATTCATATATTATAAATATCTTCACAATTCTATCCAACTATCAAACGTCTCCTAACTTTATTTGTTCAGCCTATTTTATAAAATTGAACTATTTAAATTAATGTGAAATTTACATAGAAAAATAATTTCCAATGTCATAATCTTCCCATTTTTGTTTGTCAAAGAAGAATCATTTTTTCCCCTTTCATTTTGATAATCGTGTACGCCTTATTCACATGCCAAAAGAGAACACTTCAAACTTGACCAAATTGCCTTTCAAATTGGGTGATATTTAAGTTTTTGTTCTTTAGCAATCGAATTTTTATTTAGTAGAATATATATATTTTTTTAAAATTATATGTCATGTGAGATATTATTTGTGTTATATTTTGACGCAAAAATATATTTATGCTTTATGAAAAAAAAACAAAAAAAACAAGTTATTTTGTTCATTTAAGTTATTTGTGTGACATTTTTGTTAGTACATTTTAAAAATATTTTCTTTCATTTTATTGATAATTTTTTAATTATAACTTTTTCACGTGATATGTTTTGAATCATAAAATTCAATAATATTTGGATTTATCTTACATATCTTTCATTCAAAATCATAGAATTCAAAAATATTTCTTACTTTCTTAGATTTCATATCGAATCAAAACCAGAACGCTTACACCAATGGTTGTTACATGTTGTATTGTATTGTATTGTATTATTAGTTTAAATACAATGTCAGCTTTAATTATTACTTGTAATGACAATTTGATGTACGTTCTTATTTTAATATTTTTTTCTTTTTCTCATTTTATCTTTATTTATTAGTTAATAATCATATTTCATTTTTATCCTATATTTTCATAAGAGTTCTATTCGTACACTATTTTTATGATATGTTTATCATTCAAATAATAAATGTGTGATATTATTATGCAATAACAGGATCTATAAAAACAATACAATAGAATACACCTCTGTTTAAAAAAGAATGACTCTATTTCCTTTTTAGTCTGTTTAAAAAAGAATGACCCTTTTTCTTTTTTGACAATACTTTAACTTTAACTTTTCACGTGGCATGTTTAAGAGCATAAGATTAAAGGGTATTTTGGTACATTTGACATAACTTTAAATTAAAATCACAAGATTAAAAAGTCTTCTTTATTTTCTTAAACTCTGTTCCAAATCAAACTAGGCCAATTTTTTTAAAACGAAAAAAATATAACATAATACAATACAAACAATATCATATAACATAATATAATACGATACGATACATTACGAAACACGAGTGAGGCAAATGACCATTCAAACTTTTTGAACAAAATGTTTTCTAGCAAGCTAGTGAAAGTCCCAATTTTGTGTGGTCTATAAACAAAGCCACCCACGTGGTTCCTTCTCCATGGTCATTGTAATGGTTTTCTTCTTCTTAATGGACCCTACTTGCCTTCCACTGTAGGAGATCCTTTCGAATCTTCTTCTCTTCATCATCTATTTCTCTTCACATTTCAGCAAAAAAACCATTAACACAACATCTTGTACAGTTCAAAAAAGAAGAAAAACAGTGTATAGAATTTTTTATTTTTTCTGTGAGATACAGAATGAGTGCTTTGTATTCCACTTTTATCTTGATTGATCTTCAAAGTTCTTGGTATTCAGCTAAACAGATACCTAATTCCACTTTTTGTTATTTAAATCAGTACACGTTCTCATCGGCATTTCGTCGAACACGTGGTGGGCGGGGTAGATTTCCGGCGCCGGCGGCGTCGATTCAGTCACCGGGAATCAGGAGGCCGAGGGAACGTTCCGGTGCCGGAAATGGGTTGTCGTTGTTTTCTCCTAATTCGCCTTCTACTTCGAGTTCCCAAGATGAGGTTGTGTCGGATTTGGACTTGTTCTTGGAGTTAGTGCCACTGAGGATGAGGGATGAACTATTTATGCATCAGGAGATTGGGAAGTTAGTTGAGGTAGTTATGGATTTAGGTAGAAAGCCCCTCGCGCGATTTCCTTCCGGTGATTGGATCATTTCTGAGCAGCCTGTAATGCTTGAGGATCTTCACCATGCCATTTCAAAGGTTGTATGAGTAAATAAATAGTACTACCTTCGTTTCAATTTGTTTGTTTTAAAAAGAATGCATCTTTTCTTTGTTGGCAACTCGATATGATTTAAGACCACAAGATTAAATAACATTTTAGTATATTCTAAGTATCTTTATTTTAAGATCACAAGATTGAAAACTCGTACCTTACTTGCTTAAACTCTGTGACAAAATCAAAACTAGATAAACAAATTGAAACGTTGGAAGTATTGCAAGTGTGATGTATCTAATTTAACTGAAAATTGTAGAATTGACTTTATCATGTAGTAGTATAATAGTTAGCAGTGTTGTCATGTAGCAAGATCTGATTGTGAGATCATCTTTGTAGAATAGAAGTTAAAAAATTAAAACTAAAGATTGTGGTTTGCCTTTATTTTATTTTATTTGATGAGTGGGAGTCAAAATTCATTGATCTGAATGCGACTTATGGTAATAAAATAATATAGAAGTACTTCTAAATAGTATGAATGTATAGTTATGAAAATTTTCTGCTTAAAGTTGGTAGCTTTGCTTCATTATTTAGGTGGGGGATTTCTCAGATGACAACCGTTCGGGTATTGACAGTTCCCTACATCGTATTAGTGCAATTAGAAACCGTAAAATGCAAATTATTGGCCTTACTTGCCGGGTTGGTCGAGCTGTATCTGGAAGTGCTGAGATCATACGTGACTTGGTTGAAGAAGGTGGTTCCATATTGGTGATAGGTCCTCCAGGGGTTGGTAAAACTACCTTAATCAGGTATCAAATTACTGTTTGCTTTGTATTAACCTTCCAAAAGTGATTTGTTATTGTTTAGTACTACTTGTTAATGCTCAGTTTTTCTCCCATGATTTCCTTCATATTAGTAGTTGTAGTATTACTTTGGAAGTTTCTTATGATTCAATTTCTGTTACTATTTAGTGGTTCTTGCATTTCGACTTCTATTATTTTGTTGTAGTGACTGTTCCCTCTTTTTAGTATTCTTTGTAATGTATTCTTTATCATTGTGTCTTGGCTTCTTCTCTCTCATTGTTTTCTTTTTTCGAAATGCTTTTACTTGAGCCGAGGGTCTATCGAAAACAACCTTTCTATCTCCCAAGGTAAGGGGTAAGGTCTGCGTACGCACTACCCTTTTCTGACCCCACTTATGAAATTACATTGGATATGTTTGTTGTTGTTAATTATCTTAATGAAGAATGGCTGGTACATATGAATGAATGTGAAGCTCTTTCTGCGCAGAGAAATAGCCAGAATGCTGGCAGATGACCAGAAGAAACGGGTTGTTATTGTTGATACATCTAATGAGATCGGAGGCGATGGAGATGTTCCTCATTCAGGTATTGGTTGTGCAAGAAGGATGCAAGTCCCAAATGTTAACCTGCAGCATAATGTGAGCAGTGGAATAAAATTTGTTTACATTTCCTACTATTTGTATAACCTCTGAACTGCAATCTAATACTCTTACTTCGAGCAGGTAATGATTGAAGCAGTTGAAAACCATATGCCCCAGACCATCATCATAGATGAAATAGGGACAGAGCTTGAAGCGTTGGCTGCTAGTACAATTGCTCAGAGAGGAGTACAGCTTGTTGGGACTGCTCATGGAAGTACCATTGAGAGTATAGTGAAAAATCCATCTTTACAGATGCTTGTTGGTGGCATAGAGGTGTTGAACCCTGTCCCTTTACATTCTGATTATATGTCATGATAATTT
Organism: Solanum lycopersicoides; assembly: GCA_022817965.1. Classification (NCBI taxonomy): domain Eukaryota; kingdom Viridiplantae; phylum Streptophyta; class Magnoliopsida; order Solanales; family Solanaceae; genus Solanum; species Solanum lycopersicoides. The sequence continues at coordinate 3,034,116 of CM040628.1, read as the reverse complement.
GTAATACATGTGAACAGTATGTTAAGTTTCAACTTCCTTTAATGTTTCTCAGAACAATGTTTAGTCAGATATTCACGGGGAACATTTTTCATCTACTCCTAATATTTTATGTCTGTTTTCACTTTGAATCAGAGTGTTACTCTGGGTGATGAGGAAGCAAGGAAAAGGAAAGTACAGAAAACAATTCTCGAGAGGAAAGGTCCTCCAACCTTCACATGTGCTGTTGAGATGCTATCAAGAACTCAATGTCGTGTTCACCATAGACTAGATTTAACAGTAGATGCTTTATTAGCAGGTACATTACAGTTTGCTTTTCTACCCTTTCAGAATTTTCTTACATTTGCGAAATCTGTGGACTATGTTTAGCAGCTGATATTAGGTTCTATATTTGATCTGTTTGTGGATGCAGGAAAATCTCCTTTGTTTGAGATACGGGGATTGGAGAGTGAAGCCGAAAGTTCGATCGAGTCTTCTCCGTTCACTCAAGAGGACGATGTTAATGACTTTGAGCTAATTGATAAAGTGGATAAGAAGGATAAAATGGAGTCTGATAGGGAATATGTAAAAAAGAAACCTAAAGTGGAGTCTGATATGGAGTATGTTAAAATGAAAGATAAAGTGGAGTTTGATATGGAGTATGTAAAAAAGAAAGTTAAACTAGAGTCTGACAGGGAGTATATAAAAAAGAAAGACAAAGTAGAGTATGTAAATTATAGTATGCAATCCAGTAAAGAAGACAAAATACTAAAATTTGAATCAGACGAGGAAGATGATGATCATCTCAATTCCAAGAAATCGGGCACCAGTGGATATGCCAGCAAAAAAACCTCTCCTGTGTTTGTTTATACTTATAAGGTATGTTTGTGATTTCTTTTAGGCTATTATCATTTGGAGAGCTACATACACTTCATGTTTCTATTTTTTTTCTGCCTCCACCACACACATTGAAACTTGAAAGCAAGGGACACTACAGAAATTACTTTTAAGTACTCCCTCCGTTCAATTTGTTTGTTTACTTTCCTTTTAAAGTCCGTCTGAAAAAAAGAAGAAGGTCTCTTTCCCTTTTCAGTGACTCTTTAATTCTAAATTTCCATATGACATGTTTAAGACTACAAGATCAAATAACGTTTTGGTACATTCTACATATCTTTAGTTTGAGACCACAAGATTCAAATGGCTTCTTTACTTGAACTCCTTTCCAAGTCATAACAAACAGATTAATTGAAACAGAGGGGTTATATGTTTTGATAACTTGGATATGTTTTATATCTCAACGAAAAGAAACTTGAGAATCGTTAACTATGCAAAACGATCGGAATTCCCATGAAATTATGTTGCGTGGTTCGGACTCATGGATGCACAACCTGTCTCGTACTAATCTGTGTATACTTAGTCTTGACAGATGTGTAAATTCAAGCCTAATCTCTTTCTGGCTTATTGTAGATTCAAGAAGCTGATCTATTGCAAGTTGCAACTGTTATGGGGCTAGAGGAAGAAATTGAAGTAACAGATGATATTGGTATTGCAGATGCTATTCTAGCATCTAGTGCTGAAATGAAGCAGAATCCTTGGATTCGTAGTGTTGCCAAATTTCATCAAGTGCCTGTCTTTGTTGTTAAGGTATCTTAAAATGCCGTTTGCTTACATATTTGTTTGTTTCAGGTCAATCACCTGACCTTCTACATTGTTGTGAATCAAGAGACCTCCATTTTTATCTCCTTGGCTAGGGAATTCCTTTTTCTTACTCGAGATGAGCTGCAGTTTTGAAATTACCATTTCTTGTCTTATTATGCAGTCAAATACTATGGCACAGATGGTGAAGGCTATCCGTATGATTCTTGGAATGGATTCTATTCACTCAAAACAACCATTGAAAGATTCATCCGATATTGAAATTCAAGATGATGCACCGAAAAGGAGACCTACATTGGAGGAGATCGATGCCTTAGAGGTTTGCCTCTTTCACTCCCAGGATATATGTTTGATATTAAATCAGTAGCATTTCTAAGGGAGATATTATCCCGTTTATATTTTATTTATATAAGATGGTAATAGTAATACGATTGGTGGATGATCATAACAAAATTTTTATTTGATCAAAATATGCATGATGATAACATCCGAAGAAGTTGGCTCCTCACATTAGAAACTCAATTGATGGAATGTACATTTCTTTGTCTCGTGATAGGAGGTCCGCCTTGCAATTGAGTACATCGTCATACCTGGTGGTGAGGCTGTTGAACTTCTCCCAAGGCGCTCTGAGATAGTTGCCCAACAACTCAAGCTGGTTGAGAGTTATCAGTTGGCTGCAGAAAATTCAGGTACCGAATCAAACCCGAGACTACAAATCCTTCCAAAGAAACTATACAGGAAGACTTCTGTAAAGACCTTGAGATCCAGTTCAAGTCAGAACAGCACAGGTTCCGACTCATGGATTGGTAAGAACGGAGGCACTGGTGTTGCTCGACTACCTTTCTTGCCTGAATAATTCAGATAAGTTCCTTTACCGCTGCTTTAACCTTGGTTGAACATGTTAAACGCAATGTACAGTGATGTATATCTGTATCTAAACCCCTGTAGATTCCATTGTTTGGTGTAATTCTTTTCGTCGCAGTGTTGTCTGCTCATGTATTCCTTGCTAAAAGCACTTTACAATGTACAATGTGATGTAGTGTATGAAATGTGTGCTTGCATCTTCTATCATGTTATGAAATTGATAATTGAGTACATTGATAAATGAGTACATTGATATTGCTTTTAATCGTAAATCATAAATTCCATAATGGAAGAATTTGATAAGTTATGATATGGAAAGTCATTCATCACTTTAATGTAGAAATCATATACTTTTAATCTTAATCATAATCTCATAATGGAAAGAATTTGAAAGTTATGATATTAGAAGTCATTCATCACTTTAAGTCAGAAATCAATTTCAAAATTAAAATTTGAATTTNAGAAAATGCGCATGTTAGAATTGTAACGCATAAAGCGTAGTTAGACCACCTCGTTTTGCCATGTTCTTTTGTGCTTCAGCTTTGAGCTTCAATGAAGAAGATATAGGCAAATGGTTTCATGTGACAAGATGTCGAATTTACCATTTTGGTCATTGTCAAACAGTGCGGAGTTAAATTTTTTAATAAGAGTTCAAAATTCGAAAGACTAGTATGTGAATTAGTCGAATGAGGTTCTACATTTTTTATATACCTTTAAAAAATAATTTTAACCATGTATATATATAGTAATATTTTCCGTTAAAGAATTCGAATGAATAACACATGCTGGCTCCGCCTCTGTTCCAAAGTAGTATATAAAAAATAATTTGAACCATAAATAAAGTTAGATTTGATAAAAATACAATTTGATATAGTCGAGAATTTATCAAAAATAAGTTGAAACAAGGTAACATGATAGAAATTTTGACTATCAACGAATATGGTGCTACGAATGAAGCTTCTTTTTGCTTAACTAAATGTCTCAAGTTCAATAACTAGATATGAAAGAATACTTGATAGAGCGTGTTTTCACTCTGAATGAACTCAGCACGATACGAATTTAAAATAATCGAGCTACGATAAAAACGTAAAAAAAAAAAGGAATATGTGAAGGAAGAATGGCTGTGGAGGGGGTAATTTGGGAAATGCAGAGTTTTAAATGCTGCATGCAAAATTATCCACTATGTTATAAGACACGTAGTGTGAGTTTGAAGCGGCAAGCTTCTATTCGTTCGCCACGTTCACAATTTTGTCCACTTAATAAATTTCTATTTACAATACAAAAATTGACAGTCTTATTTATTTTGTATGATATTATTATTTGCTTGAACACAAAATTTAGTATAGTAGTTAAAAAGTTTTAAAAAAAATTATAATATAAAATAAATTATAAATATTCATTATTTGGAACATAATCTCAAATTGAACCACTTATAAACATATATTATTATTATTATTATTTTTAAATGTGGCACATAAAAACGTATTGTGTGGAAAAAATGAATGGCTCAAGACACAAATCTTAGTGAGACATACAAAAGGGTTGCTCTAATGGTAAAATATGATTCATTTTTAATTTTAAGATTTTTGTAAGTTTTTTCAGAAGGATCAAAAGAGAGAAAAATAAAGGGCTCCAAAATAGAAAAAATTGGGCTGAAGTAAAAACGAAAAGTGGCCCAGAAATGGATTGGAAAAGTTGGAGGCCCATTTATAAAGGCTATAGAATCCACCTATGAACCCATTTAGATTTGAACAACTTTCACATATAGCAAACACAAAATTCATATTTGTATGTTATATCAAAATTTGCATAATTGCGCTCCATAGCAAATATAAATATGTATAATTCGATATACATATACAAAGTAATCAATCGTATAATTCACTATACATATACAAAAGAAAGCAATTGTATACAAATCAACTGTATAGTATGTACAAAACGAGAAAGAGAGAAAGACAAAAGAAAATTGGAAAGGAGAATATTTGTATTGTATAATTATAAGTGTATAGGGGAACGAAAATATATGTATATATTAATTTTTTCTCGCTTTATATAAACAAAAACACATTTTATACACTTGTGTTTGTTATAAAAGTGAGAGAGCGAGCGAGAGACGGAGCAGAGAGGAGAGTGGCGAGCTTGAGTTTGAGGGAGAGAAGTGTCTGACAAACAATTTGCTACCGGGCACAATTAAATCAAAGTGTGTTATAACATTTAATTGATCTATTAATTTGCTATTATATGCAATTTTCCCTTTTGATTTCAAAATCAAATTGAAAGTAATTCAATATTATTAGTATGATTTTTTTTTTGAAAAATTACTGAAATACACGTCTTATATTTTTTTATATACTTAATATCCCTTTCTATTTCAAAAAATCTCTAAAATCCCTTATTTCTCTCTCATAACGTATTCGAGCTACATATAAATGTATCTGAGTCACATATTATGTATTCGGTTTATTTTATAATGTATTCAAGCTAGTTTTAATGTATCTGAGGTAATTTTTAATGTATCCGATCTACATATTATATATTTGATTTATGTTATAATGTATCCAGATACTCTTTAATGAATTCGAAAGGTACAAATTTTAAAGAATTATTGTAGTTAGAAAAAAATATGAATAAAATGTAATTTACTCTTTACATTATGGGATTTATGTAATTATATTATTTTCTTACAATTAATGAGCTATATAATAAATCTTGTGAACTATTTTACCAAAAATATATTTTAACAATGTCAAAATTTAAGTAGTCACAAAATCAACCTATTTAATGCCAATCGAGTTTTTGGCCAAAAACATCCTTTAACTATACCCCAAACTTAAACTACATCCTTAAAGTATCATTTCTAGCAGAAAACATCCTTTAACTATACCCCAAACTTAAACTACATCCTTAAAGTATCATTCTTACCATAAAACATCCTTAAAGTATTTTAAAGTGAGCAATTTTCATCCTTCTACTTGAATATCTCGTAAAACTACCCGGTATATCCCACAAAAATTAAGTCGTCCCTTCCTAATTATTATTCTTAGATATGCCAAGAATATTATCGTAAACTTTTTCGTAATTGAGTTAATAATTATGCAAAACTTTTAATTTGACCGGTTTTTAATTCACTTTTCATGTAATTTTAATTAAAAATATTATTAGTTTAAATATGTTTCTTCTCAATTGAATATGCTAGAAGTGACATTTGTTGGAGACTTCCGCTCCTAATAATGTAGAATGAAACTCAAATACGAGACATAATCAATATTTTGGTCACTTCAATATTAGATTGACCTAAAAATCTATTGAATTATTTGGTTAAGAAAAAGATAAAAATAATTAATCTCCAACTTCTTTCGATTACGAAAAAGGCAAATTATGTACGCGCATATCTTCCAATCATTTTTAGTTTTCATAAGCAACAATGTCTAAGGTTTTTATATTTTTCAAGAACTTCTTGTAGCAAGTAATGAAATTATGCAGAATAACTTTTGTTGATAGTCACGTTAACTGTTCATGTTTTCGTAAGATTCATTAGTTATTTTGACAATATCTAACAAAAGAATGAAATTTGTTCATTTATAAATACTTAAAGATGTTTTCTGCTAAAAATGATACTTTAAGGATGTAGTTTAAGTTTAGGGTATAGTTAAAGGATGTTTTCTGCTACAAATGATACTTTAAGGATGTAGTTTAAGTTTTAGATATAGTTAAAGGATGTTTTTGGCAAAAAACTCAATGCCAATCACCCAAATAATTCATCACCTTACATCAATATATGAAGTAATTTCTGCTCAACATAAAATTAAATATATAAGAGACTCAAGTGATATCTATTAAGGGTGGTTTGATAGCTGATTAGGAGAAATATTATATATACATTAAATCTTCTATGAGTAATATCATATTTATAAATTGATTAAAAATTACGTAAAAAATTAATACGATATTTGATTTATAATTTAGAAAAGTGTATAACTTAGACATGTAAAATAATATATGTACAATTTTATGCAGAATATAACATGAATAACTAGTCTGTTCATAAACCAATATATAATTTTCGTCATAACTAATTCATATATTATAAATATCTTTATAATTTTACCCAACTATCAAACGTCTCCTAACTTTATTTGTTCAGCCTATTTTATAAAATTGAACTATTTAAATTAATGTGAAATTTACATAGAAAAATTAATTTCCAATGTCATAATCTTCCCATTTTTGTTTGTCAAAGAAGAATAATTTTTTTCTCCTTTCATTTTGATAATCGTGTACGCCTTATTCACATACCAAAAGAGAACACTTCAAACTTGACGAAATTGCCTTTCAAATTGGGTGATATTTAAGTTTTTGTTCTTTAGCAATCGAATTTTTATTTAGTAGAATATATATATTTTTTTAAAATTATACGTCATGTGAGATATTATTTGTGTTATATTTTGACGCAAAAATATATTTATGCTTTATGAAAAAAAAACAAAAAAAACAAGTTATTTTGTTCATTTAAGTTATTTGTGTGACATTTTTGTTAGTACATTTTAAAAATATTTTCTTTCATTTTATTGATAATTTTTTAATTATAACTTTTTCACGTGATATGTTTTGAATCATAAAATTCAATAATATTTGGATTTATCTTACATATCTTTCATTCAAAATCATAGAATTCAAAAATATTTCTTACTTTCTTAGATTTCATATCGAATCAAAACCAGAATGCTTACACCAATGGTTGTTACATGTTGTATTGTATTATTAGTTTAAATACAATGTCAGCTTTAATTATTACTTGTAATGACAATTTGATGTACGTTCTTATTTTAATATTTTTTTCTTTTTCTCATTTTATCTTTATTTATTAGTTAATAATCATATTTCATTTTTATCCTACATTTTTATAACAACTCTATCCATATCCTATTTTTTTGATATGTTTATCATTCAAATAATGAATTTGTGATATTATTATGCAATAACAGGATCCATAAAAACAATACAATATAACGTAATACAATACAAATGATATTATATAATATAATATAATACGATACGATACATTAAGAGAGTGGCAAATGACCATTCAAACTTTTTGAACAAAATGTTTTCTAGCAAGCTAGTGAGAGTCCCAATTTTGTGTGGTCTATAAACAAAGCCACCCACGTGGTTCCTTCTCCATTGTCATTGTAATGGTTTTCTTCTTCTTAATGGACCCTACTTGCCCTCCATTGTAGGAGATCCTTTCGAATCTTCTTCTCTTCATCATCTATTTCTCTTCACATTTCAGCCAAAAAAACCATTAACGCAACATCTTGTACAGTTGAAAAAAAGAAGAAAAACAGTGTATAGAAAGTTTTTTTTTTTTGTGAGATACAGAATGAGTGCTTTGTACTCCAATTTTATCTTGATTGATCTTCAAAGTTCTTGGTATTCAGCTAAACAGATACCCAATTCCACTTTTTGTTATTTAAATCAGTCCACGTTCTCAGCGGCATTTCGTCGAACACGTGGTGGGCGGGGTAGATTTCCGGCGCCGGCGGCGTCGATTCAGTCACCGGGAATTAGGAGGCCGAGGGAACGTTCCTGTGCCGGAAATGGGTTGTCGATGTTTTCTCCTAATTCGCCTTCTACTTCGAGTTCCCAAGATGAGGTTGTGTCGGATTTGGACTTGTTCTTGGAGTTAGTGCCACTGAGGATGAGGGATGAACTATTTATGCATCAGGAGATTGGGAAGTTAGTTGAGGTAGTTATGGATTTAGGTAGAAAGCCCCTCGCGCGATTTCCTTCCGGTGATTGGATCATTTCTGAGCAGCCTGTAATGCTTGAGGATCTTCACCATGCCATTTCAAAGGTTGTATGAGTAAATAAATATTACTACCTTCGTTTCAATTAGTTTGTTTTAGAAAGAATGCATCTTTCCTTTGTTGGCAACTCGATATTATTAAGTCCACAAGATTAAATAACATTTTAGTATAATCTAAGTATCTTTAGTTTAAGATCACAAGATTGAAAACTCGTACCTTACTTGCTTAAACTCTGTGACAAAATCAAAACTAGATAAAGAAATTGAAACGTTGTGTCTAATTCAACTGAAAATTGTAGGATTGACTTTATCATGTAGTAGTATAATAGTTAGCAGTGTTGTCATGTAGCAAGATAGAAAATTGTGGATCTGATTGTGAGATCACCTTTGTAGAATAGAAGTTCAAAATTTAAAACTAAAGATTGTGGTTTGCCTTTATTTGATTTGATTTGATGAGTGGGAGTCAAAATTCATTGATCTGAATGCGACTTATGGTAATAAAATAATATAGAAGTACTTCTAAATAGTATGAATGTATAGTTATGAAAATTTTCTGCTTAAAGTTGGTAGCTTTGCTTCATTATTTAGGTGGGGGATTTCTCAGATGACAACCGTTCGGGTATTGACAGTTCCCTACATCGTATTAGTGCAATTAGAAACCGTAAAATGCAAATTATTGGCCTTACCTGCCGGGTTGGTCGAGCCGTATCTGGAAGTGCTGAGATCATACGTGACTTGGTTGAAGAAGGTGGTTCCATATTGGTGATAGGTCCTCCAGGGGTTGGTAAAACTACCTTAATCAGGTATCAAATTACTGTTTGCTTTGTATTAACCTTCCGAAAGTGATTTTGTTATTGTTTAGTACTACTTGTTAATGCTCAGTTTTTCTCCCATGATTTCCTTCATATTAGTAGTTGTAGTATTACTTTGGAAGTTTCTTATGATTCAATTTCTGTTACTATTTAGTGGTTCTTGCATTTCGACTTCTATTATTTTGTTGTAGTGACTGTTCCCTCTTTTTAGTATTCTTTGTAATGTATTCTTTATCATTGTGTCTTGGCTTCTTCTCTCTCATTGTTTTCTTTTTTCGAACTGCTTTTACTTGGGCTGAGGGTCTATCGAAAACAACCTCTCTATCTCCCAAGGTAGGGGTAAGGTCTGCGTACACACTACCCTTTTCAGACCCCACTTATGAAATTACGTTGGATATGTTGTTGTTGATTATCTTAATGAAGAATGGCTGGTACATATGAATGAATGTGAAGCTCTTTCTGCTCAGAGAAATAGCCAGAATGCTGGCAGATGACCAGAAGAAACGGGTCGTTATTGTTGATACATCTAATGAGATCGGAGGCGATGGAGATGTTCCTCATTCAGGTATTGGTTGTGCAAGAAGGATGCAAGTCCCAAATGTTAACCTGCAGCATAATGTGAGCAGTGGAATAAAATTTGTGTACAGTTCCTACTATTTGTATAACCTCTGAACTGCAATCTAATACTCTTACTTCGAGCAGGTAATGATTGAAGCAGTTGAAAACCATATGCCCCAAACCATCATCATAGATGAAATAGGGACAGAGCTTGAAGCGTTGGCTGCTAGTACAATTGCTCAGAGAGGAGTACAACTTGTTGGGACTGCTCATGGAAGTACCATTGAGAGTATAGTGAAAAATCCATCTTTACAGATGCTTGTTGGTGGCATAGAGGTGTTGAACCCCGTCCCTTTACATTCTTAATATATGTCACGATAATTTGTAATACGTGTGAACTGTATGTTAAGTTTCAACTTTCTTTAACGTTTCTCAGAACAATGTTTAGTCAGATATTCACAGGGAACATTTTTCATCTAGTGCTAATATTTTATGTTTTTTTTCACTTTCAATCAGAGTGTTACTCTGGGTGATGAGGAAGCAAGGAAAAGGAAAGTACAGAAAACAATTCTCGAGAGGAAAGGTCCTCCAACATTCACATGTGCTGTTGAGATGATATCAAGAACTCAATGTCGTGTTCACCATAGACTAGATTTAACAGTAGATGCTTTATTAGCAGGTACATTAGAGTTTGCTTTCCTACCCTTTCAGAATTTTCTTACATTTGTGAAATCTCTGGACTATGTTTAGCAGCTGATATTAGGTTCTATATTTGATCTTTTTGTGGATGCAGGAAAATCTCCTTTGTTTGAGATACGGGGATTGGAGAGTGAAGCCGAAAGTTCGATCGAGTCTTCTCCGTTCACTCAAGAGGACGATGTTAATGACTTTGAGCTAATTGATAAAGTGGAAAAGAAGGATAAAATGGAGTCTGATAGGGAATATGTAAAAAAGAAACCTAAAGTGGAGTCTGATATGGAGTATGTTAAAAAGAAAGATAAAGTGGAGTTTGATATGGAGTATGTAAAAAAGAGAGTTAAACTAGAGTCTGATAGGGAGTATGTAAAAAAGAAAGATAAAGTAGAGTATGTAAATTATAGTATGCAATCCAGTAAAGAAGACAAAAAGGTAGAATTTGAATCAGATGAAGAAGATGATGATCATCCCAATTCCAAGAAATCGGGCACCAGTGGATATGCCAGCAAAAAAACCTCTCCTGTGTTTGTTTATACTTATAAGGTAAGTTCGTGATTTCTTTTAGGGTATTATCATTTGGAGGGCTACATACGCTTCATGTTTCTATTTTTTTTTCTGCCTCCACTACACACATTGAAACTTGAAAGCAAGGGACACTATTGAAATTACTTTTAAGTACTCCCTCCGTTCAATTTGTTTGTTTTACTTTCCTTATAAGTCCATCTAGAAAAAAAGAACGTCTCTTTCCTTTTTTAGTGACTCTTTAATTCTAACTTTCCATATGACATGTTTAAGACTACAAGATCAAATAACGTTTTGGTACATTCTACATATCTTTAGGTTGAGACAACAAGATTCAAATGGCTTCTTTACTTGGACTCCTTTCCAAGTCATAACAAACAGATTAATTGAAACAGAAGGGTTATATGTTTTAATTACTTGTATAGGTTTTATCTCTCAACGAAAAGAAACTTGAGAAGTGTTTATTATGCAAAACGATTGGAATTCCCATGAAATTATGTTGCGTGGTTCGGACTCATGGATGCACAACCTGTCTCGTACTAATCTGTGTATACTTAGTCTTGACAGATGTGTAAATTCAAGCCTAATTCTTTCTGGCTTATTGTAGATTCAAGAAGCTGATCTATTACAAGTTGCAACTGTTATGGGGCTAGAGGAAGAAATTGAAGTAACAGATGATATTGGTATTGCAGATGCTATTCTAGCATCTAGTGCTGAAATGAAGCAGAATCCTTGGATTCGTAGCGTTGCCAAATTTCATCAAGTGCCTGTCTTTGTTGTAAAGGTATCTTTGAGTGCCCTTTACTTGCATATTTGTTTGTTTCAGGTCAATCACCTGACCTTCTAGATTGTTGTGAATCAAGAGACCTCCATTTTATCTCCTTGGCTAGGGAAAGATGCTCAAGATTATTCCTTTTTCTTACTCGAGATGAGCTGCAGTTTTGAAATTTCCATTTCTTTGCTTATTATGCAGTCAAATACCATGGCACAGATGGTGAAGGCTATCCGTATGATTCTTGGAATGGATTGTATTCACTCAAAACAACCATTGAAAGAGTCATCCGATATTGAAATTCAAGATGATGCACCGAAAAGGAGACCTACATTGGAGGAGATCGATGCCTTAGAGGTTTGCCTCTTCAATTCCCAGGATATATGTTTGATATTAAATCAGTCCCATTTATATTTTATTTATCTCTTGACTTCTATAAGAGAGTAATAGTAATATAATTGGTGGATGATCATCATAACAAAACTGTTGCTTGATCAAAATATGCATGATTATAACCAAAGAAGTTGTCTCCTCACATTAGAAACTCAATTGATGGAATGTACATTTCTGTCTCGTGATAGGAGGTCCGCCTTGCAATTGAGTACATCGTCATACCTGGCGGTGAGGCTGTTGAACTTCTCCCAAGGCGCTCTGAGATAGTTGCCCAACAACTCAAGCTGGTTGAGAGTTATCAGTTGGCTGCAGAAAATTCAGGTACCGAATCAAACCCGAGACTACAAATCCTTCCAAAGAAACTATACAGGAAGACTTCTGTAAAGACCTTGAGATCCAGTTCAAGTCAGAACAGCACAGGTTCCGACTCATGGATTGGTAAGAACGGAGGCACTGGTGTTGCTCGACTACCTTTCTTGCCTGAATAATTCAGATAAGTTCCTTTACCGCTGCTTTAACCTTGGTTGAACATGTTAAACGCAATGTACAGTGATGTATATCTGTATCTAAACCCCTGTAGATTCCATTGTTTGGTGTAATTCTTTTCGTCGCAGTGTTGTCTGCTCATGTATTCCTTGCTAAAAGCACTTCCAATACAATGTACAGTGATGTAAATCCTTCAAAGGAATGAAATATAATAACACTCATTCCATAGAAATAAAACTACATTTGAAAGCAAAATATATGAGTCCCATTCTTGTATGTGTGCTTGCATCTTCTATCATGTTATGAAATTGATAATTGAGTACATTGATAAATGAGTACATTGATATTGCTTTTAATCGTAATCATAAATTCCATAATGGAAGAATTTGATAAGTTATGATATGGAAAGTCATTCATCACTTTAATGTAGAAATCATATACTTTTAATCTTAATCATAAATCTCATAATGGAAGAATTTGAAAAGTTATGATATTAGAAGTCATTCATCACTTTAAGTCAGAAATCAATTTCAAAATTAAAATTTGAATTTAAAGAGTCATTTTTAATGCTATTTAAGAACCAATTTACAAAGATGAAAGCTCAAAATCGGAAATCTAATTCGGGAAATTGCACAATTCAACATGTGAAGATAAGAGAGTTAGAAGTTGCAAGTGAGGATAACCGAAGAAATGTTGAAAATTGGTAATCAAGAAGAAAAAATAGCAGCGGAAAAAGAGAAAGGAAATTTAATACATGTGTAGTATTAAACAATGAACAATTTCATGTTGATATGTTGTCTCTAACAATAACAAAGTTTTCTTTTCGGGACTTTCTTTGCAATATCCTCTACTTTTCGTTCTCGCTTTCTTTCTCCATGATAGAATTTTCTTCCATGAAGCATTTATAATTATATGAGTGTTGGACTTGAAGTAAAGATATCAATTCAAAAAATATGTAGAAATTTTCTATTTGTGCATTTAAATGAGAAACATCAATTATTTTTGTTATTCATTTTGCACATACTAATATATCATATGTTTGGACCTAATAACTTAAAAATGTAACTCATTATTTTAGTTACCGAACAAAATATTGCAGGCTCATCGAATGTCTAATCATTTGACATACAATAAAGAAGTTATTTGAATACATTGATTGTTCATCTATTTTAAATTACATAGTATTTTTTTAATAGCTTGGGATCGTGTGATTAAAATGTAATTTTGACAGTAATTCATACATTTCACTGGATTCATGTGCAAATCATGTGTAGTCTTACTAAAAGAGGGAGGCTCCAAAGATGAAAAGTCGGGTTATCATTTTATCCTAAATTAAATTAAACATCAAATTAATTAAATAATATTAGTTTAATTATTTTTTGAATTGTAAGTTATTTATTAGAAAGAGAATGCAGAAGAACAAGACCCAATTAGGATTTCTAGAATTTTAAATAAGTATATGAATCAATATTTTTTCATTTTTCTAATTAATTAAATAATATTATTTTAATTATTTTTTGACCGGTAAGTTATTTATTAAAAAGGGAATGTGGAAGAACAAGAGTCAATTATAATTTCTAGAATTTTAAATAAGTACATGAATCAAGCCTTCCCTTTTTTAATCTTAAATTAAAGAATATGAAAAGTTATAGCTAAATAAATATATACTACTACCAAATATAAATTTATCATCTTTGTTACACTTACATTCTTTAGTTATTTTCTTCTACTACCAAATATAAATATATCATCTTTGTTACACTTAATTGCATTCTACTTAATTAGAAGGAGAATTTCATCTTCTACTAATTAATGTTAAAATATTTTATCTTCCTGAAATATATAACTATTAATTTAATTTTAATATTTTTACTCAATTCTATAAGACGAGAAACATTTTAAAGAAGTTAGTCATAAGGTAGTGTACCTCTATGTTTGTTTTTGCTACTTTATTTTGTCTTTTAAAACAAATATAGAATTTATATATCGAAATTATAATAAGGGGATGACTAAATACAAAAAGTTTCTTTTTATGAGTTAACTATACACTATAAGCATTTATCATTTTACTTTTCATATTTTTGTTGTAACTCAAACATAATTTCAAAAAAATTTATGTGACTTTTAATAATTCATATTCATCGTTATGGAGTACATGTGCAACGCACGTGCCCAGGGGCGGACCCACATGGGGCTGCACGGGTGTTCGAACACCCATTAAGCTCGTATCGAACTACGTATATTTATATCAAAATTAAGGTAATATCGTATAAAATAAAAGTCGAGCACTCAATAAATAAATGTATTAGTTGGCATGATGGTTGGAAATGGGTTCTCAAGGTCTTATATTGCTAAAAAATGCCTAGGTTCAATTCCTTGTAATTACATTCTTTTTATTTTAAAATCAACTCTTTTCTTTCTACCTTTTCTTTTTTCCCCTTTCACGAATTGTCCTATTTCTAATTTTTCTAAAACAAAATTCTTTTTTGAAGATTATTTTTTTTTTGATTTTTTTGGCTATCTTATATAAATATAATTATTTTTCTTTTGACAAGTATTAAATTTATACATTTATATTTATGATCGATAGCTTAAAAAGTAACCTTGATCTTAAAATCTTGAATCGCTTACTTCTCATGTGTAACAACCCTGAAAATGGATAAGATAAGAAATGCTTAGTGTGTCAAGAATGCCTATGATTAGACCAGGGTTCACACAGATTGATGCGGGTAGAACCAGACCTCGGAACCCTTGCTACAACCAAGACAACTATCTTGGGGGGTTAATTGAGCTTGGAAAGGTTGAGACCAACCATGTAGGGCTCTCGAATACGAAGATTTACTCGAAGGAGTCTTTACCGGACTTAAAGAGAGGAAATCTTAAGTTTTGAGGGTCTAGGGGTAAAATGGTCTTTTACCAGGCTAAGGATGATATCGTAATTACCCTAAATATATATTTAATTAATTATTTAATAAGGCTAATGTAAAGTATGAGAGCAATCTCAAATGAGCCTAAGTATATGTTACCAAAACGTACTCACCAATGAGAGTGTAAAGTTAATAAAGAGACCAGTCTCTATGAACACTCTAATGAAAGTATTGAGTTTAACACACTTAATACTAATGATGAGATGAAAAATTATCTAATGAGCTATGATGTTCTCATACTAGAAGCCAACTTCCATGACGTATGAGATGAATGTAATGGAACTTTATACTGAGCACCGATAGACTAGCTATGAGCGGTGATGCCTTCTTTCGGGAAGGACGGAGGTTCACGTAACTCTCATGAGATGAGACTGTCCGGCATGCCGGGTACGGATCTCCTTATATCTCCTAGTCTTCGAACCTATACTGCCAATATAGGGATCTGGCGGGGTTCGATTCCCATGTACGCTAGCATGTTTTGGATCACTTTGGCCGGTGATTCCACCTCTTTTCGGTGTGGGGGAGACACTGAATTTCATGATGCTCACATGATTTATGTCGGTTAAAGTTAAAGTTCCCAATGAATGAATGAGGCCAGCCTCAAATGATGCACATAATGAAATGAATGATACCAAAGGTGTTAGGATAGGATAATCAAAAGGTGAGTTAGATTCAAGTAATGACATTAGGTCATTCTTGGTCATTGCACAACGAACCTAATGAAAGTCTTAAACTACATCCTAGGTATAGCTGGTGTTTACACTGGCCTATGAATGAAATGAAATGGAGTACGTATGAATGAACGAAGCAGACTCTGTGTTTGCTAATGAAGACTCCCTAGTTGAGGTCCCATCTATTGAGCCCTCATTTCTGGGATGTCTTAATGTTAAGTCCATGATTCCAAGGTCTCATGGCATATGAACGAATGATAATAAAGAAGTTATGTGCTACATGCAAAATGTGATGTATGATATATGATATGTGCTATGTGTAAATGTTATGTGTTGTGTGCAAATGTGAAAAGTATGATGATATATGTTATCCTCATGGCATAACTTTCCTATTCCAAATCTGGAAAGCTCACTGACTTTCCTAATCCAAATTTGGAAAAAGCTCATTGACTTTCCTAATCCAAATTTGAAAACTTTTCTAATCTCAATTTGGCAAGTCCACTGACTTGACTTTCCTTAATTTTGTTGTTAGGAAAGAGCTATTCTTTCTCATGCATGTCCTTGGTGTGTGCTTGCATATACCCATACTTAGTACAAGTGTGTACTAACCCTATACAATCCTACTATTTTAGGTGCAGACACAGGGGACGATAAAGCTACAGGATCGTCGTTGCAGTTAGTCGGACGTTCAAGTATTCATCCGGACTTGGTAGGTCCTCATGCTTTCGAGGATGCTGCTGTTTTATATTCTAGCTTAGTCTTAGAGTTGAGCTAGTGGAGCATGTTCCACTAGCGTTTCTTTCCTGTTTTTATTCAGACTATGTATTGGTGCCATTTTGGCAATTATACACTTAATAAGTATTGAACTATTTCTTCATTTGATTATCTCTTAATGTTAGATGGTTGATGGTGAACAAAATTGTGAATGTAGTAGAATGTTTAGTAATCATGTTTCGAAACAAAAAGTTTCAAATTTTCCGCTAAAATTAACCTAAGTGAAGTAAGAATAACGTAAGTAGGCTTGTGTGCGACCTCTGAGAGGTCAACGACGCCGGTCTCGTCTGGGGTCTACACTCCGATCGTGACATCATGTCTATTATGTAACTTAATCTCCAAAAAACTATAAACAGTCATGATCTTCCATTACTATTAACTTTTTCTTCTCATCACTCTAATTAGGAAAAATAAAAGGGAAGGATAAAAATGTGTTCTAGCGCCTTTATTTCAGTTTTTCAATTTAAAAGCGAAAGAGTCTTCCTTCCGTTGGTTTGCCTTTTTGGTAACTACAATTGTATGTGAAAGTATATTGTTTCTCCTTTTTTTCTTGAACCAATTCAAATATTTCGATTGTCTATTGTATTGAAAAAATAACACCTATGTTGACGAATTTTAGCTCGCAGTTACGCTCTTTGGTTGATATAAGTTGAAAATAGATAGCACCTATAATTGTAAATTTCTGAATCCGCCACTGCACGGGCCTAAAGTAGGATTAAATAATAAAACATGTATCATATTACAAGTGGAAAGACATTAAATAAAAAGTTACATTATAATCCATCATAATATCATACTTCTACATTTTTTTCACCATTTTTATAAATATTTATCGTCTTAATGACTTAATAAAATGTCGTACACCATATATGTTGAAATAAATTCCACTGACAATATCTCTTAGAGAAAAGACCAAATAACCACGTGATACCACATATACTACCAATTCAATTGGTCTGCATTTAAACACAATTAGGAGTTTTTTTTTACATTATCTTTTTTTGAGTAGACAAAAGTGTAAATTATTATAGGTAGACAAATATATCTCAAATCTAATATAAAAATAGGATGGAATGTTCTATAAAAAAAAATTCTTTAAAGAAATATTGTATTCTTTTACATCATAGAGAAACATATATGCATGTTTAATATAAAGTAACTATTATATAAATAGTATCAAAAGTTCAAAACTACCTTAATGTATATTTTAACTTTACAAATATTAAATCCATTTTGCATGTAAGTGTAAGGAAATTAAAATATAAGATTAATATTCATTATGCTTAGCTTATTTTCTTCGATATACTTTAATATTTACTTTTATCATTGAACATATCAATTGAAACTGTATATAAGATTTTGATCCCAATTAATAGAAATATGCGTGCAACACGCGTAACCAAAACTAGTTATACAAAAGAGACTGTAACTCGAACCCTCAATCAATATGGAACTTTAACGCTTTCCAAAATCTTATGGTCCATTGTATTGTGATGGTGAAGCTGATGATGTTTCGTAGAATATGTAATTTGTATTCCCGTTGTCTATTTCTTGTTTATTAGCATCAATGATCAAAGCTACCAAGCTTAATAGAGGGTAACAATCCAACTCATTTTATGGAATTCTATAATAAATTTTCATGCAATTAATAAGAGTTAATAGTTCTTCTCATTATATAATTTTAGATTCTTTTCATTAAATTCGATCAGTTATTTATTTATTTTCTTATTTAATAGTTTGTTGAACAGACAATAGCCAAATTACTACTAATATCATTTATAAAAAGAGGAAAATATCATTATATCCACTGAATTATTATAATCTTTGACTCATTTAATTCACTGAATTATGTAACATTTTTTTCACTCCTTTATATATTGCAAATCATGGCAAGACAATTTACAATATTCTCTTAAAATTAGTACAAGAATAATTAATTAAGTATATTTTTTATAAATGGCAAAATATTCAGTCTATTATTCGTATGTCCTCCTTGTCATTGTGTATCTATCTGGTTTGTGCATTAAGGCTCTCCTATTTTATTTTAATATTATTTGCGTGTACTTAATAGAGATTTAAATAATACTGATCTTGGACCATTAAACTCATCTATTTATATTTAGATTTTATATACTTATTTGGTTCGATGAGGTCTTACTCACCAAGATAATATAATTAAGTTCTTAATTTTTACGTTCATAACCACCAACCATCGTCACTAATCATCTATGTCATTATTACCATCATTGTCAATCACTGTCATGGTTGCCAACCACCTTTGTCCATCATAATCATATATCATTGACAATTACTATTATGAATCGCTACCACATCTACCATCTCTATCATTATAATTATATCTACTGTCATTATTACTGTTGTTACCTCCGCCATCACTATCAACCATTAACACAAAATTACGAAAATACTACTACTAACTACTTTCATCATCACAATTAATACCGCTGCCAACTACCACCAATATATAGTATCATCAGTCATCACCACCAACATCACCAACTACTAACATAAATTCCGCCATCACTATCTAGCACTACAATTACAATCCACCTACACCATCACAACTAACACCACTGACATCTACCAACAATAGTATCGTCAACCACCATCACCAACATCATCATCAACTACTAACATCAACCAATTCCACCATTACAATTACCATCATCATCACACCAGTCATTACAACACCAACCACATTCATTGTTACTAATTACATACCAACATTAACCATCGCCGCCTCCACCACAACAAACTATCTCCACTATAATTAGCGAACATAAATTTATTTACTTGCTTAAATTAGATTAATTTTAGTACTAATAATTTTATTATTATTATTATTATTATTATTATTATTATTATTATTATTATTATTATTGTAGTCCTCAACCCCAAAATGGCCCAAAATCACCAAGTCATGGCCAAGGAATGCAAGTAACATGTGTGAAGAATGATGATTGTGGACCTGTCTGCCTAGCAGCATATAAAGAGCAATTATATTTTGCAGCTTGTTTGCAGCAACACATGATCTTCATTATATTTGTATTTGCTCATATTATTGTTAAAACGTGTAATGCTTTATGTATCGATAAATTGTTCGTTTTTCATTTTAAATAACAATGATAAATGTCTCTTTTAGATTTTTATCTAAATATAACAAGATTTACCACTCCAAAAAGGGATATGTATATAAATAGACAGATAAACTTTTTTTAATCGATATATATGAATCAGTCGAGGTAAGTTGATCCAAACACGATCACCACTACAACACAAAAATATCCCATAAGTGAAGATTAGGGAAAATAGAGTTTATACAAAAAAATTATCTTTATCTCGTGAAAATAAAGAGGCTGGTTTTTAAAGATCCTCGATTCAAGTAACGCATAACAAAACATTTAAAAAAACAAAAACAAATTAATTATAAGAAAATAATGTATTTATATCACGCAACAGTTAATGTAAATATAATCTAGCTTCTCTACTATCTCTATAATAGTCTCATTTATTAAGATATTATATTCACTTTTATAGCTATCTGTTATATACATATATAACAAACATTTGATATTTAAATTTTATTTGGCTATTATAAAAATAAAATACAACTATAAAAGATAGTCATTATAAAATAGTTTGACTGTATATATAACATGCTAGAGGGAGAGTTTATAGTTTAATTTTTAAAATGAGTCAAAATGACGGTTGAGAAACGTAATATAACAACAAAAATGAAAAAAAAAGGATAACTTTCACATATAGCAAATAAAAAATTTATTTTTTTATGTTATAGCAAAATTTGTATAATTGCGCTCTATAACAAATATATAACTGTATAATTTGCTATACATATATAATTGAATAATTCGCTGGCCTAAATTGTATAATTCACTGGCCTCGCTATGCATATACAATTGTATGATTCGCTGGCCTAAATTGTATAATTCGCTGGCCTATTTCGCTGCAATTGTATAATTCGCTGGCCTATTTCACTGCAATTTGTATAATGCGCAATTGTATAATTCGCTGCCTATTTCGCTGCAATATCTGTATGAAATTTGCTTTGCATATAATTGAATCGAAGTAAAATATTTGAATATTGTATAATTATAAGTGTATAGAAAGAAGATATATGTTTTTCTCTCGCTTTATACAAAAACAGAAACACAATTTATATGCTTCTGTTGTATAAAGCGAGAGAAAATTGTATTTCACTGCAATTGTATAATTCGCAATTGTATAATTCGTTGGCCTTTTTCGCTGCAATATTTGTATAAAATTTGCATTTGTATACAATTGAATCGAAGTAAAATATTTGTAAATTGTATAATTAAGTGTATAGCACGAAGATATATGTTTTTGCATGTGTATATACAATTTTCTCTCGCTTTATACAAAACAGAAACACAATTTATACACTTCTGTGTAGAAAGCGAGAGAGGCGAGCAGAGGGAGAGTGGTGAGCGAGAATGGGAGAGTGGCGAGCGAGGTTTTTGGGAGAGAGACGACTGACAAACTTTGGCAAACATTTGCTATGGAGCACAATTAAATCAAACCATAGCTACTCCATTTATTTTAGGTTATTAGTTTGCTATTATATAAAATTATCCCAAAAAAAATTAGTTTGTTGACCAAAATTATTACTCCATTCACTGAATTAATATAATCTTTGACTCATTTAATTCACTGGATTACATAACATTTATTTTTCTCCTTTATATATTGCAAATCATGGAAAAACAATTTACAATATTCTCTCATAAATAAAAGCATATTTATTTTTCAAATTCAAAGTATTTATAAATGGCAAAAATTTCAGCCTACTATTCATGTCTCCTCCTAATTATCATTCTGTATCTGTCTGGTTTGTGCATTAAAACTCTCCTATTTTATTTTTAAAATTGTTATTTTTTCACTTAAGTTTATCTGTTTATTTTATTATTCATCTATTTTGTTCAATATAAATGTTACATAGTTGTAAAAATAGCTATTAAAATAAATTTAATTACGTTCTATGTATCTATAGTTTGGTTATTACGATTCTTAGCTACACGTTATAGAGAGGAGAGAGGTGAGCGGGATTAGGAGAGGGAGGAGAGAGTGGAGAAAGGTGAATTTAATAAGTATATCTGTCAAATAATTATATATATACAATTCATATACATATGTATTTGTATACCTAGTGAGCTAGATTGGGAGAGGGAGAGCCGAAAGATGAGCGCGGAAGGGCAGAGAGTGTAGAGAGTCTAATTAATTGTATTTGTATATCTGTCATATATATGTATGTATTATTTGTATTTGTTTATGTTAAAAGAAGAAAGAGGAGAGAGACGAGAGAGAAGATGCAACGTAATTATAGCTGACTGATAATTAATAAAAACTATAATTATATTAGCTAATTAACTAGTATATATCTGTTTATCCGCGTAATTTTCTATAAAAAAAACTACAAATTATTTGATTTCTTGAATTTGATTTATTGATTAACTTTTTTTTTTTTGGATAATAATAATATTTTTTTTCCATTGTTGTAGTTGTTGACCCAACGATGGCTCAACATAGGGTATGCCGTAACGATTATCACATGGTAAAATGTACTTTGAAAGAAGATTGCAGCTATATTTGCCTCAGAAAATATAAAAGAAATTTAGTTTATTCAGATTGTATCATTAAGAGACCTGTTCGTCTTGGTCATTGTGTTTGTTGGTACTATTGTTAAATACGCGGAATATTTTCTGTATCGACAAATAAAATTCCATCTAAAGACATGTTATTTTTCTTGATCGATCGAGTTATAAGTAACGATTGATTCAAGATTTTATGAAGGGCTTTTAAAAATTGCAGTGTCTATGATTTGATTTCTTTATATTATTGTGTCAATTTCTAATTATATGTTTCGGGATTAAAAAAATAAAAATATATATAGTGTAATTTTTTTTTGTTGAAATAGTATATAACAAACATCCTTCCGACTCAAAATATAACCTATGGATTTCTAATTTTCTTTTTATCTTTATCGATGCTTCGGATGAAACTAATATAATTATATTTTTGCAGCTTTTTTGCAGAAACCACCTGATCTTCATTTTATTTGTGTTTGCTCGTATTATTGTTAAAACGTGTAGTGTTTTATATATCGATAAATTATTTATTCTTCATTTTTATTATAAATGTCTTTCTTTAGATTTTATTTAAATAAAACAAGATTTATCATTTCAATAAAGGAAATTTATATAAATGAGTCATATTGACTATTAAAAAATGTAATATAACAAGTACAAATAAAAGAATTTATTTGTTGGCCAGTAAATAGCTAAATTAGTACTTACAAGTATAAAAAAAAAAAATTAAAATGAAAGTTATTACTATTATATTCACTGAATTAACATAATCTTTGCTTATTTAATTCACTTGGATTATATGACATTTTTTTCTCCTATATATATTGCAAATCATGGCAGAACAATTTACAATATTCTCTAAAAAAATACAAGCATATTTATTATTCAAAGTATTTAAAAATGGCAAAAATTTCAGTCTACTATTCATGTCTCCTCCTAATTATCATTTTGTATCTGTCTGGTTTGTGCATTTGAAACTTTCTTATTTTATTTTCGCATTTTTTATTTATTTATAATTATAATTTGCTAATTACGATTCTTAGCTACATGTTAGAGGGAGGTCATCGAGATTGAGGGAGGGCAGAGAGTGGAGAGAGCTAGAGGTGAATTTAATATGTATATATATTAATTATTTGTATATATGTAAAATATACATATGTATTTATATATTTAGCGAGCAAAAACGAAAGAGGGAAGAGAGAGACGAGCGAGAGAGGCTAATTGTATTTGTATATCTGTCATTTAATTATGTATATATATGTATAATTTGTATATATATATATAAAAGAGGAGAGAGACGACGTATTTATAACTAAAATTAAGCTGCGAATGGTAATTTATGAAAATTATAGCTAATGTTTGCTAATTAACTACTAGTATATGTTTACTTATCCGCGTAATTTTAAAAAGAAATTACAATTTTTTTTTGTTTTCTTGAATTTGATATCTTATTTTTTAATAATTTTTTTAAAATAATTTTTGTAGTTATTATTGACCCAACAACGGCTCAACGTAAGGAATGTAGTAATGATTTTGACAATGTAACATGTGTTGTTAATGAAGATTGCACCCCTCTTTGCCAATCAACATATAAAGAAAATTTATATTATTCAGCTTGTATGATGAAGACACCTGCTCATATTCATATTTGTACTTGTTGGTACTATTGTTAAATACGCGGAATATTTTCTGCATCGATGAATAATAAATTTTATCTAAAATATTAAAAGATATGTCATTTTTTCGATCGAGTTATAAGTAATGATGGATTCAAGATTTTATGAAGGGCTTTTGATACATAAAAGTGTAGTGTCTATAACGACCTCTAATTTTATGTTTTGAGATTATATATATATATATCGTGTAATTTTTTTTTACTGTAATAATATAATCTGATAAATACTGTTCCATCTCTAAATTTAATTAAATCTAAGTAAATAAAGTAAATCTGACCAGAAAATACATAGTTTGACTAAATTAAAATTATTTGATGTAGACTCCCTAAACATTTATAGGCTTAGTAACAAAATGGTTTAAATGTCATTAAAACAATTTAATACTCGATTTTTTACTGGATTAAAACAATAATATTATCACAATCTAATTCATTTTTCACTATATAAATAGTACTTTTATATATATATATTAGAACCATGACTAAATTAAATAATTAATAACATAGCACAATTAATCAAAATATAAATGGCTAAAATTTCAGTCTACTACTGTCTTCTTCTTATCATCATCATGTTTTTGTCAGGTTTGTGTATTAACACTCTCATTTTCTTTAAAAGAAATAATCATTTTTTGTTTTCATTTTAATTAATTAGCTGTTTTAATTACTACTACTAATATTTTAGTTCAAAAGTTAGTACTTCCTCAACTTCAATTTGATTACTCTATTTTGACTTAATTAGCTATTTTAATCTTGTAATCTTAGATTATATATATATATATTTTAAAATTTGTACAGAATTTTCTTTTTCTTGTATTTCTTTACTTATTTAGTCAGATTCTTCTGAACTGGTTGAACATTCTTCATAAATTTCTTCAAAGAAATCATTACTTTCTATAGATTTTATTGATTCGAGATTTTCTTTATCTCTTGTGATTCCTATCATAGAGATGTTAGTTTTATTTATATCCCAATCTTTTATTAAAAAATATTTTGCTAGACTTGCTTCAGATCCATTGTCTATCTGACAACACATTGTTAATTTGATATCATAGAATGTTATTTCTATAAAAATCGATACTTTGAAAATTGTTTCTTTATATATATATATATCAAAACCTGGATTTGGTGTTGCGGATCTTTAGAAAACAGTCTCGCTGCATTTTACCCTCTTCACACCCAACTTGTAAAATTTTACTGGTATGTTGTTGTTGTTATATTATAATTTATCGAAATATATGTTAATCTTGTTGTCACAAACATGTGGAAAATTAAAATTAAAGAACTGTTAAAAAAGAAAAAGAAAAACAAATTTTTAAATAGATTAAAAAGAAAAAAAGAACAAACAAATTGAAAACGAAGGGAGTATTATCTTTTTCTTCAATCAAGAATGCTTCTAAAAAAACATTTTAGTGCATAATTTTTTTTATTGATAAGTAATTTTTAATTTTCTTAATTCGAGATCTATTAGAAATAATTTCCATATCCTCTTCCGACCTCCTTTGTAAATTATAACTATAAAATTATACTGAATATGTTATTATTGTTATATAGATCCACGAAAAGACATCAGAAATTAATTTACAATATAGTATTATCTTTTTTATTTGAACTCTTTTATTGATTTTAATAATATTTTTTTTGTTAGTCTTTAGCAAGACAATTGCCCAAGATCAACAAGTTATTGATTTGCAATGTGTTGATCCAATGACCAATGTAAAATGCAGGGAGAAGGAAGATTGTTTGATGATTTGTCATAGAAAATATCATGATAAATTATATGGTGTTAATTGTATTAAAAACCCATATTATCCACATAGTTTTTGTCTTTGTGCCTATTATTGTTAAAAGGTTAAAAGTTTACTTGAAGTTACAAATGTTAAATTATATTACAAGGTAGTTTGATGTTCTATGATTTAAAAAAAGTCTTTAATGTATGGGGTATTTTGAATATTACGAGTTATTTCAGTATCAAGATGATTCAGAATTCAAATTATTATGGGGTATTTTGAATATTACGAGTTATTTCAGTATCGGATGAATCAAAACCCGAATTATTACTAGTTATTTATGTTATCAAAATAATTTTAACATAATTTTGTTCTTAGATACATTTGAGTTATGATTTCAAAAGCAAAAATATATATGTTAATTGTTGATGTAAGAATTTTCATTGAAGATAGTAAAACTTGGCCTTTCTTTTCATTATACTCTTTCCGTCCGGAATTGTTTGTCATGTTACGTTTATCGAAAGTCAATTTGACTAATTTTCAAAGGTAAATTAGATTACATTAATTCAATATTTTAAATAAAAAAATTAGATATTCTAAAACTATATGAAAAGTACTATAAATTACAATTTTTTGCATATTAATATGACGAAAAAATACATATCAAAATGTTAGTAATTTTTTTTATAGTTTGACTCTAAAAATAGAAATCATGACAAATAATACCAAATAAAGGGAGTATAAGATTTGATTATAATCAAATCAAAGTGATTTAATAATAAATCATTTTCTTTGAGTCAAATTTTAGATTCACACAAGATCAGTAACGTTTTGAATAAAATAAAATAAAAAGTAGCTAAATCTACATAATTAAAATATAAACTTTACTTAAAAATTATTTTGACAAAAAAACATTTAATGTTACTTTCCTGAACTTTTACAGGAATAATAAAATGGACTAAATGTAATCACTCTATCTTAATCCCAATTTTATTATAAAACTATCCAAATATTTTCTTTTATATATAAATATTATAACCATGGCTAGATAATTCATAACATTTTCTCAAAAACACAGACTCAATATATAATCAAAATATAAAATATGGCAAAAATTTCAATTTACTACTGTTTTCTTCTTATTATCACATTTTTGTCAGGTTTGTGCATTTACACTCAACTTTTTAAAAAGAAAAAGAAAAATATTTTGTTTACATTTTTTTTTTTGGAGATTTATTTATGTTGTTTTTATTACACATATATTATTTTCTTGAGTTGAATTTTTAATTGATTTTTTTTTGTTATATAGTTCTTAACATGACAATTGCTCAAGAGCATCAAATTAAAGATTTGCAATGTGCTACTCCAATTTTTGACATAACATGCAAGGTGGATGAAGATTGTATGCCTAGTTGTAAGGATAAATATAAAGATAAATTTATGAGTGCGGGTTGTATATTAAGTCCAGATAAACCTGATCGTATTTGTCTTTGCGGTTACTATTGTTGAATGTGACCAATAGTAAGGGTTTATATAACCAAAATAATATAATGGGGAATCAATTTAAACAATATAAAATAATAAAAAGGTTATCGTATTTTTCTTTGTGGCTACTATAATTGAGCAAGGATTCATATAGCTAAAATAATATATTAAGGAATCAGTTAAAACTATATAAAATAATATATGTTATTAAATTATTTATTATTATAATTAATATTAACGATAAGTGTTTATTTTATATATTTAACTAATAACTACGTATTTTATATGATCCAATGCAATTATATTCTTTATTTCCATCTCTAGTAAGAGGAATTATGACTCAATACAACCATGTTTGATCGAATATATATATATATATATATATAGGGGGTGTTTAATTAGAATAAACAATAATTCGAGTGTCTACTTAAAAAAGTTTATTGATATGTTTATTTATAAGATTTCACCGAATTTGTTATTATTGAATTGACAAGGATGCTTTGACCTTGTAAACGGAAACAATGAAATTTATGATCTTATGGAACGAGAAATTCGAAGATGGAGAACATATCCGATACAATATCATAAAAATTTAAGGATCGGCTTACACCATTTAAAATATTTATTTTAATCGTTAATGGACAATATAATACTTGATTTTCAAAAGCAAAAAATAAGGTATATAAATTAGAATTTTTAAATATAAATCAAACTCTAAATTTAAACACGAAACAATAAAACTCAAAACCCTAGACCAAAAAAGAATAAATTAAAACCACTAAATTAAATCAAAACCTAAAAAATTTAATCAAGAGATTCATCAATTTCATCGCCTTCATGAGCCCACTTATGTTCTTCACGAACCTTTTCTTCTTCCTCTGGAGTATAATCATTAACAATACCAAATATCTGACGAACAGCAATTACAGACTTGTTCTTAATTCTATCGGCTATCGTCTGACACAACAAATTCATCAAATCGCTAATGTGAAGATAATTTGCCGCAACTATAAGTTCAAACATGTTATTGTAGCTCTTATCCTTCAAAAATTCGTTATCAAATTTCTTAATTTCTTCTTCGTTTGAATCCGTCTTCTCTCCATGCTTTTTCATGTACTCAATAATTATAATTAGGGTTTGAGTATTCACATTAGGCAATGGGATGAGGGTATAATCGTCCTCAACCATATTTTTTATGGTTCCAGATTGAACCGCAATCGATTCTTCAATCTCAAATTCATCACCATCTGATGATTTCACGATCAATTTTTTTGAAGCCATTGATTTTTTTGGAGAATTAAAATTAATTTAATTGTGAAGAAGAAGAATAGCATGTGTTAAGAAAATAAGTGTATTTATAGGGACAATTTTATTTTATTTTTGGTTTATAACTTTACTTGTTTTAATTGGTTTATTAAAAAAAAGATTCCTTATAGAAGTGATATTGTTATTTAACTTTGTATTTATTACGTAAACGTTGCTATTATTATTTATTTTGTTACATAAAAATTATTTTAATTTTTATAAAAGTAGATCTCACAAAATTGGATTAAGATTCAAAAGAGAGGTTAATTAGAAAAAGGTTGCAAAAAAAATAACCAAAAAATATTTAAGGTAAAAAATATTTAAGGCAAAAAAATAGACATACTGAAGATTAATATGAAATTACGTGATTACTAAATATATCGTTACTAATTAAATAAGGAGAAGTTGATGGTTTGAGGGCCCTATTTTTTTGGTAATTATTATTATAAGTTTTGTTTGATAAAAAATAAATTATAGTGTCTTTTTAAGTTGGTTTCAAAATATTAAAAAATATTTTTTTTATTAATTTTTAAATTTAATTTCCACATGAATATGTTTAGACCATAAAAGTAAAAAAATATTTCGGTATATATACATAGAGAAAGAGTGTGTTTAAGACCATAGGAAAAATAAAATAAAATTCAAAAATAACTTTGTATTTAAATTTTTTTTGCAGAATTAGCTTAGACTAAGGGGGTGAATTTAGTTTTTTATTTGATTTTATACTATTCGTTTGAATTTTTTGATTTTTAATTTTAAAAAAGTAAAATCCATTTCATATCAAAATAAATTGGGATAATTATATAGAATAATAAACTAATAATCTAAAATAAATGGAGTAGCTACTGTTTGATTTAATTGTGCCCCATAGCAAACGTTTGTTAGTCGTCTCTCTCCATAAACTCTCGCTCGCAACTCTCCCTCTGCTCGCCTCTCTCGCTTTATAGAACAGAAGTGTATAAATTATGTTTCTGTTTTGTATAAAGCGAGAGAAAATTGTATATACACATGCAAAAATATATATATGCGTGCTATACATTAAATTATACAATATACAAATATTTTACTTCGATTCAATTGTATACAAATACAAATTTTATATAGATATTACAGCAAAATAGGCTAGGGAATTATACAACTGCACCGAAATACAATTTTCTCTCGCTTTATACAACAGAATTGTATAAATTGTGTTTCTGTTTTGTATAAGTGAGAGAAAATTATATATACACATGCAAAAACATATATCTTCTTCCTATACACTTATAATTATAGAATATACAAACATTTTACTTCGATTCAATTGTATACAAATTCAAATTTTATACAAGATATTGCAGCGAAATAGGCCAGCGAATTATATAATTGCAGCGAAATATGCCAGCAAATACAATTGCAGCGAAATAGGCCAGTGAGTCATACAATTGTATATATATAGCGAATTATACATTTATATGTTTGCTATGAAGCGCAATTATGTAAACTTTGCTATAGCATACAAATATGATTTTTTTTGTTTGCTATATATGAAAGTTGCCCTAAATAAATTCTTAATGATTTGCAGTGTGCTAGTTTAATTTAGGTGCTTAATTCCACAGAGTTGCATTCCAAGTGATTAATCAAATATCCATAAAATAAGAAAGTCATTAATTAACGAAGCATGAGTAAAGTTGAGATATTTTTAAAATTGTTAATGGAACATTAATATATATAACCTCTTTTTTTTTTTCAAAATCAGAAATTACGTATATAAATTAAAACACAAAAATTTAAAGAAAAAATAATTATATAAAAATCAACAATAGCTAGACTCAACAATAAAACTCAAAACCCTAGACCAAAAAATTATAAATAAATTAAAACCACTAAATTAAATAAAACCTAAAAAATCTAATCAAGAGAATCATCAATTTCGTCTCCTTCATGAGCCCACTTATGCTCTTCACGAACCATTTTTTCTTCCTCTGGCGTATAATCACTAACGACACCCAATATCTGACGCATAGCATTCAAAGACTTGTTCTTAATTCTATCGGCTATCGCCGTACTCAACAAATCAGTCAAATCGCTAATGTCAAGGTATTTTGCCGCAGTTACAAGTTCAAACATGTTTTGATAGCTCTTACCCTTCAAAAATTCCTTGTCAAATTCTTTAATTTCCTCTTCGTTTGAATCCGTCTTCTCTCCATGCTTCTTCATGTACTCAATAATTAGAATTAGGTTTTGAGTATTCACATCCCTCAATGGGATGAGGGTATAACCGTCGTCAATAATATATTTTATGGTTCCAGATTGAACCGCAATCGATTCTTCAATCTCAAATTCATCACCATCCGATGATTTCAAGATCACTATTTTTGAAGCCATTGATTTTTTGAAGAATAAAAATTAATTAAATTGTGAAGATGAATAATAGAATGTGTTAAGAGAAAAAGGCTATGTGAATTAGTGTATTTATAAGGGTGATTTTTTAATTATTTTGGTTTAACACTTGCCTTTTTCTAATTGGTTTATAAAAGTAATCCTTATAGAATTTGTATTAATTAAACTTAGGCGGTAGAGTAAAATTTATCCAATAATTCAATTTGGTTTAGGGAACCGAATTTATTGGTTCTGCATATTCAAGAATAAAAACAAAACAAATTGAACTTCTATACTAAGTAACGTAAAATAATCTTTATATTTTATTGCAATTGTCACAAAGATTATGAATGATTTACAACTAAACAATAAATACAAAAGCATGTTTGATATTACTGCTAAAAATTACTTATTTTTAGGATTGTTTAATAAAATAGCTTTTCATAAAAGTGATTAAAAAAAAAGTAATTTGTATTTGATAAATTCATTTGAAAAATATTTTTGATAAGCAATTTGTGTTTGAATTTTATTTTTTTTAAAATGAGAGTTAAATTACGAAAAGGATAAGTAATAATGTGTTTTTAATATTTAAATTATTTTATAGAGAGAATTTTTTTTAAATATTTAATATAGAGACTTTAATTATATTTTTAATTTAATTATTGAAAATATACATATTCAAATTTTTAATCAATATTATAGATAGATTAATATTGTTGAAAATTATTGAAAAGAATAATTATTTGTTATTTGTTTCCTATTTTTTTTGGATTCAATCTTAGCTATATCCATTTCTTTTGTTATAATAAGCTAAAGTTTTTACAAAATTCATATACACGTAAATGAAGAAAAGAAAAAAAATAATCTTATTTGTTACCTTTTTTATAGGGTCTAAATCTTTAATTATTTTTTTTAATTCTATAAAACATTGGTGTTGCATTTATTTTTAACTAGTGTATTTAGTCGCATTTCACGCGATTATGGAAAGAATTAAAATAAAATTACATATCAATATCAATAATTACTTTAATAAAAAGAATTTTTTTTAATCACGTAATTTTATAGAAGAGAAGTTATGAAAAATATTTAGATTAAATATGAAATTTATTAATAAATCATATATGTGAACTTCGAAAAGTTAAATATTAAAAATAAATTTCATACATAAAAAGGGAAGGTAATAAGAATTGGGTGATAGTTCTACTACTTAAATGTATATACTTGTGATCATTTTTTTCTTTTTTATTTGAGATTTTTTAGTATAATTTATAGTATATATTTATGTAAACTTGAAATCTGATCGTTCTTTTATGCTTATTTGTAAACTTTTTAATTATATTCTTAGTATAATTTTTCGACAATGTGTAACTCGGATTGCTATTAATAGTAAGTTGTATTCATGACTATATAGTTAGCCAACACTATTATAAATCATTATCCACAATTACTATTACTTGTCCTCGGCATCACCCAATCATCACATGTTTTAATTATTTTTATTGTACAATATCATATTAATTTAATGTGCATTGATAACTTTTTAATAATTAAATTTTAAATAAAAAAGTTTAACAATCTTAATTAGTTATTTTTCATATCTTATTATTATTATTATTATTATTATTATTATTATTATTATTATTATTATTATTATTATTATTATTATACTTAGGTTTATATATCCAAATATTATTGGGACAACTTATATTGGGAAAAAATGTAAAACTTAAAAATAACATAAAAGAAAATAAAAGAGAGAATTAACTACGCAAAAAAGATTCAAGAAAATGACACATACAAAATTTCTATTTCTTTTAATTTTGTTTGGCTTAAACACAAAATATTAAAAAGTATATTTCACATTTAAATAAATATTACATTTAATATAATAAATTCCTAAGAATAAAAAGTCACAATAATTAAGAGGATTAATAATATGACTTTGAAATTTTGTAACATAATAAGAGTAATTTTTATACATTATTACACTAATAAAGAACATTAATTATAGAAAATAAAAAGACAAACAAATCAGAGTTAGTGAAACAAATATTTTATTATAAGTAAATAGAAAGGAAGGAAACCAACTACATTTTTAAAATTATAACTTAATCGCAAATTTGAAATAACTTTAGAACTTTCAGAAAATAACAAATATGAAAATATAAAGACTTATTAATAAACAACTTGAAATCTTCTAAAAAACAACAAAATGAAAAATTTAAGAATTGCAATTGTACATATTAATAAATAATTTATTTTTAATAAAACCATGTGTATATTCAATATTATAAATTAACTTTACATTCTTATGTTCTATCATTTTTGTTAATAAAAATTGTTTCATCGGACTATGAAAGTATATGTACGTATTTCTTTAAGTAGTGTATCAATATTCATTTACTCATTTTCTACTTCTATACTTCTATGTTTTAAAATATTATATGCCACAAACACAATAAACTAATATTATCAATAAAAAAGTGAGAGATGAATTTACCTGAACAAATAATTATTGAAGAGTGTTATCATTATAATATAATTAAATTATCTAAGAATCATATAGAGGTCTAAAGAGAATAAATTAGATATTTTTTTTTAAAAACTTAGGATTTCTATCTTCATGAACACAACAAATAATATTAAATGTATGATTTCAACAAAGAATGAGTTGTAATTATATTAGACATAACAAATTATTTTTCCTTGTAAACTCAAATTATGCAAGAATGTCTAACCATTTTCATTAGAGATATATCCCCTATAATCGGTGAATCTGATTAAATAAGTTAAAAAATTATCTACCAAAAGAAGAAAAAGATAAAGAATAAGGAGAAAATTAAATTTAAACACATATAATCATTATTTGACAAAACATAAATAATTCAAAAAGAAATAATATAATAGAAATATAACTTCTTAAGCACCTAAAAAAATGAAGAATAATCAATATATCTCTCAAAATTCATTAATCTCCATCTCTTAATATTTTCATTTCATCCTATATACAAGAGTCAAGAAAATAATAATAAATAAATTATTAGTCCTAAAATGAATCTCAAAGTTAACAAAATAAAATATTATAACTCATAAAGAATAAGGAAAAATTATATTTAATCATATTTTCTCCCATATAATCATTTTTGACGAAACATAACTAATTCAAAAGAAAAATACATAATAAAAACATTATTTCTTAAGCACTTAAAAAAATAAAGAATAATCAATATTACAACTCAAAATCCATTAATCTTCATCACTTGATGTTATCATTTTATCCTGTATACAAGAGTCAAGAAAAATAATAACAAATACATTATTAGTCATAAAATAAATCTCAAAGATAACAAAACAAAATAATTTATCTAGAAGAAATAAGAATATGTTGACATATTAGCCTTACTTGCTAATCAAAAGTAATATATGAAATAATATTTGAAAAAGGTAATGCACCTCAAAGCTTACAAATATTGTAACATGTCTTCCACTAATTCTCTAACCAAAGATGACTACAAAATAACACACAATTTTAGTGTGATTTTATAGTGTTAATATAATCTTTCACATTTAATAATTAGAAGTTATGAATATAAAAAGCTTAAGAGGTTATGAATATGAAAGGATTGAGAGTTATGAATATTATTAATACTAATTTAAGAATAAAATTCGTATAATTAAAGAGGTATAAGTTTATAAGAAAAAAATAACTGGAAAAAAAAATCAAGTAAAATAAAAATAAAAAATAAAACGAATGGAGGTCATAGAGAGGTGCCACATCACCTCCTCTATGATCCTCATTTTACTTATTATATATATATATATATTCTTTTGTTGAATTTTAAACGTATATTCTTGAATTGAATTCTTAATGATTTGCAGTGTGCTAGTTTAATTTAGGTGCTTAATTCCACAGAGTTGCATTCCAAGTGATTAATCAAATATCCATAAAATAAGAAAGTCATTAATTAAGAAGCATGAGTAAGGTTGAGATATTTTTAAAATTGTTAATGGAACAATTAATATATATAACCTCTTCTTTTTTTTTTTTCAAAATCAGAAATTACGTATATAAATTAAAACACAAAATTTAAAGAAAAAATAATTATATAAAAATCAACAATAGCTAGACTCAACAATAAAACTCAAAACCCTAGACCAAAAAATAAATAAATTAAAACCACTAAATTAAATAAAACCTAAAAAATCTAATCAAGAGAATCATCAATTTCGTCTCCTTCATGAGCCCACTTATGCTCTTCACGAACCATTTTTTCTTCCTCTGGCGTATAATCACTAACGACACCCAATATCTGACGCATAGCATTCAAAGACTTGTTCTTAATTCTATCGGCTATTGCCGTACTCAACAAATCCACCAAATCACTAATGTCAAGGTGTTTTGCCGCAGTTACAAGTTCAAACATGTTTTGATAGCTCTTACCCTTCAAAAATTCCTTGTCAAATTCTTTAATTTCCTCTTCGTTTGAATCCGTCTTCTCTCCATGCTTCTTCATGTACTCAATAATTAGAATTAGGTTTTGAGTATTCACATCCCTCAATGGGATGAGGGTATAACCGTCGTCAATAATATATTTTATGGTTCCAGATTGAACCGCAATCGATTCTTCAATCTCAAATTCATCACCATCCGATGATTTCAAGATCACTATTTTTGAAGCCATTGATTTTTTGAAGAATAAAAATTAATTAAATTGTGAAGATGAATAATAGAATGTGTTAAGAGAAAAAGGCTATGTGAATTAGTGTATTTATAAGGGTGATTTTTTAATTATTTTGGTTTAACACTTGCCTTTTTCTAATTGGTTTATAAAAATAAAAAAAAGGAATCCTTATAGAATTTGTATTAATTAAACTTAGGCGGTAGAGTAAAATTTATTCAATAATTCAATTTGGTTTAGGGAACCGAATTTATTGGTTCTGCATATTCAAGGAATAAAAATAAAACATATTTGAACTTCTATTTACTAAGTAATGTAAAATAATCTTTATATTTTATTGCAATTGTCACTTAAATTATGAATGATTTACAACTTAACAATGAATATTTTCACAATTGATACCAATAGATGAGTTTCTAATTTAAGAGCATGTTTGACATTACTGCTAAAAATTGCTTATCTTTAGGAGTGTTTTATAAAGTAGCTTTTCATAAAAGTGATTTTTTTTTAAAAAAAGTAATTTGTGTTTGGTAAATTAATTTGAAAAGTATTTTTGAAAAGCAATTTGTGTTTGATTATTTTTTTTAAAAAAATTTGAGAGTTAAATTACGAAAAGGGTAAGTATTAATGTGTTATTAATATTAAAATTATTTTATAGAGAGAAATTACTTAAATATCTAATATAGAGACTTTAATTATATTTTTAATTTAATTATTAAAAATGTTGTACATTCAAATTTTCAATCAATATTATACATAGATTAATATTTTTGAAAATTATTGAAAAGAATAATTATTTCTTATTTGTTTCCTATTTTTTTTGGGTTCAATCTTAGCTATTATCTTTTTCTTTTGTTATAATAGCTAAAGTTTTTAAAAAATTCAAATATATGTAATTAAGAAAAGAAAAAATTCTTATATGTTACCTTTTTGAGAGGGTCTAAATTTTTAATTCTTACTTTTTCTTTAATCCTACAAAAATATTGTTATTGCATTTATTTTAAATTTTGTAAAATAATATGTAAAGTAATATAATATTAAATAATAATATAAAACATAAAAAATAAAAATTTTATACAATAAAAATTAAAAAAAAAAATTCTTGAGTGAATACATATGTATATTAGTTACATAAGTATGATTATCTGACAGATATACATATACAATTCGCCTCTCTCCACTCTTTGCCCTCTCTCGCTCGCTCTCCTCCCTCTTTCAAACTCGCTTGTCAGATATAAAGTATATATGTATATCAGTTACATTTATACAATTATTTGAAAATGTACATGTATAATTCGACATATTTACATATACAATTTGTCTCTCTCTACTCTCGGACCTCTCTCACTTGTCTCTCTCCTCCCTCTAACATGTAGTTACGAATCGTAATTAGCAAATTATAACTATGAAACATAATTAAATTATTTTTGATATTAAACATAATTAACTATGATACACCCTTACATTAAATTTTTAAACGTATATTTTTGTCTTGAATCGTAAATTCTTGAGTTTAAATTTTAAATCTTAAATTGAATTCTTAAACGTATATCCATAAAACATATTTATTTATGCACGTATACAGGGGCGGACCCAGTAAGTGGGTTTCGGGTGCTCGAGCACCCATTGATTTCGATTTTTTTTTTTGTATATATACATATATATATATAGAGAAAAAATAATAAATTCGTATTTAAAAATTAAATGAGCACCCATAGTATGAAAGTAGTCATGGACGTGCTGGTTTACTCATGGAAACAAGAGGCCCGCAATGCACACTGGGCAGGGTTCGAATCCCACTCGCTTCCTTTTCCCTAATTAAGGGCTTTTTTATTTTTATTTCTTTTTATTGAAGAGTTTCAGTTAGTATAGTTTATATTATGTGATTGCTAAAAAGTTTATGTTTTTTTCTTTTCTGCAGCGAATTTTGCACCCTTTTTTCTTACACTTTTTCCTTTTCCTAATTAAGGGCTTTTTTATTTTTATTTTTTTTATTGAAGAGTTTCAGTTAGTATAGTTTATATTATGTGATTGCTAAAAGGTTTATGTTAAAGGAAGTGAGCACCCACAATCTTTAAATTCTTGATCCGCCACTGCACGTATAAAACATGCACATATAAAACAAGGAAGTGATTAATCAATATCCATAAAATAATACAATCCTTAATTAAAGAAGCATGAGCAAGGCTGAGATAATTTTTTAAAATTGTTAATGGGACAGTATTATATAACTTTTTTTTTATTTTCAGAATCAGAAATTACGTATATAAATTAAAGCACAAAATAATTAATAAAAATCAACAATAGCTTAAAACTCAAAACCCTAGACCTAAAAAAAAAAAAGTAGTTAAACCCACTAAATTAAATCAAACCTAAAAATCATAAATAAATCTAATCAAGAGATTCATCAATTTCGTCTCCTTTATGAGCCCATTCATGTTCGTCACGAACCTTTTCTTCTTCCTCTGGAGTATAGTCATTAGTAACACTAAATATCTGACGAATAGCAATCACAGACTTGTCCTTAACTCTAACGGCTATCGTCTGACACAACAAATTCATCAAATCGCTAATGTGAAGATAATTTGCCGCTAATACAAGTTCAAACAAGTTTTGATAGCTCTTATCCTTCAAAAATTCCAAATCAAATTCTTTAATTTCTTCTTCGTTTGAATTTGTCTTCTCTGCATGCGTTTTCATGTACTCAATAATTAGAATTAGTTTTTGAGTATTCACATTAGGCAATGGGATGAGGGTATAATCGTCCTCAATCATATTTTTTATCGTTCCAGATTGAACCGCAATCGATTCTTCAATCTCAAATTCATCACCATCTGATGATTTCAAGATCAACTTTTTTGAAGCCATTGATTTTTTGGAAAATAAAAATTAACTAAATTGTGAAGAATATAATTAATAGAATGTGTTAACAAATGTAGTGTATTTATAGGGTGATTTTAATTTTTTTTTGGTTTATCACTTTCCTTTTTTTAGTTGGTTTATAAGAAGAAAAAAAAGGAATCTTTATAGAATTGGTACTAATTAAACTTAGGCGGTAGAGTAAAATTTTACGTGTAGTTATTCCATTTGGTTTAGGAAAAACTACCTAATTATATATTTATCGTATTTATTACTTTTTTTTATAATTTGAAATAACTACATATTCTCATTAATTAATAATTATATAACAGATTTTAAGTCAGAAACATACATGTATTTTTGCTATCGAATATAGTAAAATAGGGAGAAAGACGGGTGAGATAATAGTAGGGATACTACATCAAAAATGACTCTTAGAGGCAATCAGTACTCGTTGTAACTGTCTCTAAAGCTTATAGCGACATAGAATCAAATGACAATTAACTAATGTCGGTAAAATGTTCTACCACTCTTTGTTAATGAGTTTGTTTATTACCACTAAAAGTTTTTTTTTTTGAAGTGGCCAGTGACGAATGAGATCCGTAGATACATGTGAATCATCTCCTAATGTATAAAAAAAGACTAAATAGAGATACCAGATACAGGGAGAGAGCCGGTGTGAGAGGGAGTGACGAGTGAGATAGGATAGAGGAGAGTGAGACTACCATATACATTTGCATTCACTTAGATACAATATATTTTGAACAAATTACATTTAATTTTGACTCGATCTATCTAAAATGAACGTATTTGGACGCACTAAACCTATACATGATGATACTCCGATTGGATGCACTCAAATCGGATAAAATCACCAAAAATAGTGTAATTCTTTTGGTACTTTTTGTACCACATCGACGGCGGACATTAAGAAATTTGCATATTTACCTAAATTGTTATAATTTCTTTTGCTTACCCATTACTTATATAAAAACTAAAGATTAATATGTCCAGAATAAATTTTGGATCGGTCCGACTTTATTTTATTTTTATGAGATAGAGATCATATTTTCAATAGACCCTCATACTTTGATAAACACATAAAATAAAATAAGTGATAAAAATACCTCTAACAACAAAGATGAAACAATAATTATAGACATAAATATATATATATATATTTTTGGTCATAAATCATAATATACCATATGTTACATTCTATAACGCACAACACAAGTTATGAAATAATTCAATTCCTATAAAACTTATGCCACAATAAGCAAAAGTTCAATTTAAAAATTCACAAATTATGTCATAAGAGACATCACTTAATTATTATTAAATTTATAAAATGCTCTAAATTTATGTCGAGTGAATTAAGAAAATACCTCACAACTTATGTTACATATGAATTTACTAAACTTATGCCGATTAAGACTAAAGTATTCTAAACTTATATCAAGCAAATTGGGGTCATGAATAAGAAAACTTTAGTTTATAATTTTTATTAAATAAATATTAAATACAAAAACTAAAAAATGAAAAATAGTAAAGACCACCCCAAAATTGGGTCAACCCATGGAAAAACTTCAATATTTTCTTGCACAATTAAAGTTTAATATCTAGTTAAAAAAATGTGACACTGACTGAATTATAACAATTTGACTAATTTTTCACTATATAAATACTATATATTAGAACCATGGCTAAATAATTCATAACATTCTTTCAAAAGCAAAGGCAAAATTAATCAAAATAAGAAAAAAATGACAAAAGTTTCTGTCTACTACTGTTTTCTTCTTATCATCACATATTTCTCTAGTTTGTTCATCAAAACTCTCCTATTTATTTTATTATATTTATGTTATTTTAAAATATCTTATTTGATAAATTTTATTTGTAATATTACTTGTGTAATACAATCACGAAATATTTGTTAAATTCTATTTGTAATACTACTTGTGCAATACAATCACAATTTCTTCATAGATAGAATCTGTTTACGCTATTTATGCACGTTCAAAGCTGAAGATCTTAAAAAATATAAATTAATTTCGATCAACGTATCAATTCAATTTTTAATTTAATATAATATGACATGTTAACTAAGAAATCTATAAAACTTTCATTTTTTACTGACAAAGTTATAAATGAAAAATAGACTGATCCAAATATAATTAAATTTAATTTAAGCCATATAATTTTAACTTTAATATTAATTCGAAAACCAAGAATTTGACTTGATGTAAATTGTCATAAATTCATAATTTAATATAGATTTATCCAATAAATTTCAATCTCTATCGGTCAATGGTCATATAGGTAATTAACATCAAATTTATTAGAAACTAACTAGTTATTTTCTTATTTAATAGAAGATTGCTTTCTTAAATTCATAAAATAATGTAATATTGACTGGATTATCATAATAATTATTTTTACTCCTATATATAGATTGCAAACATGGCTATACAATTCATTCAACATTCTCTTAATAATATTATAATTATATCAAGTAGAAATGGCAAAAGTTTTAGTTTACTACTATCTCCTTCTTGTCATCACATACTTCTCTGGTTTGTTCATCAAAACTCTCTTTTTTACAAGTTTTATATTTAAATTTAAATTACTTTCTGTTTATATTTTATCTATTTTATTATTAACGTGATTTTAGAATAAATTATTTATGTATTCTGATATATTTCATACGACGTTAAATGATATATTTATGTATTCTGACGTTTTTTTGTTTTTTTTTAGTTGTCAACCCTACTATTGCTAAGGAATGTGATGCACCAGTTTATGACATAAAATGCAAAGACACCAATGATTGTGTGCCTATTTGCAATGAGAGATTTCCTAATCCATTATTTCCCAGGTCTTGTATGGGGGGTGGTTCTGTTTGTATTTGTGCCTATAATTGTTAAAGGCTTATTTTAAGTGGATGAATTTATCAAAATATTATAAGACTAATCATTTATTTGATTTAATAAATTATATGGTTAATGTTTTATGATCACAATGAGTTTATTGTTATTTAATTTACAACAAGTTATATATCATACTATTGTTATCTTCTTATTAATTAATTAATGGATATAATGTATCATGTGAGAATTTTTTATATAAGGATGTGAATTTTTGGGAATTCAGTAATTTCTTAGTAGATTTTGTATTTATATTAAGAAATCATAAAATATATTGTACATTAACATAAATTATATTGTACATTAACAACTAAATTTAATGGAAATTAAAGAAAAAAAAGTCTTTAAATTTATTTGTTGTTATAATGTAAATAATTATATTTGCACTTACTTACCTTTTACTACTATATTATTTTGTTTAATTAATTCAAGCCTCTCAATTGTATTTTTATTAGACAATAGCATTAATTAACATATTCAAAACATTTTAATATGATGAGTTTAGATAGAAGGATATATGCGGACTTTATTTTTATTTTTCTGTGATTATTTTTCAATAGACTTCTAGCAAATAGAAACGCTTTGACCAATAGAAAAGAAAAATAAGTGGTCAAAATATCCTTAACATTGAAAATCAAACCATTTTTATGGACACAAATTCATGTTTTGTTGTCATAATAGTCATTAATTAATAAATATATCACATGTTATATAAACAAATTATGGAATAATTTAATTCTCGTAGAACTTATGCAACAAGAGGCAAACATTTTATTTCAAAACTCACAAGTTATATCACTATAAAAGGCATAGCTTAACGATAAAATTTATAAAGTTTTCTAAATTTATGACGAGCAATACTAAAGTGATCTAAACTTGTACTGAGCAAATTAGAGTTATAGACCATCTTCTAGAATATTCTCTAGCCTCTATTATTTTCGTAAATTTTGCACTTCTCAAACTGTTCATGACACCAAAATGATCTAAAAATATTTTAGTTCACAAGTATTTATTAAATAAGCAATAGATTACAAAAATCAAAGATTATGATATTTAAGGAAAAATATTAAACACCACCAAAAATTGGGTCAATCCATGGAAGAACTTCAACATTTTCTTGCACAATTAAAGAAAAACTTCAATATTTTCTTGCACAATTAAAGAAAAATCTAAATATTTTCTTGCACAATTAGAAAAACTTCAATATTTTCTTGTACAATTATAGAAAAACTTCAATATTTTCTTGCACAATTAAAGTTTGATATCTAGTAAAACAATGTGACTTTGATAGAATTATACTCCCTCCGTTCACTTTTATTTGTCATGTTGCGCTTTTCGAAAGACAGTTTGACTAATTTTCAAAGCTAAATTAGATTACATTAATTCGATATTTTAAAAAAAAAAATTAGATATTCAAAAACTATATGAAAAGTACTATAAATTGTAATTTTTTCATATCACTATCATGAAAAAATACATCTTAATTAAAATACCGATCAAAATTCTTGTAGTTTGACTCTAAAAATAGAAATTATAACAAATAATAGTGAACATAGGGTGTAACAATTTGATTAGTTTATCACTATATATTAGAGCCATGGCTAAATAATTCATAACATTCTCTCAAAAGCAAAAGCACAATTAATCAAAGCATAAAATATGGCAAAAGTTTCAGTCTACTACTCTTTTCTTCTTATCATGTTTTTGTTAGGTTTGTTCATTAACTCTCTCATTTTTATTTTTATTTTAAAAAAATATTTTATTATTTACATTTTAGCCATTTTTGAGTCGAAGGTTTATCAAAATTAAATTTTTTAATGCTATTGTATTCTTTAATTGATTCGATAATTTATTTATTTTTTGTTATAGTCCTTGACGGGACGATTGCTCAAGACCATCAAGTTAAAAATTTGCAATGTGCTTCTCCAATTTTCAACATAAAATGCAAGGTGGATGAAGATTGTATGCCTAGTTGCAAGGATAAATATAAGGATAGATTAATTAACGCAGGTTGTATATTAAGTCCAGATAAACCTGATCGTATTTGTCTGTGTGGCTACTATTGTCGAAGGCTTTTGAGAAATTAAGAATCGAAATGTTATGAAACAACATAAATGTTATAAAAGTTTCTTTCATCAAAATGTCAAAATGAATACATTACTAATTTAATTGCAAATGCTCTTGGTATTATCCTCCTTTTATTTAGTGAAATGTGGAGCATGCTCTTTTCATTTATTTATTTTTTTTAAAAAAGTTAAGGAATGTTAAATAGACGGATTGAAAATCAAAATATGTTTGAGTTAATAATTGGCTAGTCATTGTCTCACTTAGAAATTACGAGAAATTATCTAATCACACAAATATTTTTATCATATTTAATAATTATTTCTATAGTTTGAAATAATTACCTTTTATCTCACTAATTAAATTTCATAACAGATTTCAATAGACAAATATATCGAGATATATTTTTTTTTTTGCAACCAAATATACTGAAATAAGAAAAGAGGTGAGCGAGGTTTATCTATATATATGAGATATATGTGAATTATACTATATATGCATTAGATATATATCCGAGATACATGTAAATTATACTATACATTAGATACATATCCAAAAAAGCAATATTTTGATACAATATAATCACTCCAAATGAGAGAAAAGAAATATACTTAATCATAATGGTGTAACAGCATAATTTAA
Source organism: Solanum lycopersicoides (assembly GCA_022817965.1). Taxonomy (NCBI): domain Eukaryota; kingdom Viridiplantae; phylum Streptophyta; class Magnoliopsida; order Solanales; family Solanaceae; genus Solanum; species Solanum lycopersicoides. The sequence goes on along the minus strand of CM040628.1, from coordinate 2,989,828 downwards.
TTTGAGGGTGTACCTTCTTCTTTGAACAAACTATGTGTATATTTTTAATATTACTTTGTTAATGATATGTTACTATATTTAATAATGTCAAATAGATGTAAAGGAATGCCGTTATTTTAAGTTAAAATTGCTAATTAAAATATTGAATTAAAAATATGTCTCAATTGCGTAGAGTTACGGAGTGTGTCACGTAAGTTAAAAAGGTGCATAAAATTACAAAATAAATAACTTCAGGGGGTAATACGCTAGTTAAGGTGTATCTCTGGAATTTCGATCACAATCTAGGGGTACTTGTACATTTTTCTTTTAATTCACAACAAGTTATGTATCACGCTATTCTTATCCTTCTTATTTATGAGCGGACGTAGTTTTCAAAGAATCACTAATTTTTTATAAGTATATTGTATTTATATTAATTCAGTTTGAATAGAAAAGGGGATTAATCAGGTCCGATAAAGGATTGAAAAAAATAATTTGTATTATATATAAATTACGTAAAAAGATATATATTATAAATCACAAACAAAAGAAATATAATTGATTCTCGAAATGCTATTAGCGCCACAAAATTGAACAAACAAAACAAATTATTTGTTCAAAATTAGATAAAGAATACTATAAAATCACAATAATTAATAATTTTAATATTTTTAAAAATTATATAATATTTAGATAACTTACAAAATTTTATTCGTGTCACATAAATTAAATTGAACAATGTATTAAGTATTCTCTATGTCCCAAATTCCAATTTATGTGACACATTTCATTTTTCTAGATCCAAATAATTTAAGTTTAATCAGAAATTTGCGCATGAAATGTTCTTCTTTTTTGCAATATATTGAAAATTGCGTTAAAAATGATATAGGGAAAACGGCATTTTTAGTCCCTGTGTTAAGACTATATTCTTATTTTAGTCCTCGTGTTATTTAACTTAGCATTATTAACCTTCAATTATATCAAGTAAGTGATTTTAGTCCTTCAACTTACAGATTCAAAAAAAAATTAACAGAGAGTTTACTGCTAAAAGGGGTAGTTCAGATATTTCCTTTCCAATTCTCTCTCTTTGAAGAACAAGCTAAGTCTTCACTATCTCTATCTAGAAGAACAAGCCCGTCGATTTAAGTTACAATTTCAAAAACCAATTTGATAGGCATTAACTCTCCCTCTTACACCAACGAACGATAAATTATGCAACGAATGATTTTTTTAAAAAAGTTTTCTGTTTTCTCAAGCAGTTACTTTAAAATATCCGAATTACCCCGTTTAGCAGTGAACTCTCTGTTAATTTTTTTGGGTATGTTAGTTGAAGGATTAAAATCACTCACTTGATATAATTAAAGGTTAATAGTGCTAAGTTAAATAATACAAGGACTAAAATAAGAAATTAGCCTTAACATAGGGATTAAAGATGTCGTTTTCCCAATGATATAAGTCACAATAGTAGATAATTCAAAATATTTAAAAAAATATATGAAAATTTACGATCAAATAAAGACTTCTTTAAATATTAAAATTCAAAATGTTTCACATATATTAGAACGGAAAAAATAACATATATTGAGCTCGTAATAACATATCATGTCTAAACTATAGGAAAACTGACAATAAATGTGTCTCGCACATAATAAAAAGTTTCTGACTATAATATATACATACATTTTAAGACACATAATAAAAAGTTCTGACTATAATATATACATACATTTTAATTTTTTAACCGATATCCGATATTCGATATCTACATCGAACCCTAGCAAGGTTAAAAGGGAAACACCAAAGTGAGAATAGGGTTTTGTGAAGAACCCCACACAGCGAAAAAAATTGAAGCAGTTCATTTGCAATAGAGAACCCAGGTATATATATCTCTTCGTGCTTAATTGAAGTTCGATTTTAGTTCAATTTCAGCTCAATTGATTTCTAGGGTTTTGATTTTTCTGTTAAAAAATGGTACTTTTTGTTCAATTTCAGAAAAATGTCAGGGAAGGACCATGATTATCGTATATTTGTTGGAGGTTTAGCTTGGGATGTTACAGACCGTCAACTCGAAGGAGCTTTTGGCCGTTACGGCAAAATTATCGATTGTCAGGTTCGTAGTTTTCATAAGATTCAGTTTCATTGTAATTAATGCAAAAAAAAAAATGCAATTTTTAAGGATTTATTAGTCTATGCATATGTACTGTGTGTTCTTATGCTGATTTAGATCTTTTGATGATGTTTTTGGAGATTTTTTTTTATGTCTACACATTTTTTCATATTTATTTTAGTCTTTTTAGTACTGTTTCCTGCATTTTATTTTTTAAAAAAATTCATGTCTATCGGAAACGGCCTTTCTACCTTTATAAGTTGGTGTATGCACATCCCTCCCCAGGCCCGACTTTGTGTGATTTCATAGGTTATGTGGTAATGTTGTTGTTGTTGTACTTTTTTATGCATTTTGAGCAAGTTTGGTAAAATAAACTACCTTTGGGTTTTTCTATGAAGATTATGACCTTTTGGTCTAGTATGCAGGGGTTATATTTCCTTAAAATGAACTTCAAACACAATTTTTCTGGAAAAGAACTCCTTTTTCGTAAAGCTTGGACCAAACGATGTTAAGATAATAAAATCTTACTAGTTTATCTAAAAGAAAATATTTGTATGCAATATTTTAGGAGCCCTGAATGGGTATTTGTGGAATGATTGTAAACTTTGTTTGTCTGAAGTCTGATGTATACATGAACTTGAGCACGGGAAATAGTTGTCTTTTTCTCTCTTCATATGCTTTGTGGTGATATGCTTTCTGGGGGAGTTTATTGGGTTAATCTTCAACTTTGCAAATCAATTGTATTGCTTTACGTTGATGTTTAACTCATGTCTATTTCCAACTTTTCATTTCATTTTAATCATTTATTAATTAGTTTTTTCCTTCAATATTTCTGGATCTGGTTATGCCAGTTAATGGATTTGAGGTGCCTTAGATGGAATTGTATGAGGAAGGATTTTTGTTCATTGGAATGTGAAGTTGCTGGACATAAATACTTGATTCCTTCAGCAGCTTGATTTTGAGGTTTCACTTGCTAGACTATCCGATAGAGCTTAGATCAGCTGCATGTTAACAATGTGAAGCACTATTGGTTTCTATTGCAGCAGTGATTTGCTCAGAAATGTGTCTCTATGTTGAGTGCAGCTGATTCACAATTCTGCTCTGGTTCAACCATTAGCTAATTGTATGGTGTAGTAATTTCAAGGGGCATTTGTGTTTTGGACGTCATGGAAAATGATTGGTATATGTGGACTGAGTGCGCATCATAGGTGGTCTGTTTGGTGGAAGCACCATTAATTTTAAGACTTTTTCCTCAATTAAAGTTAAACATAAAGGCATAGCAGTCAAGTGGCAGTAACTATCCTGTAAATATGTTTAATTTCGTGACACATGTCAAATGGGGGAATAGTGGAGGTAAGTTAGCTCTTGATGTAAGGTGCTTAAATTATAAGAGGCAAGTTAGCTCTTGACACGTATCAGTTGCAAGCAATGGTGGAATTCCTGCTAATAAGAGGTTCAACTAAGAGATGAATTTCGAATATGCAATTTAGCTCAGAGTCTAGTTTCCATATTTCTTCAAGTTAAATTGGTTGACAGTTTCTGTGAACGGGGCATGTTGTTCTTGAAAGCTAGCAGGACCAGTCTGATCGAAGGTTATTAACATTTCTCTTACTAGAATTTGGATGTCATTGTTATGGTGAGCGTACACCAGATATATAAGCCCCAAGTGCCTTTGCATGGTAGCAGCACTTTCTTTTTTAGTCAATCTTCCAACTATGGTTTGCTACGTTGTTTCTAATTCGTGATCTGTGAGGTGTATTTGTAACAGTGAGAAGTTCTTTTGAATGGTCAGTGGCACACATGAGATAAGAGCTTGGGTACTGGATCTCATGAGAGAAACACAACAACCTTCTTGTGTTTCCTGTAAAATTACGGGGATGTTAAACTTCTACTTTCCCATTTATAACTACGACGGTCGACGGATCTGTATTAGACGACATCTGGCGGTACCTGTTCTTTGCTCTAAAGAAGTTTCAGGGAAAGAGGTGAGAGCTATGTGGTACTTAGCTGATCTCCTGCCTTCACGCGAGCCACTCTCAAGATTGAACTTGATTCTCTGTCCATTTGAAGACCTTTCGAAGCTGGTGTACACAGAATCTTGATGCACTTCTGTTTCATTTCCTCTTGATTGCTCATTCTGTTTCACTTGGTGGTTTGCCACTGTCAAGATTGAATGTGATTCTTGATTTCCTGACCTTCTTGAAGCCCTTTAGAAGCTGTTGCGTGCAGAGTCTGGATGCACTTCTGTTTCATTCTCCATTTAGATAGCTCATTCTGTTTTACTTGGTTGTTGAATGATCGTTTCGCTCTTGTGGGATTTTCTTCTCTTGAGCAACTGCATTGTCTTCCATATCGTGGACCACCAGATGATGAGATGCCTCTGAAGACTCAGGAGTTGCGTTGCTCAGCCAAGTTAGCAGCTTCAGAGTGTTAAGTTTCATGGATTATTGCTATAGATTAGTTTATTAAGATTTCTCCCTGTTCCCCCTGAAATGCATTTCAAAGGCTCAAAGTGGGATTAGTTCTTTTGAGTTAGCTTTATCTGCTTTGATGCCTTGCTAGCAGATGGCGTAAGTGGGAAGTTAAAAAGTTTCTAGTAGGGGTTCTCCTAATCAGGATTGATTGAGGCTTGTGCTGGAAAGGATAACTGAATGAAAATCAGTATTTTGAACAGTTACTGAACAAAAAAACAAATGATGTTCTTGAGAAGTTTTCCCAAGGAAACTTTTGCAGTATGCTTTGTCAGTACGGTCAACTCTTTGAGTGGTAAGCTGTGTTTGTATGGTTAGCCACCTGTTCTTAGACATATGTCTGCGATACTTTTGCTCGTTACTCATTACTCTGGTTGAAATATATGAAAGAAGTTTATGGATCCAACCTAAGTTCCAATTGGCATAGTTAAGATTTATCCAAGAGGTTAGGAAGCCTTCTTGTTTGGTTTTGTTGTTTTAGCTGTTAATGGTACTGATTACACTGGATACATGTGGTCTGAGTCAAATAATCTGCAGACCTGCAGATTTCTGCCGCCCAAGTAAGACTTCCTCCGCCAAAGTAACTTTATATTCCTAGATCTTGTTTAAAAATATGCTTTAACTTCTCTCCTTTTCATACTAATGAAGTGATAGTCCAGGTTTACTACTTCTCATTTGCTTAGCTATGCTTTGCGTAGTTGCATGCGTAGTTGTATAGTTGGTATTAACTGGGGAATTGGAGTATATATTGAGTAAAGTAAAATATTTAAAGTTGAATGCCAAGTTCACAAGCAACCATGAACTGGAAGTGCTGTCTAATACGTCACTCTGGTCACTAAGTGGGCAGAATGATGCATTAATAAGATGTGCGGTGTCCCTTATATATATACGTGATAAATATATCATCTAGAGGAAGATTTCATGTGATAATTTCAACACTACACAATATCATGACATTCTTTTTTGGTTAAAAATATCAAGTCATGATATTGTGATAATGTGTTGATATGAAACTACCTCCAGATGATATATTTATGTAGCAATGATGAGAGTTTGTTACTTAGAAGTTCTAGCATACTTTGTCATGCATGGCCAAAACCAACCACTTTCTCCATTTACACTTCACTGCATTAGATGTAGATCATCAAGTTGAAAGTGGAGGGTTTTAATAGAGAGCCCTGGAAATGGTCTTAAGCATTAAGGGAAGAATGTACCTTCCATTTTGTTTTCATAATTAACTTTTGATACTGTTTTGAGGAGCTCCAAATTGGAACTTCCTATGCCTTTTGGAGTTCTGTGTGTGTTTTTGCGTCTTTTGGACTTAAATTTTGAGTTGAATTGTTGGCTACTCAATTTAAACTATTGCTCTTGCAAGGTTTAGATCATGTCAGAGAATGCTCTACTTTGTTTTGGTATCATTTTGCTAATTGAGAAATCATCAATAATTCTGGTCAGTAGTTTTCACTGTTTAATTCTTCAGAATTTGCATGTGAAATAGGAAAGGTAAATGAAACTCCTCCTTTAGTGTGTGTTATATCTGAAGTCCTTGTCTTCGTTATCAATTTAATTTTGTTCCTATTAGATATCAATTTTGAATGTCATGTGCTTGTATATTATTACAGGCTTCTAAGAGAGTAAATCTTTAGCTTGATGTGTTTGTCTTGTGCTAGTTTCTAAACTGTTAGCACTGTAGGTTATGCTGGATAGGGATACAGGGCGTCCTCGTGGATTTGGGTTTTTAACATTTGCAGACCGTCGCTCCATGGAAGATGCAATCAGAGAAATGCATGGTAGGGAGATTGGTGATAAGGTGATCTCTGTGAACAAGGCCCAACCAAAGATGAGTGGTGAGGATTCTGACCATGGCTATGGCGGTGGCAGGGGTAGCTACGGAGGAGGTGGCAGGGGTAGCTACAGAGGCAGTGACAGGGGTAGCTATGGTAGCGGTGACAGGGGTAGCTATGGTGGTAGTGACAGGGGTAGTTATGGTGGTGGTGAAAGGGGTAGCTATGGTGGTGGTGATGGTGGCCGTGGTAGCTACGGTGGTGGTGATAGGTCAGCAGGGCAAGACAATTGCTTCAAGTGTGGCCGCCCAGGCCATTGGGCTAGGGACTGTCAACAAGAAGGTGGTGGCCGTGGTTCACGTGCATTATCCCCCCTCCTCGATCAAGGTTTGGTGGAGGTAGTGCACGTGAGGATCGTTATGGCAGTGACCGTCGGTATACGGATGATCAATACGACAGAGGCCATTATGCTGATAAGGAGCGCTATGATAGCAAAGATGATAGATATGCAAGCCGTGATCGATTTGCCAATGACAGGTGTGATATTTTCTCTATTCTTGCTTGGTGTTACAGATCTAATCCCCCCCCCCCATGTTACCAAAAGTGACTTCTTATGATGTTTAGGCACCCTGCTGGTGGTGATCGTTTCGCGGACAACAAGTATGGGGTTTCTGACCGATATGCTCAGAACAGTTCAGGCAAAGAGAGGGGTTTCGACAGGGATGTAGGTCCACGAGATGGTGACAGATACTCCAGTGGAGGACCAGCACGCTACGAGGGGAAAAGCATCAGAGACAGAGCAGGACCATATGATCGCCCTCGTAGGGGAGGAGGACGTCCACCCGCCGCTGCCTTTGACCGTTATTGAAGTGCTAAATCTGTGATGTATTAGACTATATCCATGTTTGAATTTTAGCTGTCCTTTTAAGTATCTTGCACCTTTGGTTAAGTTATCTCTTAAATTGTAAAAATGTTGAAAATTGTATCAACTTTGGTAGGGGAAAACTATATCTTCGTTTTATATTGCTAGAAAAACCTTCTGCTTTTTTGCTTTCACTGTTGAACAAAAATAGCTCCTTACTGTCTATCGGAAACAACCTCTCTACCTCACAAAAGTAGGGAAACAACCTCTCTACCTCACAAAAGTAGTGGTAAAGTCTGCATACGTTTTATTATCTTCATTGGTATGTCTCTTTTTCTTATTTGTCTGATGGAATATTACTTTTCACGTTTGGTTTAAAGAGCACTCTTTCCGTTGAATGCAAAATAACGGATAGCTATAAGATTCTTTCCGTTGAATGCAAAATAACGGATAGCTATAAGATGGTTGAGACTTCAATAACTACTCCACGAGGTAGGGATAAGTTGATAAGATCTATATACACTTTATTTTTCGCAGATTTCGTTTGTAGAATTTTACTATAGATATATAATTGTTGTAAACTTCAACCAAATAATGTTCAAATGCATACCAAATGTTGAGGAACATATAGATACTATATTATCACTTATTTAATCTTGGGTAAAAAGATTAGAAACTAGTTAATATTAGTGTATTTAGTAGTAATGTGTAACTGTTACTTCTAGACATTTTGCTTAGTCTAACAAGTATTTGTATTTCTTATTGAATAAACTTTGATTAGATAAAAATTAGGTGTTACGTGGAGTAAAAGATTACGTAAAAGAAAAAATAAATATTAGAAGACTTGTATTACTTAACATTACTGTTACATCAACATTGAAGTTGTAATTTGACCTAGTACAACTTACCTAAAGAGTTCCAATTTTATTAAAGAACCTTCAATCATGTTTGGCCAGAGGTTTCGCATTTAAGTTTCAAAATAAAGTCGTATTTGATCAAAAAAATGTTATCTCTTTGGTGATATTTTTAGCGTAAACTCAAATTAATTAAACTTTAAATATATACGGAATATCGAGTGAAATGAGAAAAAAAAATTAATATAAAAAAAATACAAGTATGATGCACATGGATGCCTAGTAAACTATCATTTTTTTGAAGTGTGAACTAGTCACTCTCAGAGAGTGAACAAGTTGACAAGTGTATATAGAATATATATTGTATACAGAGTGTTTGACTTGCTTCAATCTTGTTTTAATTACTATATAGAGAGAAGCGGAGCCAAAATAGATCATACAAATTTTGTAATCGAAACATGATTTTTTTAACATACATCAAAATTAGTGAATCATGCAAATTTCGTAATCGAAATGCTATCTTCATCATCGATAATTATGCAAGTAGGCAAAAGCAATATAGTCCTAACATATATATTTTTTTTTTTTATCTTTATAAAAGTTTGAATTCTTAGCTCTTACGACTTTTGAAATATCAAATTCAAAAAGGATACAACTAGAACCATATTATTATTATTATTATTTTATTCTTGGAGTACATCATTTTCTATTTCAAAAATGGAAAATATATGAATATAAAGCTAGGAATATTTTCTACAATTGCTGCAAAAGTTGTCTATATATCAAATTCAAAAAGGATATCACTAGCACCACTTTATTTTCTACAATATTTTCAACTTGTGTATATATATATATATGCATGTTTTGACTCAATGTATTGTTTACATTGGATATTTGTAAAACATATTTGTTCCTTTTTATTGCTTCTACATTGGATAATAAAACATTGCCACTCTTTTTTTTTGTATTAATCCTTATATTCCTTGTATTTATCCTAGCATGTTCCATTATATGTTAGTGTGGTGGGGTGATTCCATCTCCATTGGGTAGGCCTTTAAGGGCGGGTAGATCGCGAGCATCTTTATTTTTTATTAATATGACTGAACATGATCTTTAGATCGCGAACTTCTTTATTTTTTATTGACATAAACTGAACATGATCTTCAGATCGCGAGCTTCTTTATTTTTTATTGGCATGAACTGAACATGATCTTTAGCTGAGAACATATATATGTTTGACTTCAAAAAATCTTAGTAGGATGGTTTAGAAGAGATGTAGTGTGCTTAGCTTTTTCGGGTGGGGTGGTAATTAGGGTCATATAGATTGCTCTATTTTTAAATGTTATGCAAATATAGATTTTTAAAATACACTCATGCGGACTATGTTAAACTCAAAATCTAAAGTTTGTTCATATATTACTCAATTTTACGGATAAAATATTAGACTTAGCGTTTAAGCTTTGCAATAACTTAATTTACAAAAATTTAGAGTGAAGTCTAACGCTTTTTCAAGTATAAAATTTTCAATCGGTTCAAAAGAGATGTATTAAATTTAAAAAAAAATCATTTACTAAATAATTAATTTTTTTTATTAATCATCTTACTTGTTATTTTTATTTTTATTGATATGATGAATGATGATGCTATAATAACATCATCTTTTTGTATATTCTTTTACTTCCTTGGACTACTATATAGTAAAATTGCGTAACTACTAGGGCATTGACTAATGTAGAAGAAAAATAATACATACATTATAGTATTTTTATTATTTGTTTTAGAGATTCTAAGTACTTACTCAAGGAAACAAATACAATAAAATATTTAAATATTTTGATTCCTTGTTACTAATTAATAGTCTACAACATATAGGTCATATAGTGAATTTAATGTGGCTGCTAATTTTATTATTAATTAAACATAACAAAACTACTTCTCAAGGTTTGATCAGATGACAACCTAATCCTTAATTAACTTGATTAATTATAGTAATTATGGATCAATTATACAACTAAAAAAAATCTAATACTGCTTTATCTAAACTAAGGGTGTTTTCGGTATGAAGAAAAATATTTTTTCTATTAAAAAACGTACTGTCTAGAAAATAAATATGGTTTGTACTTATTTTTCTTGTATTCGATATGTAATTTAAACAAATACTATGAGAGGTAAGAGTGTGGGTGGAAGAATGGATATGAGCAGTGTACGCATAATTTTTCATAAACGGTTTATTGAGTTGGGCGCCAAAATAGGACTACGTATCAATCGGTTCGATTTGATTTTAAAATTTATCAATTCGACTTATTGGTAATTGGTTATGAAATTTATTTTTCATATTTTTGTTAGAAAAGTTAATTTCCTTAATTTTAAAAAATTTACTTATATAGAAAAAGTTTTAAAAAATACTCTGATAAATTAAATATGAAAAAATTGAAAAATATTTTCTTTCCGAAACACACCGAATGTGTTTTCGACATCTTAAAATCCCACTAATTGTAGTCACATGTAGACATAGATAAGATCAATTTGACCCAACAATTGGAATTAGTAAACTAAACAACTTGATTAGGAAAAGTAGTTAACTTCTCCAAGAGAAATTATTTAATTAATTAAATTATTGTATTTTAAAAATATAATTTGTTTTCCCCCTACAAAATAGGAAAAATATTACTTAAATAATTAATTTACTTGACCGACCATTGGGTATATGGAAGTTGAATGACAAATTGACAACTGTTTTCCAGCAATGTAACAACTTAATAAAAATAAAAATAAAAGGGGCTTATTTATTAGAAAATTAAAGAAATATTGTAAAATTATATTAAAATAGTAGTAGCAATATTTGGAAGGTCAAGAAAAAAAAATCTATTCTTTTAAGAAGAGTATTTTTTATATGTATATTTTTGGGCAACTTTAACATATAGCAAACAAAAAATTCATATTTGTATGTTATAGCAAAATTTGTATAATTGCGCTCCATAGCAAACATATAACTGTATAATTCGCTATACATATACAATTATATAATTCACTGGCCTAAATTGTATAATTCGCTGGCCTCGCTATACATATACAATTGTATGATTCGCTGGCCTATTTCACTGCAATTGTATAATGCGCAATTGTATAATTCGCTGGCCTATTTCGCTGCAATATCTGTATAAAATTTGTTTTGCATACAATTGAATCAAAGTAAAATATTTGTATATTGTATAATTATAAATGTATAGGAAGAAGATATATGTTTTTCTCTCGCTTTATACAAAAACAGAAACACAATTAATACACTTCTGTTGTATAAAGCGAGAGAGGCGAGCAGAGGGAGAGTGGCGAGCGAGAATGGGAGAGTGGCGAGCGAGAGTTTTGGGAGAGAGGCGACTGACAAACTTTGCCAAACGTTTGCTATGGGGCACAATTAAATCAAACAATAGCTACTCCATTTATTTTAGGTTATTAATTTGCTATTATATATAATTATCCCTATATTTTTTACAATTGCATCAAAATTATGGAACTCGTTTTATGTACACCCTTTAGTTTTGGTACTGAGTTCAATAGAATTAGCATAATATCAAAAATAATATATAGCAGTAATTAATTAACAATAATAGTCTAATCGAAACTTTTTTAGAGGCAATTAATATTTTTTTTAAATATTCACAAGTCTAACAATATTGAATTCAATGACTATTAACAAATGTTGGTAAAGAGTTTAACACATCTTTTTTAATATGCATATTTATTATCCGGTAAAAATAACATATTTATATTTGAAAAAATTAAATATCTATAAATATTAAATTTTAAATTCAATTATTATTAAGTACGCGATATTTTTTGTTTGATCTTTTACTTCCTTTGACTATTATTGTGTAACTATTAGGGCATTGACTATATCTATAAAAAAATAATTATACGTGGTATTATTTGTTAGAGATGCTACCCAATTATAGAATTTAATATTTTTGATTCCTTGCTACTAATAGTTTATATGTAGGTCATAATGGAATTTAAAATATGTAGCTAGAAATTAATTAAACATAACATAATTCATCGTAAATAAAAATATCAAATTTGGAGTTGATTTAGATCGATTTTGTGATTTTTTTTAAAAACTCTTAATAATCCATCAGAAATTGAACTTTTAACTATGATCTCAAATTTATTTCAACATAACTTCTATAAACGGGATCAATAATTGAATAGTGACACAAAAATAAAATATTTGTGGCTGTATTAGGTATAATATAATTGTGGTATTATATAATTATGGTATGAATATTGCAACCTAATTTGAAGAAGCATTCACATGACAACAGATATGAACGTGACTAACTGTCATAAAAATCATAATTAAGACCAAATTAAATGTATAAAAAATAATATTAATATTATGTCTTTATCTATGTGCCGTATCACAGATTTTTGGGATAATTATGAGAATCATTCAATAAAAATTTCAGTCATATATTTTTTATTGGAAAAAAAATCATATATTAATAGTTTGTTTAGTCGTTAAAAATATCACATCAATAATTATCGCATAAACAAAATATCCAATTTTATAGATTGGATCCTAAAAAATGTGTGAAGCAATAAATGACCTACAACCTATTTAATTAATTAAAAAGTTAACTTTTCATGAAAAATAAACGAAAATATTAGAAGAAATTTCACATATTTGGACTACTATATCTCATAAAAAATAATTTAAAATAAGAATGATTGTATTATCCATTAAAAATTAGAAGAAATCAATCATATAAAAGTTATTAACAATTCAAATTTAATGTCCCTTTAATTTTTCCTTTAGACCAATAATATGCTTGAACCGCCCCTAGAACGATCCGTATTTAATAGGTTAAAGAAAATATATTTTTACCCAAAAATTAATGTTAAGGATAATTGAGGTCCAATATATATATTAAAAAAAAAATTTAAATCATTTTCAATACGTCAGTGATAACCCTTTTATAATTTTAGTTATATCATTATAAAGAAAAGGACAACTTTCACATATAGCAAACATAAAATTCATATTTGTATGCTATAGCAAAGTTTGTATAATTACACTCCACAAAAAACTTATATATGTATAATTCGTTATACATATACAATTGAAACGAATTGTATAAAACGAGAAAGAGAGAAATTATATACAATTTGAATTGTATAAAACAAGAAAACGAGAAAGACAGAATTGAATTGTATAAAACGAGAAAGAGAGAAATTATATACAATTTGAATATGTATAAAACGAGAAAGAGAGAAAGGCAAAAAGATACTTGTGCAGGGAATACACAATTGAATTGAATTGTATAAAACGAGAAAGAGAGAAATTATAGATAATTTGAATTTGTATAAAACGAGAAAGGCAAAAGAGACTTGGACAGAGAAATATTTGTATTGTATAATTATAAGTGTATATGACGAAGATATATGTATTTGCATGCGTTTATACAATTTCTCTCGCTTTATACAATTAGAAACCAATTTATACAATTCTATTGTATAAAGCGAGAGAGACGAGCGAGAGAGGGAGAGTGGCGAGCGAGAATATGAGCGAAAGATGGACTGACAAACAGTTTGCTATGAAACACAAATAAATCAAAGGGTAGCTTTTATATTTATTTTATATTATTGGTTTTTCATTCTATATAATTATTCCCAAAAAAAAAGATGAAAATATCGACTTTGTTAGTGTGTTTTAAGTCTAAAATTGTTTCCTAATAATTGACTATTTTATGTTTAGTTATTACAAGGACCAATTCAAAATCACGTGTATGGTTCATAAACTTAATCTTTACTTTAGTCAAATAATACATATCTTTGAATTTATATTGATAAGAACTCTATATCACATAAAGTATAAGTAATGATACGTATCGAATATGTGTTTTACTTGTCAATCGAAAGGCTAGAGGAAGGCATGTCAGGTTCAGAGGCGGATTCACAATTTTAAAAGAATGGGTAATATAATTAAAAGGCAATTTTAAAATTTTCGTAAACATAATTTTTAGATTCTTACTATTAACTATTTTTACCTAAACAAATATATGTTCACGATTAAAATGGTGTGATTAGTTAAGTTAGTTGATTATATGATACATGGTCCACTACTATTACTTTTAATATGTGTATATTTTACTTAATTATATAAACTTTTACAATAATAAAAATAGTATATGAATTATAGCTTGTCAAATTCAGAGATTTTAAAAAAACAAACCAAACAAAGAAAAAAGCAACATATAACAACAATATTATAAGAGTATAATTGTGTGATGAAATCTAAAAAGGATAATGTGTACGCAATAATTTATTAAAAAGTTATACGACCAGTTTTAGCAAAGATCTTTACATTAAGACAAACATAAAAGATCGATGATATAAAATACAATAAAGTTGTTTATTTATTTTCTATTCAAATTATAATTATGAGTTATTTTGTACTTTGTACCACTTCATCCAAGTTTTCATCCAAGTTGTCTAAAATTGGATATTGGCTGTCGACTTATGGTTTGATACTTTTTTTTTCTTTTCGTGTTTTGTATTTATATTGAAAATGATTAAATTTAAGTTCACGTTAAAAAGTTTTATATTAAAGAGAGTGAATGTTCAGCCACTTGACTGTAAGGAGAGGAGCGTTCAGCCACTTGACTGTAAGGAGAGGGGGCTTGGCTGGTACCAGGCTCTAAAAGAGTTTTCTTCGAGCGAGCGGTCTTTTTATCTTTTTGTGTTGCATGCCCAAGGCAATACTTTTTGTAGATTGAGATGGATTGATCTTCGCTATCGTGCCTCCTGCGGCTATCAGGAATGGGCGATAGCCTATGACTAAAAGTGCCGACTATCTATGAATGACCAAAAGTAAAATTTGGTTAAGGGTGTCAAAATATAAAGAAGTAAAATCGCGTAAAAGTCAAGAAATGACTATATATATAAAAAAATTATTCAAGTTTTAATTAGTTCGTCACGATTAAAGGGTAAAACGCTTCCTAACAATTATCAGATCTCACATTTTCTAAGGGTAATTGCTAATGAATATATGATTTTTAGAAGCATTGCATTTTAGCACTACTATAACAACATTATATCTAATGACAATTAAGTAATACAAATATTAACATTTTTTTTGTTCAAGCTCTAATTAATCTGCCACTGATTAGAGGGCAAAACGCTTCCTAACAATTATCTGATGTCATATTTTCTAAGTGTAATTGCTAATGAATATATGATTTTTAGAAGCATCACATTTTAGCACTACTATAACTAACATTATATTTAATGATACTTAATAATATAATTTTTTTTTTATTATTAATTTACATATTTATTATTACGAAAAGTTATTTTTATGATAGTGGGAGCACACATTGCCTACAAATGAGGTAGTACTAATTAATTAGTCGTTTTCTTCACCTTTCTAGAGATTAGTTTTCGACGTTTAAATTAAATGATAAAACATAGCAAGTTGATTGACCCTTAGATATTTTTTTAATTTTATTTTTATGGCCACATGTGCAATCAATAATGGACATTATATAGTAATAGAATTTGTATATAAAATTAATATTTTGTTTTACGTTTAAAAAAATAAATGACACTTTTAATACCTCAACTATTAAAAAATTCTAATTTTTCATACTATATTTTTGAAAATATAAATAAGGATAATTTAAGGCAAATAAAGCAAAATAAAAAATAAAAAATCAGAAAAGAATTTATTTTTTATTTTAAAAATCAAGATTTATAATAATGAAACTAGAACTACGTACAAGTTGCACTTGTAGGGCATACATAGTATTCATTGGTCGATGAGTATAACTAATTAATTACCCCACAATATTAAATGTCCCGTATTTTCATGACTCATCCAAATAAAAATATATATAAAATGAGATCTCGTGTCAACTTATAATTTAAACAGTATTAAAAATCACACATTATAAGTTATTGTGTTGATCTTTCATATATAAAAGAAATCCTATAATATAGCTAAAATCAAATTTTGTAATATACTCATTCAAATAAAAATATACTATAGAAAATGAAATCTCATGACAACTTATAATAACGATATAAAAAGTCAGTTATTGTGTTGATCTTCTATATATGCAAAAGATCATCTAATATAGCTAAAATTATATTTGTAATGAATTACAATATCAAATATCTCAGTGTAAATAGAATTGCTTCAATTATTTATTAAGACCAATAATTACAATTTTATCCTTCAATTTGATAGATTTTTTCTATAATATATCTTTCTTTGTCCACCCTTCTTTCCAAGAAGCTTGCTCAAGTCAACTATAAAGTCTATGTTTTAGACTACCCCACCCCACCCCAACATTAATAGGGTAATGTTGTATTATTATTATTTTAGGTAGGTTGGGGGGGGGGTTGCATGACTAGGGTAGGTGTTATATGAGGTCTATATAAACATGCACATTTCATGTATACAATTACAAATGTGTGTGGCCAAATTTTAAGCCTTTATAAATATCATCCTAACAACTCTTTCTTCACTTTTAACTCATCAATTCGATCAAAATATCCATCACCTGATCAATCATCGATCATAGTACAATATGACAACGAACCTACCTATCCGAGTCCTCGTGAGCCGATGGTTCATGGTGTTTGGAACCATGTTGATCCTATCAGCCGCGGGTGCCACCTACATGTTCGGTCTATATTCCGGTGACATAAAATCTTCCTTAGGATATGACCAAACTACCCTCAATCTACTAAGTTTTTTCAAAGATTTAGGGTCAAATGTTGGTATTTTATCAGGTTTGATCAATGAAATTTCACCCCCTTGGGTTGTTCTTTCAATTGGTGCAATATTAAATTTTTTTGGTTATTTTATGATATGGATGGCCGTTACCAAAAAAATGTCAACAAAAGTTTGGTTAATGTGTTTATATATTTGTATTGGTGGAAATTCACAATCTTTTGCTAATACTGGTGCACTTGTGACATGTGTTAAAAATTTTCCAGAGTCACGTGGTGCTGTTCTTGGGTTACTCAAAGGTTTTGTTGGTTTAAGTGGTGCAATTTTAACACAAATTTATCATGCAATTTATGGTAATGATTCTAAGTCATTAATTTTACTTATTGGTTGGTTACCAGCTGTTATTTCTTTTGTATTTTTACGTACCATAAGGATTATACAAGTCGTTCGAATCGCACACGAACTTAAAGTGTTTTATAGGTTTCTATACATGTCGCTTGTTCTAGCCGGATATCTCATGGTGATTATCATACTTCAAAAGAAATTTAATTTCACTATGGTGGAGTATGGTTTGGGTGCAGCTCTAGTAGTATTCTTGCTTTTCTTACCACTTGGTTTGGTGATAAAAGAAGAAATCAATTCATGGAACGCGAACAAACTAGCCTTGGATAGTATTTCCGAGGTCAAAGTTGTAACTGAAAACCCTCAAAGTGAGGCTCCTCAATTACCAGCACCAGCACCAGCATCATCAGTTACTACTGACACGAATTTCGAGAAACAGGGTTTGGACGGTATGGTTCAGGAGAAGTCCAAAAGTAGTAGTGATGCTGACTTAAAAGATTCAAAAGTGTCAGTTTCTTGCTGGAAGACAGTTTTTCAACCGCCTGCTCGGGGCGAAGACTTTACTATACTCCAAGCTCTATTTAGTCTAGACATGTTGATACTATTTATTGCTACAATTTGTGGAGTTGGGGGGACATTAACAGCTATAGACAACTTAGGTCAAATTGGGACATCACTAGGGTACCCTAAAAAAAGTATTAGTACATTTGTGTCCTTAGTAAGTATATGGAATTATTTAGGTAGAGTAGTGGCTGGTTTTTTATCTGAATATTTTTTGAAAAAATACAAATTTCCAAGACCTTTAGCCCTAACCATAACACTAGTAGTCTCATGCATAGGACACATTTTAATTGCATTTAATGTGCCTAGTGGACTATATATTGCATCAATAATTATTGGATTTTGTTTTGGTGCTCAATGGCCATTACTTTTTGCAATAATTTCTGAACTTTTTGGACTAAAATACTACTCAACATTATATAATTTTGGGTCAGTAGCAAGTCCAATTGGTTCATATGTGCTTAATGTAAGAGTGGCTGGTTATTTATATGATAAAGAGGCAGAAAAACAATTGAAAATATTGGGAAGAATAAGAAGAGAAGGTGAAGATTTGAATTGTGATGGAGTTGAGTGTTTTAAATTAGCTTTTATTATTATAACATTAGTTACTATTTTTGGTGCTTTTGTTTCAATTATTTTAGTGGTTAGGACTAGAAAGTTTTATAAGAGTGATATTTATAAGAAATTTAGAGAAGAAGCTAAGAAGAATGATGAGATGGAAATGACATTGGCACAAAATGGTACTAGTAAGGGGTAGATTAGGAATGAAGACAAAAATGTTTGGATAGAAAAAAAAAATTAAAGATTTTATATACTTTTTTTTTGTAATATATATAGTACATGTATGAAATATATTTTTGATATTTTCCCTCACATGTACTTTCATTTACTTAATTTTTTGTATGATGTATTGTTATATTGTCTCACGTTCAAACAAGTTTTAATAATATCATTGTCGTTAATATAGACGTACGAAGTCAGTTCAAGTTGAAAACTATTTCAAACAACATACGTCCTTTATCTTTTTTTTTTCTCAAAAAAAGGAAACGTTGACAATTCAAACTAAATATATTGTTAGTGAGCTAAATAAAATAAAACAAAGTAGGTTTTACTAAAAAGAGAAGACGATATAAATATAAATTAAATGAAAGTGAAGTGCAACCTACCCCTTTATTTCATTGCCAATTTTATTTAATAACGAATTATAAATAATAATTTATTATTTACGAGCTAATTATAATTCTTAATAATTGGAGTATTATAGTTTGACTTGTTGAAATTTGTGTGGAAAGGAGAGCTGTTTTGTTTGACCAAAATATGTGGTGTTGAATTATTCGAAAACAGTAATAAGTAATCATATTTTTAAAGCAATTATTTGTTTGATCTAGTAATTAATAATTTAATTTTTCTAAAAAAAAATTGAGAATCTAATAATAATGGAGATCAAATGTGCCCATATATTATTAAAGAAATACAATGAGAGGGATGAAAAAAATCTCAAATTCAAGCTCTGAAAATTTAATTCGTATGGCAAAGAAATTAATTTTATTTATTATGTTTGATGTATCAATTTTGATATTTCACCATTTATTTTCGGAGGCTTTCACTTTCAAAAGGTGACAAGTATAATTAATTATGAGTACGTAGCATTAGGCATGCCAACTTTCAGGTGCAATAAATGTGACTTATAAATAACTAATTTTGGTATAGGTGATGAATATTCTGTTTTTCGTCGTAATCAAACATTTTAAATTTAAATATTTTTAAAATAAAACTTCTCGATACATATCTTTTAAGTAATCGTTGTTAAAGTAAACCTAATTTGAACTTTTTCTTATTCGTCTTTATTGAGAGAGAGGGGGAAGTAGGAAGTTTCTTTTTTAGGAACAAGGTCCCCTCCCTTTTAAGAGGATCACCAATAACTTTACATTTCATTAGGTATCACTATAACTTAATTAAGAACAATAATATCGTTATAATATATTTTGTGATAATAATATAACGTGGGAATTTATAATTATCACTTTATATATAAATATTGTTTAAGATTGTAGTGACTCTGAATGCAACGATATTAACACTTTTTTATATATATAAATGTCGCTTAATCAAAATGGTTCTTTTAAATGGGAGGGATTTAATATGTGAAATGAAATTAAAAGTTAGATTTAATTTTTAAATTTTTTGTGATTGAACTTCTTGTACTGTTAAAATAATGAATTCATATTTAATATTTATTAAATTTTATATAAAAAACTTTATACTATATATTAAAATTATGAATTTATTTATCTTCATTCTCATGTTTAACATTGTGCATAAAACAGTTTCTAAACTTATTACGTCTTCACAAATTGTCCATCTTGTAAAGGAGACAAATGAAATTTTTATTCATTTAATCATAAGTGATATATTTTAAATTTATAAATATACATGTAGTATTTTATCATTCGTAAGATAATTATCAATAAAAAATTATGATAAGCTTCACATATAATTTTTTGAAAAAACAAATTAAAATATTGACCCTATAAATTTTAAATTGTTCTACAACACTTCTAATTCTTTCATGGTAGTAAATTTGTTAGAATATTAAATTACCTAATTTAAAGGATATTGGTTCAAAACTTTACCAATTCCTAATTTTTAGAGGAAATAAGAATTATACTCCATGAATAATTAGTCCTTATGAGAAATTTGTGCATGTGTACGACACTATTCATAGAAAGAAATATTTATTTCCCCCCTTTAATTAAATACCAAATCACATAATTTAATTTACTAATTAATAAATAAAGTAAAAATATATATCATTTAATCATACTAAGATATTTATATACAGATATACTTCATGGATATGTAAATACTTATCGACAAACTATGATATATCAGAACTTATTTCTATTTTTATGAAATCAACGCAAAATCAATAAATGAATATAATTACTATTATTTTATCAACAAACTATGATATATCAGACCTTATTTCTATTTTTATGAAATCAACGCAAAATCAATAAATTAATATAATTACAATTATTTTATCGACAAACTATGATATATAAGACCTTATTTCTATTTTTATGAAATCAATGCAAAATCAATAAATTAATATAATTACAATTATTTTACGTAAATATCCAATAACATTTATTATCTTATTTATACCAAAGACTCCATAAACTCAAAAACTATATCAACATTATCCTTTATAATCCAATAATGGAATTATAACATTAATATATAATTATTTCCCTCTTTTAACGAAATTACACTTCTTAATAAGTGTTTTATCCTTAATAAAACTAACTAGCATCCTATATACACAAAATTCCCATAAATAAAACCTTTATAACACTCATTTCACCATAGTTTAAACACTTCAAAAAAAAAAAAAATATGGCTCGAAAATTTGAATTATGCAATTTTACTTTGCAATTTCTTCGTGGAAGATGGTTTATGATGTTTGCTTCATACTTAATCATGGCTGGTGCAGGTGCAACATATTTATTTGGTGTTTATTCGAAAACGATAAAATCGACACTCGGATATGACCAAACTACCCTCAATCTTCTTAGTACATTCAAAGATTTGGGTGCTAATGTTGGTGTCCTTTCTGGTCTTTTAGCTGAGGTAACACCTACTTGGTTTGTTCTATTAATTGGATCACTAATGAATTTAAGTGGATATTTATTAATATGGCTAGCCGTGACCAAAAAAATTGCAAAACCTAAAATATGGCATATGTGTATGTACATATGTATAGGTGCAAATTCACAAAATTTTGCTAATACTGGTTCACTTGTTACATGTGTTAAAAATTTCCCACATAGTAGAGGGATGATGTTGGGATTAATGAAGGGTTTTGTAGGTTTAAGTGGTGCAATATTTACACAACTTTATTTAGCTATATATGGTAATGATTCGAAGTCGTTGATACTTTTAATTGCTTGGCTACCTGCACTTTTATCGATGATTTTTATATTTAGTATTAGGGAGAAGAAATTTTCTAGACATCCTAATGAGGTGAAAGTATTTTATGTGACACTTGTAATATCAATGATATTGGCTTTGTTATTGATGGGGATTACAATTGCACAAAAGTACATTGAGTTCTCACACATTGGTTATGTTGCATGTGCTACTATAGTTTGTGTGGTGTTATTTTGTCCATTATTTGTTGCTATAAGGGAGGAGTATACAAGTTGGAAGTTGAATAAGAAAGAATTGGTAAGTGTACCTTCTAGGGTTATAGTTGAAGAACCTCCTTTGCCGGAATCTAGGGCGCCGGTGTCGGAAATCGAGTTGCCGGAATATTCTTCCATGGTGAAAGTACAAGAGAAGAAGGAAGTTGGATGTTTTAGTGACATATTCAAGAAGCCAAAAAGGGGTGAGGATTATACTATATTACAAGCTTTGTTGAGTATAGACATGTTGATTTTATTTGTGGCAACTTTTTGTGGACTAGGGTGTAGTTTAACATCAATAGACAATTTGGGACAAATTGGTGAGTCCTTAGGGTATCCACAACATACCATTAGCACATTTGTGTCCCTAATGAGTATATGGAACTATTTTGGTAGGGTTTGTTCAGGATTCATCTCAGAAAAACTTCTCTTAAAGTGGAAAGTCCCTCGTACGCTAATGATGACCTTTGCTCTCATCTTGCCCGCTATAGGCGATCTTATCATTGCATTCCCATTCTCCGGTTCAGTCTATGTGGCATCATTACTTATAGGGTTTTCTTTTGGTGTCCAATTGACACTCCTTTTCATCATAATATCAGAGTTGTTCGGACTGAAGTATTACTCAACGTTGTTCAATTGTGGTCAATTGGCTAGTCCACTTGGATCATATATATTGAATGTGCAAGTTGTGGGGAGATTATATGATAATGAAGCATTGAAGCAACTAGAAAGTAAAGGGTTGACAAGATTAATGGTGAAAGAATTAACTTGCATTGGTAAACAATGTTATAGAAATTCTTTTATTATATTAGCTTGTGTTAATTTATTTGGAGCTATTGTTTCTTTGATTTTGGTTAAGAGAACTATGGATTATTACAAGAGTGATATTTATAAAAGATTTAGAGATCAAAGGGAAGCAAATGAAAAGGAGATGAAGATGATTTCTACTACTGAAAAATAAGTGTATATTGTGAATTCAAGAATGAGTTATAGTTTGGAATTAATTATTCCAAAAAAAAAAAAAAACTAGTTTTTTTTGTTTTCAATTTAATTTTTAGTTTTATTTTGTTTGATTTCATATGGTAAAATTTTATGTGAAATATTTATTTATTGGTGCATATTTTATTGACCCATTGCAATTTACCTTCTCCTAGTGCAACTCTTACTCTTATATTGTATTTTATATAATTATAATTAATTAATCTAAATAATCATTCATCTAACTATTTTATAATTATTTTCTTTTTCCAGAAATACCTCAAAATAGCTTCTCTCAATATATTACTCAATTTTGAAAAGTCCAAATTATTTGGATTTTCTTCATACGAATACTTTCTTTTTCTTTTCCTTTTTAACTTTAAACTATCACTATCAATGTTTTAATCTTGCTTTAAATAATTCGTGAAGTTTTTATTAATCCTTTCTTTTATATATATAAAGATTGTCGAAATCTTTTATGATGTTTGATATTATGTTGTAAACATTAATTTATACACATTTAAAGTTTATATCAAATCAATGAATACACGATATATAATTCATATACATATAATATTCACTTAATTTGATTAATTTGTAAGATATATATCTCATTTTAATTTCTGACTACATATTTAGCCGATCCAAATTGCTAATAATATAAAAACTTCCTGATTTGAAATCTAACTTAAAATTATTAAATTTTGAACTCCACTGAAACTTTGAAACATGTTGTGGACAATAACTCATTGGACTAGTAGGGGGCTTAAAAAATAGCTCAAACATCAACGTTCATGATAAAATCTTTAAGATTATGAAAAAGGTTTTTCTTTTTAAAATACTTAAAAAAATGAGATTTCAATAGAAAGAATTTTAGTATCATTCGTGATTCGTGATTCAATTTTAATAGAATTGATTTTTCAATTACATTTGTCCATAATTATTATCTTTTAATTACATTTACTGAAAAATGTCTAGTTATGAATTCTACTTATATATGTATTATATAAAGTCTAGTCATTTTCAGAAAGTATTTAAATTATAGCCTAAAGAGGTCAATTTGTTATAAAACCCTTTGTTGCTCTTTTCTTCCTTGGTGAACTGGTGAATAATGATGTGCTTAAGAACTAGCGATGTGACAAACAATTCAAAAATTTATACTCAAAAATTTCAATTTACAAATTTATCTGAATTATGATTTTGAGTTTTGACTTGGAATTTTTTTACTAGATTTTGATCTAACTTCAACAATCTTAATTTGATAATGAAGTGGTGCGGGGCGGATTGAGTTTTACTCGCAAAATTTTGTTAATCTGTTCCGCCCACGTAACAGCTTTTTTCATCTTCAACCCCTTCAACCCGCCCTGCATAATTTTTTTAATATTTTTTTTCTAGTTAAATTTTATATTAAAAATAAAATTCAATAAAGTAGTTCTTCTTTTCATTAAGTTGTATTAGTTTGATAGGATAGACTTAAAAATTTAATTTTTAGATGTCAATTGAGAAACATGTAAGAAATTACATTTTCTTTATTGAACCATTTTCAGTTACTATCTTGAATATTTTAGTAGTTTTAAAGAGATTATCTTAATAAATAATATTCTATCACTCTTATAACATATAAAAAATATAAAATAAGTTTGAACCCACGTAAAGTCACATATACCCGCAACTTGTCCCTCCTTGCATTAGTTTTAAAAAACTCACCTCTATCCGCCTCACATCTCACCCGCCCCATAAAACCTTAAACCAACCCCGTCTCGCATAGTCTTAAATCCTCTCCGCACCGCATCCGTCTTGCCCCAATGTCATCCCTAATTTTAACTTTAGACACGAAGGGCTGAAGTTGAAAGTTCATGCCTATAATTTAAAACTCCAATCCCGTATATTTAGTGTTGATTCTAAATGGCTAAATTTTAAATAACTTATAGTAACTTTTAACTTCTTAAAATAATGATCCTATTATTTATCCATTTGCCCCATTTTCATACCCAATTATTTAGTGTTGTTTATTTAATTGTTGGTTAGAAGGGTAAAGTAGGCGTATAGCCTATTTCAAAAACTCTTGTTTAAAGCATAGTCAAATAATTTAGGGAAAATTATGTGAATAAAAAAAAAGATATACTAATTAATTAGCGAACATAATTATTGTTTAAAATAATTATGGCTCGTAGCTCAATTTAGTTGTTATCATGCGTCTCTCGCCTCTCTCCACGCTTATACATATATAAAAACAAATTATACATATTATATATACAATTGTATGAGAGATATATAAATGCAATTGTCTGTCTCCACTCTCTCCCTCTCTCCCTCTCTAGCTCGCTTCTCTCCTTTCTCTTCCAATCTCGCTCGCCAGATATACAACTATATATATATATATATATATATATATATATATATATATATATATATATATATATATAATTATCTGACAGTATACATGTACAATTTAACAAATATACATATACAATTCACTTCTCTCCACTCACTATCTTCTCTCGTTCGTCTCTCTCCTCTCTCTAACATATAGTTATAAATTGTAATTAACAATTGAACCTAGTTAAAATTATTTTGATGGCTATTTGTAAAAGTTACCTTAATTTAGCATTTCTTTTGCATGTTTGGTTGCTTTAAATTTAGAAGTTAGTGTCTGAAATTTGGCTTGCCAAATCGAAATTCAAATAATTTGGTAACAAGTTAATAATGAGATTACAATATCAATATTAAATAATGACGAGGTTATTCAATGGATAGATTTTTACGATTCATTGAACTAAAAGTGAATGTATAACATATAACTACACATTTGATTTAAACAAATTAAAATTAGAATATACTCTTTTTCACTAAAAACTTGAGGTTTAAGGAAAAAAATGATTTTTCTTATTTTTATCTTATACTTACTAATCTCTATTGACTATATTATTATCTCACATGCAATATAATATAATATGTAGTTTTTAAATATATATAAATTTCAAATTAAAAATCTTATGCTAAGTTTGTTGAAATGCGAATATAATAAATTATTATTATTATTTTTCAATTTCTAACGCATAATAAAAATTTAGTACATTAGATAGTTATACAATAAATTCTTATAGTTCGATCATTTTTCAAATTCAGCCATAACAAAAATTTAGTATTGAGTTGTGTATTAGAGACAACATTTATAAATACGTAATTATTTTGAATATATTAGCTATTTTTTTTCCGATCGCCTAAAAGAGACAAGCATTTTTTTTTATTTCTTCAACAATCTTTGATCTTCTCTCTTAATTTAAGAATTAAGTAAAAACTATGAAATTGAACTACATATGGTAGAAAATTAGTATAAATCATCAATACATATTTGATTCACACAGTCCACATGAGTTGCCGCACAATAAATCTTTGCAATTCAATTCTTTTACCAAATTCGTTCCACAACAAAACTTAATGCATCGAACTGTTATACAATAAACCTTTACAGTTTGATTGTTTTTCAAATCCACTGCATATAACAAAAACCTAATATGTCGAGCTGTCATACAACAAATCCTTGGCGTCGATCCCTTTTCAAATCCGTTACAAACAAGAAATTAATATATCAGACTGTCTTTTTTTTATCGCCAAATATAAAAATAAAAATAATTCAGAATTTATCAAAAAATAACCCCTAATATAAAGGTGTTTTTGGGAATATTAGACGTGGCATTTCAGTGATTTCATCGTTTCACTTTCTTTCTCACACTCTCTCTGTGATGCTGTAGAAGCAAAAATGGGGAGAAAATCGGTCTTACAAAAGGGTAAGGAAAAAGTCACCGACGGCAAAGCTTCGTCGTCGGCCGGGAAACGTAAGCGTAACTCTAGCGATGATTTCGACGATGATAAAACTGGTGGACGGAAAAGGAAAGATCGCAGTGCTCTTCAGTTCGTCGATGACGTTGCTTACGAGGTCGATGACGACGACGACGACGATGACTCTGATTTTGACTTCAGTGACTCTGACTTCTTCGAGCAAGGTATACGTTACAGCTGACACTCAACTCCTTTTCAGATTTTGAATGTCTAGCAGAAATGACTGAGAAATTAGGGATTTTCAGTAAATCGGTTGGTTTAGAGCTATACTGGTCTGCATTGATGTAGATTTTTTCGACTACTTGTTTGCATGTTTGAGGTTAGATAAAGGTTTTAAGAGTCGATGATTTGAAGGATTAGCTGTGAAATGTTGTTTGAAGGTATATGAGACAGCATGGCAGTGACCTAGTTCCTTTTTGCTTTGTTATGTGTATTCGTGTTTTGGATAATTCAGAGAACTGTCTGAGGAATTAGGGATTTTTCGTAAATCTGTTTGTGTAACTGGTCTGAATTGTCATAGATTTTTATTGACTGCTCATTTGCATGTTTGAGGTTTAAATAAAGGTTTTAAGACTTTAAGCTTTTGAAGGATTACCTGTAAAAAATAGTTTGTAAGTATACGAGATAGCATAGCAGTGACCTTGTTCCTCTTTGATTTGTTCTGTGTAATTGTGTTTTGGATAACTCAAAAAACTGATGAGAAATTAGGGATTTTGGTGAATCTATTTATGTAACAGGCTTAGTATGCATGTTTACACACTTGTGGTTTTCTTTTGCATGTTTGAGGTATGATAAAGGTTTTAGGATTTGAGCATTTTGAAGGATTAGCTGTAAAAAGTTGTTTGAAGGTATATGAGACAGCATATCAGTAACCTAATTCCTTTTTTGCTTTGTTCTGTATGTCGTGTTTTGGATAATTCAGAAAAAAGACTTCGAGAAATTAGAGATTTTGGTGAATCTGTCTGTGTAATAGGCTATGCTAGTATGTGTTTTCAGTTTTCACATACTTGTGGATTTTTTGCATGTTTGAGGTTCTTATGAACTTTTTGAGAACCTAGGCTTTTAAAGCTAAAATTTGCGGTTGAAAAATTATTCTGAAATTGCACCCAGTGGTGTATATTTTTGTTCATTCTTTGTTTGGTTTCATCAATTAACGTAGCATGGAGGTCTTGTTTAAAATTTACTGATTTTGTTGCCTTGTAGCAAATGAACAAAGAGAAAAGGAATACATGTAGGAATTTATATGCGATCTTGGAAGTTATTTGTTTGAACGGGATTCACTTTTCTGTAGTAAACTTGGGTTCTAAAAGTCGATGTTAAGATAAACCAGAGTCTTGTACTGATTCTGGGTTTTTCCCTTTTTAATTTGTATTTTTGATTGTAAATCATTTTATGTTTCTCAGTGACTGTTGTTCAGACTGTACCCTACATAGTACGTACAAGGAATAAAATTATATTTGACAAATCTATTTATATTTTACATTCCTTGAAGATGCACAGTCCAAAGTGTGGTTGATTATCTGTTTTCTTTTGATTGACATCTTCTGTGTGTATTATTATTTATATAAAAGGGAAACAGGAGCGTGTTTTAAGCAACAGCTCCCCAGTACTATAATTCTCTTGGCCTAGAACAATTAGTATATCATTCTTTCTTATATTGAGCTTCATACTTATAAGCAGCTCATACTCGCTGCTTCTAGCTTGATTTATCCCAATCTTCTCTGCACATGTGCTTGTTGTTTATTACCTCTGTGATTATCCATTTTCAAATTGTACGCTGGTCAATGCTGCCTATCGATTTTTACTTCTTTTTTAAAGAATTATTATCTCTATAGATTCAACTCTTATGATCAACAACAACAACGTGCCCGATGTAATCCCACAAGTAGGGTCTGGGGAGAGTAGGATGTATGTAGACCTTACCCCTACCTTTGTGGATGTGGGGGTAGAGAGTCTTGTTTCCAATATACCCTCTGCTCAAAAGAAGTGTAATTAAAACATGATAGAATCATTTGTTTCTTGTTCTAACATTAACAGCATTGCCTAAGTTGCAAAAAAAAAAAAAAAAAAAAGGAAGAAGAGAGCTTATGAGTCAGCCTACCTTCCTTCTAGATTAAACTAAAAGCAGTTTAGGCTTAATAGCTGCGGCAAGATAAACACTCAGCTTAACATTTTTTTATTTGCACAGGGAGATCAGGGAAGTGGGGAGCGATTTACTATTATTTTTGGTAGCTCACTCTGCCAGAACTATTTTGAGTTTGTTTATCTTATCAATGTGGTTCTCCCTTTGGTGTAAAAAACAGATTTGCTTGAAGAAGAATTTGGAAGTAATGCTGAAATCAAGAATGAACCTGCGAGAACACCCCAACCCCCAGTGATCAAAGAGGAGGAGATGGATGGAGAAGAGCTAGAGCGGATGTTAAGGGAGCGCTATAAACCAGGTTCTAGTTTTGTTACCTATGCAGAAGATGCTGATGATAGGAAGAGACAGTCTGAGCAGGAGACACTTGTGCCTTCTCTCAAGGATCCAACTATATGGAAAGTTAAATGCACGGTATAGTAATTGACATTGAAGTGAAAAGCCATTCATACATATTTGCCATTCATACATATTTGTCAGATTGTTGTCATTTAGTTCTTTCCTACTGTCATTCTGGTTTTACAGCTTATGTTGCTTTATTTTTTGTATTTGCGTTGTTCAATAGGTTGGAAGAGAAAGGCACTCAGCTTTCTGTCTTATGCAGAAGTATATAGACTTGCTTGCTTTAGGAACAAAGCTGCAGATAATATCCGCTTTTGCACTTGATCATGTGAAGGGATATATTTATATCGAGTCTGACAAACAATGTGATGTTTACGAGGTCCTACTCTCTTTTTCTCTTTATTATGACATTCTTAGGTCTTGAACTGGCCTTGATGCTTCTGTGGAAGTCTGATCATTCGTTACAGTTTTTTTTTTTTTTTTTTTTTTTTTGATAAAGTATTCTTTAATGACATTCTAAACGGACTAAACCGAGCTCCTTGTATAGGCATGTAAAGGCCTTTGTAGTATATATTCAACTAGAGTGGCACCTGTTCCACTGAACGAAGTTTCTCATTTGATTGCCGTCCGGAAGAAGTCTAGTGGGATTTCTGAGGGCATGTGGGCACGTGTCAAAAGTGGAATATACAAGGGTGATCTAGCACAGGTACTATTAATTCCATCAGCTGCTGCTACTTTATCTCTCTTATTGTACATGTAGATGCAATATGACTTATGCTGCTTATTGGCCTCAGTTTACTTGTCTAAGAAATTATGCAAGTGCAACAATAATGAATCACCTTCTTTTATGTGCTTGCTAACTGTTTCATCGTGAGCTGTAGGTTGTGGCAGTGAATGATTCGCGGAAGAAAGTGACAGTGAAGCTGATTCCAAGAGTAGACTTACAAGCCATTGCTGACAAATTTGTAATAATTTATATTCGATTTTCCGAATTATTTTATGTTTTTGTTAATGTGAATAACTCTTTCTATATGATGCATAACATGCTACTTCCCATAACATGCTACTCCCTTCTTCTCTTCATTCCCCATCCCAAAAAGAAACAGAAGTAAAAGCAAGAGAAAAAACCTGTGTTAGGGAGGGAGGGACGGTGCTGCCCGTGTTTTCTGGGTAATTGTGCTTTGGTTATTTGACCTCAACTTTTTAAGAAATGCACATCTTCTTGGAGCTGTTAGTCTTGTGAATTTGTACTTGATTGGTGGTTCTGCTTTGAGTATTTCCTGCACTGCACGGCGTAGATACTTCTAACTTTTTGTATTATATTACGATTGTAGATCAAAGTAATGTACTTACTCTTCTCTTTGTTTTAATGTTTGCTCCTATGCTCTACTAGTATATATGCTTGATTTTGACTAAACACTTAACTTTTTTTGGCTAATTATGCATTTAGCAATCCAGATTTACATCTTATTAATCTACTTTCCTTTAGCTTAGGCTTATATAAATCGTCTGCAGTCCGCTACATAAATGCTGGTTATCATCCTCACTGATAAAAAAAATGCTGGTTATCATCATCAATACACCTATAAATTATAATTTGATTAGTCTTCTTAGAATACATTTTTAAGGGCTTTGGATATCCTCTTTGCAAGAGTTGAACATCTTTTTGATGGAAGTAAGGTATTTCAATAGACGCATCAAGGAGATGCAAAATTACAGAAGAAGCAGATGTTAGCTTCTGTACAGTACATTTCTAAGGACAGGGTGCTAAACAAAAAAACCTAAAACATATGGGGTTAAGCTAAAGTTAGTAAACTGATAAAAGTCTTAAGGTAGGAGCCAAGATTATGTACAGGGGTGAGATTGCTCCAACTAAAGAGGTATAGTATGCTTTTGACTTCAGAGAGTGGGTAAGGGTTGAAATGTCATCAAAACAGTGTGATTCCTCTTGTGCCAAAGACACCAAAAGATGCATGCAGGCATATCATGCCCCCAGCTACTGGGTAGTGAAGGATGGTGATTGAATGGTTTTGAGCTGTCTTGGCACATGTAACATCTATACTAGCTGTGTTGTCTTGAGTTAGACAGGCTCTTGTGAGAGCTGTCCATGTGAAGGTCTCAAATGAGAGAGTGCAAAAATGCAGGGATTTATTGGCTGTTATCACTGGGGAATTGTTATAAGTACATTTTCACCTGGGTTTATGGTTTTTATTTGACTGGTGGAGATTTTAATTCCTTTTTTAAAGTCACGGTTTAAGTTGATCGTTAAACATCTCTATACTTTAGTAGTCATAGACTTCTAATATTTTACATTTGTTTCGTTTGATACTGTTCAAAGTATGTAGCCCATTGATGTTTCCATACCTTTTCATTTTTTACTTTCAGCTTACTCAGATAGCTGAGTTTTAAAAATTTATAGGGTGGAGGAGTTGCTGCCAAGAAAGGAATTATTCCAGCACCAAGACTAATTAGCTCTACAGAGCTCGAGTAATATCATACTCCATTTGTTATTACTATTCCAATATAATAGGTTTCAAGTATGTGATGTTTTGTCGTAATTTAACTGCAGAGACTTTCGGCCTCTAATCCAGTACCGGAAAGATCGGGATACAAACCTAATGTTTGAAATTCTTGATGGAAAGATGCTGAAGGATGGTTATTTATACAAAAAAGTGGGGACTGATTCATTGAGCTATTGGGGTGTATTGCCTACTGAAGCTGAGCTCCTGAAGTTTGAACCTTCTAGTAATGATGAACCCCAGGATGTAGACTGGCTTACCCAGCTTTATGGTGACCGGAAGAACAAGAGAAATACAAATGATTTTAAGGTTGGTCAGAAAGGAGGTGAGAAAGGGGAGAGTTCTTCAAGCTCTAGTATGGAAAACAATTTTGAAGTAGATGATCTTGTATTTTTTGGGTAGGTTGTCTCTTTACTGTTCACCAATTTAATATCCCCCCCCCCCCTGTATTTGTCGTTTTTGCTTAAAAGTTCTTATGTGCTATTACAGTAGGAATGATTTTGGCATTATTATTGGCAAGGAGAAAGATGATAGCTTTAAGGTATATTTGTATCTATCGGCTATATTTTGCTTTGGGTGAATGATCTCTTATTTTAAAGTAATTATTTCTCAGATCATGAAATATGGATCAGAGAGACCTGTGGTAGTGAGCGTTCAACTGCGTGAATTGAAGCGTGCATCTTTTGATAAGAAGCTATTCACTGTGAAAGACCAGCTAACTAATGTCATTTCAATTGGTGATGTGGTTAGAGTTTTGGATGGTTCCTTGAAGGTTCGGCCTTTTTTTTTTTTGGATGATTATGGTTGTGTCTGACTAATGCTTCTGCTGGCTTTACGAAACCTTGATTCCCGAGGTTGTTGCCCCACTAGGTTATCCCTTGGAAAGGCGGACTGTTATTCAGGGATGGAGTAACATCATTTTATTTGTCATTAGTCTTCTGAAATGATGTAATGGGGGACTAATAAATGCAGGATAAACAAGGAACTGTGAAGCAGATTTACAGAGGTGTCGTCTTTCTATATGACCAAAGTGAACAGGATAATAATGGTTATCTCTGTGTCAAAGGTCAGATGTGTGAAAGAATTGCAAGCAGTGGTGGTGTATTGAACGGGAAGGTCTGTACATTTTTTTTTTTTAAACTAATCATATTTGTATGCTATCCATATTTGTTGCGCTAATAGTTTTGTGCATATTTTATTTAACCAGGGAAGTGAACCCGGTCCCTCAGGTTTAGTAGATTTCTCATCATCACCTAAATCCCCTCTTTCGCCTGAGAAATCTTGGAGAGCGAAGGATGATAATAATAGCTGTATGTTTTTAGGAGTCTGCTCTTTTTCTAATTGATGCCTCGGATCAAGACACTGCTTACAATTAAATTATTGATTCCTTTAAGTTCCGTTTTTATTCTCTCTACAGTCAAGCGCGGGGATGACAATGAAATGTTTTCAGTTGGGCAGTCTCTGAGAATCCGAGTGGGGCCTTTGAAGGGATACCTTTGTCGTGTAATAGCCATACGACGTTCTGATGTTACAGTAAAGCTTGATTCCCAGCAAAAAATTCTTACAGGTTCATACATTTCCTTGCCTTGACTTCTAATGTTATATGGGAGATTGTCACTAAAAAGAGTCTTGTCTTTGTAGTCAAATCTGAACATCTTGCGGAAGTTCATGCAAAGAGTTCTGTCGTATCTCTTGGGTACAATTTCTTTACCTGAACAAATTCAAGGAGAAACTTTCAATTACTTTTTGACATTTTTATGTCTTTTAACACTCTTTACTTATTACTATAGGGTCGATGGTGATTCATCAAAACCTTTTGACCTGCTTGGAACAAAGGATGGTTCTGACGGTAAGAAGAGCATTTTGCTCCTTTTCTTGAATGAGTAGTACTCCCTCCATCCCAATTTATGTGGCGCCGTAAGGGAAGACTTTGTTATATTTACCAGATTGCCCTTACTAAAGTCACTTTAGTGCTCACTTTTAGTTTTGACTTTTCTTCACAATAAAGTGTTAAGTGGGACCCAATAAGGGCAATGATGGTGCCATTAAATAATTGCCAAATAAAGAAAGGTGACATTATTCCTGGGATGGACTAAAAAGGAAAGTGTGCCACACAAATTGGGGCAGAGAGGGTAGTACTTTTTATTTCAGAGTAAAAGCACCAAATCGGTGCAGTTACATACAAAAACAAAAGCCTAGTGAGCAGAGGAATTCAAGTAAGTTGGAACATCATTCATCTGTCATCCTATACCAAAAGCCAAAAGATATAAGCATGACTATTAAGTTTGTGTGTTGAGTTAACTAAGCCTTCAAAGCATCTTCTGTTCCTTTTCCACCCAACTAATCCAAAAAAAAATGCATGCAGGGATGGTCATCCATGTCTTCCTATTCTGTTATGCATTCTCTTCCTTCCTGCAACATTGCAGTTCGTCGCATATCGATGGCATTGACCATTTTTGATTGTATAAGTTGAGAATCATGCACCACAGTTTTCTGGCAGTGTGCCTTTTCCTCGCATATGGAACCTCTGCTGCACAACACTATTCCCACCCTTTGTAGTTCTGTTTGTGTCAAACACGCTTCATTTGCAGTTATCCAACAAGAACTTATTGTGTATGAACTTACCAGCTATTTCTTTTATTTTTCTGGCAGATTGGATGGTTCAAGGGGCTACTGCCACCGAGGGTAACACCGGGAATGCATCATGGGGTGCATCTGGAGGTAGTGATAGAACTGTTGCTGACTCTGGGCAAGATGATGGTTGGGCGAAAGCTACTTCTGCTGCTGCTGCCACTAGTGGTGCGTCTGATGGATGGGGCAAAAAGGTTGAATCACATCAAGAGAGCACTGAGAAGGTTACAGATGATTCCTGGGGCAGTTCTGTGCAAAAACAAGGGAATAATGATGATTCTGGCAAAACCTCATGGGGCAAGCAGGACGGTGGATCTTCTTGGGGTAAGCAATCTGATGCAAATGCAGAGACTGACTGGAAAAAACAAGATGGTGGATTGGACAAGACAGATAGCAAAACCTCGTGGAGTCAGCAGGGTGCCGGATCTTCTTGGAATAAAAGTGATGGTGGATCGTCTTCAAGTAAGCAAGCGGGTGGATCTTCTTGGGGTCAGCAATCGGATGCAAATGCTGAAACTGGATGGAAAAAGCAGGATGGTGGATCAAATAAGACAGATAGCAAAACCTCGTGGAGCCAGCAGGATGCTGGATCTTCTTGGAAGAAGAGTGAAGGTGAAGGTGGATCCTCTTGGGGGGGTAAGCAATCTGATGCAAAGGCAGATAATGACTGGAAAAAGCAAGATGGTGGATCTAGTTGGAGTAAGCCAGACAGCAAAACCTCTTTTAACCAGCAGGGTTCTGGATCTTCTTGGAATAAAAGCAACGGTGGATCTTCTTGGGGCAAGCAATCTGATGCAAATGCAGAGACTGCCGGGGAAAAGCAAGATGGCGGATCTAGTTGGAGCAAGGCTGATGACAGCAAAACCTCTTGGAGCAAGCAGGATGGTGGTTCTTGGAACAAAAAGGATGATGGATCTTTCTCCAAGCCAGCTGGAGGTACTTCTTGGGACAAAGGAAGTGGTGGATCTACTTGGAATAAGAAGGAAGCTGGATCTGGTGGGGGAGAAGATACCAGATCTACTTGGGGCAAACAGGATGGTGGATCTTCTTGGGGTAAAGAAGCTGCAGGGGGTTGGAAAGAAGGTGAGAGTGGGAATAGTGGTGGTACGGACCAAGAAGGAGGGAGCTGGGGAAGGCCAAGAGAATTTGATGGAGGTCGTGGATCAGGTGGTAGGAGAGGACGAGGTGGTTGGCGAGGAGGTCGAGATCAAAGTGGTAGAGGAAGATCCTTCAATCAAGGACGGTCTAGTAGCTGGACTACTGATGGTGAAGATAATAATAATAATTCTAATAATGTATCATTTAAGGGTAACCAGTCTAGTTGGAGTAATTCACAGGAACATGGTAAAAATGTTAATGAAGACACCAGTGGTCCTAATAATCAATCGTCTGATTTCCAGAGTACTGGTGGTTGGGGTGCTTCCAAACCATCAAATGCTGGATGGTCTTCTAGTTGGAATAAAAATTCAGCCACGACTGAGGTAGGAGGTTCTGGTGGAAACCAGTCTGATTGGGACAAAAAATCTGGTGAAGTGGGTGGAGCCGCTGGTTGGGACAACAAGATTACCCAGAAAGCTTCAGAAGGTAACAACTCTGCATGGAATAGCAAATCTGCAGTCGAACAAGATGGAAATGGAAAAAATCAAAATGATCCATGGAAAAAGACTTCTGATGGAGGTTCATCTACTGGATGGGGTCAAAGTAATTCGTGGAAGAGTGGAGCTAATGATGCGGGTGGAACTCAAGATTCTTGGAGCAGCAAAAGTAACTGGAGTTCTGGAAGTGGCTTCGGTGGCAACAACCAGCAATCTGATTCTTACAGTGACAGGGGAAGAGGTGGTAGTTGGAGGGGAGGCCGTGGTAGATCGGATAGGGGTGGATATGGAGGTAGGGGTGGTTCAGATGGTGGTGGCTTTGGAGGTAGGGGTGATTCAGATGGTGGTGGCTTTGGAGGTCGGGGAGGTTTTCGAGGTAGAGGGGACAGAGGAGGTTTTAGAGGTAGAGGATCAGATGGGGGAGGATTTCGTGGTAGAGGGCGTGGAAGGAGGGATGAAAGTGGTGAATGGCAGAATAGAAATGATTCGCAGGAAGATAAACCCTACAGTTGGAGCAAAGGCTCTGGCAATGATACTGAGGGATGGAAATCTAATAAGGGCAGTTGGAGCCAAGATAACAATAACAAAGGCAGTTGGAGAAGTGCTGATAGTACAGGTAATGCTGATGATGGTGGATGGAAGAAAGGATTCGACTCTGAAAAGAATGCGAGTGGAAGTGGTGCTAGTACTACCAGTTGGAATAGTCCAGGAAATAGTTGGAAAGCATCAACTACTACTACAGGAGGTAATGCTGATGATGGTGGATGGAAGAAAGGATTCGACTCTGAAAAGAATGCTAGTGGAAGTGGTGCTAGTACTACCAGTTGGAATAGTCCAGGAAATAGTTGGAAAGCATCAACTACTACTACAGGAGGTAATGCTGATGATGGTGGATGGAAGAAAGGATTCGACTCCGAAAAGAATGTGAGTGGAAGTGGTGGCAGTTGGAAGACTGAAGGAAAAAGTTGGAAAACATCTACTGCTACTACGGGAGGTACATCGTCAGGGTGGGGTCAGCAGACAACTGTTAGTGAAAAGGAGGTTCAGAATGACAAGGGAACAAGTTGGAACCAGGGAACTGGTTCAGGAAATGCGAGCACAGCTTGGACTGCAAACAAATCCAACACCGACGATGTGAACAAACCAAAAGAAACAAACGACGGACCGAGTGATGCATGGGGTAAATCAACCAGCTCTTGGGGCAAAGGAAACAGCTCTGGTGGCCAGGGAGGCTGGTGACAGCTTTGGACGGTAATTATATGTAACATAAACTTGGTTGATATTATAATCTAAATCTTTGCCCTAAAAGATGCACAGATTCTACTTGCAGATATTTGGGATGACAATGTCAACGTTTTTTTTTACATTAAAAGATGAACTATTTGAAACTTCATTAGCTGCCGCTATACAATGCTTAATATACTTGCTCGGTTGAGATTGTTATGTTAAATATTTTGATTCTAAACCTACTCCTGTTATGCTCTTCCAAATTGATCTGTTTAATTTAGAACTGGCTAAAATGTTTAGTGTACAGGTCCTTTTGTATTTGCCGTTTCCTTGTTGAACATTTTAGTAATAATTTTTTCCTTAATTTATGCAGGTTATTTTGCTATGGAGGGTCGATTGGGCCATCCATGTAATTATGGTTTGTACAAATAACAAATGACGGACTAGCTCTCGGGGGAAGCATGGATTGGGACTTTAGATGCTTAGATGTATCGTAAGTTATTACTCTTGAATTGCAGGACATAAAACTTTTGGAATGTTGGATGTTTGATAAGACTCTTCATTTTCAATTTCTAAACTGATAATTGTCGCGGTGCTTGCTTTCGCGATGACTTTAACATGTAGCCTTTGGCATGGATTATGTTTGGTTGTGTTATTTACTTCTGTTTGATAATTATTCTGGGGGTGTCTTCATGCATGGTAGTTCCTTGGATGTGATAATATTTCAAGTAAATGATGGCTCTGCATAATCAAATTTGGAGTCTTTAGATGAGACGTTGTGTTGATGTTTTTTGGTGGGTTACTTGTTGGTAAGTGAAGTGTTACCTCTTGTATCTTTGCCTCTTCAATAGGGTTATGTAACTGTGTTCTTATAAATGAAGAATAACTGTGTCTTGGAATGTATAGTTCACGAAGAAAACTCGCAAAGATAATAATATGTGATGTTTTATTTGTCCAATATAGTCACTGAATTGTAGTTTGATCGTAGTAATAGCTGGTTGTAGTACTGCTATGCTACTTACTATCTGCTGTTTTATTTACTACCTATCGTCTCTGGTACTTCCATTACTTCTTTTTTAATCTGTTTTTGTCTTGAGCTGAAGGTTTATCGGGAATAGTCTCGTTACCTCACCTTTGAGAGGTAAGGTTTGTGTACATTCTGTCTTTTCCAGCTGCAAGTAAAATTCTATTTTGCATTATTTTAAACTTGAAATGTTGAATTATTATTATTAAGTGAAAAGGATGTTTAGAATTCCTTAAATCACTCGCACATGGAGATTATTAGGCGTAGAAAACAAAAGAACACATCGTATCAATGTGTTTGGTTGAATTGAAAAAGGCTAAAACGTCACAAGTCATAATGGGCTCTGAAATTGATGTATATGATCTGAAAAAGGAACCTTGGCCAACCATACTCTTTATCTTTCTAAAATTTAATTATATAATTTTCAACACTATAATTCATCATCATTTAACACAAAAAGTCAAAAAAATTCCAATAGCCACCAATTCTAAGTCATACTCAAGCGCCCCACAAGAAGAAAATAAATTTTTAAAAAATAAGTGAAAACAAAGTGGTGACATCCAGTAGTAAACAACCCATAAATACCTCATGTCAGAAAGCCAGTCTCGTTTATATCTAAATTACTTCATTTCTTAAGCAGATTCTATTTCTACATTACTTTCTTTACTATCCACCATTTCTCTATTTTTAGAGCTTCTTTTAAGTTTTTAAGTAAGAATAGGTGACAATAATATGTCTATATCATATTGTTAAGTGCAGGATTGAAATTTAAAATTTAAACTATTTTTAAAAATAGAACAAACATTATTAAATAAAAAATTGGAAAAAGACATAAAAAAAAGTGAAACCTAAGAGTGTGACACACTATCTAACAACAACCCATAAATTCCTCTCTTTGACATTCCTATCAATCAATTTATTATTATATACAAAGAAATAATAGGGACCCTTGAAATTGTCAAGTTGCAATATTTTTTCTTATATCTTTTGATTCTTTTTTGAATAAATATATATAACAATATAAGTAAATGCTATAGTAAGATTAAAAATAATTGGTTGGTGTACAAAAATAACATAATTAAAAGAGATAATAAGATAGTATAATGAGTGGTGGATGATAATTTTTGTGGTGCGCCGCTCCCAAACATCATTCCAAAATAATCACTATCATCGCCGGCGCCGGTGGACCCGCCACTGCCGCTCCCGCTAGCTCCGGTGGTGGTCCCTCCTCCATAGGATATACTAATACTTTTATCCCTGTTTTTTTTTTAATAATGAAATATATTATTAGAAATTGAATTCGAATATTTTCGATATGATATATAGAGATCTGAAAGAATGAGTTACTAATGAATTAACATATATACATATAAACAAATTTAAGATTGGAGTATTTTGTACCTATTAAAAAAATTATTATAGTAAATACATTGTTTGAACTAAAACTTTTTATATGTGCGTGTGTAATTGCTATAATTTGTATGGCCAATCATAAGGATCAAATGTACCCTTCGAAATTCACATATATTAACTTTGTTTTTTCATTTTTCATGAGTTTCTTGTATATAATAAAGTATCTCTAGTCCTTTTCTATAATTATTTAGATTTTTTTATCGAATTTTCCAATCTAATATGAGGTCGAGTCATTATTTCTTTTCTATTAAATACCATCCTCAATTTGCATGATGCAAAACTCAAATATGTGACCTAAATCACGAATCTCTCACTCATTGTCACTTGAACTAAGCTCCACCAATTTAAGAATAAATTCATAATTTCAAAAGCACAATATCTTTGGTATTAAATATTGAATAAATTTAAATTTTCAATCCCCCCAAACCACACAGACTCCTTTATGTTTTCTTTTCTAATATCATTCAATAATTTTTTTGTTATACAAAGAAACTAAGAGAGACATATACCTAAAATGATGGTTTTTTTTTTAGTTTTGTAATAAAAACTACAATAGTTTGTTGGGGAAAATGCATGTGGGCAAATAGTAGATGTCCCATTATGGGTCTAATTTTCTTGATAATGACGCATTTAAAATTTATTTCAACAAAATATGAGAGGGTGTGTAATTCTTTGTTTATTCTTTTTTCTTTGTTTTTATATATCAAATGTATTAATTAAACGATTCTAATAGGTTAGAAAACTGGAAAGGTCTTTTTGACATGACATTTTCTAAGAGTCTAATACATCCAAAAAAAAAGAAGAGGAAATTGTTTATTTACAAATAACATATTTATTAAATATTTGTGTAAGTACAACAACAACATTCCTAACCTAATTCCACAAGTGAGGTCCAAAAAAATAAAAATATATAATTTGAATTAGATTTTGAAAAATTGTTTAAAAATCTATTTGACATAGGTTTTGCATGATGCTTTAAAAGTTGTCACTAAAAAAGCTCAAATTTCAAAAATTTGTCCAGATCAAACTTTTGGGACTTTCACAGATAAAATTTCACGATCAAACACAACTTTAAATTTTAAAAATTATAACTTCAAAAA
The DNA here is from genome assembly GCA_022817965.1 of Solanum lycopersicoides. Lineage (NCBI taxonomy): Eukaryota > Viridiplantae > Streptophyta > Magnoliopsida > Solanales > Solanaceae > Solanum > Solanum lycopersicoides. The sequence goes on along the minus strand of CM040628.1, from coordinate 2,949,135 downwards.
TGAAAGTTCATAATTTTAAACATTAAACTCTATAGCTAAACGAAAATTTCATCCTTTTCTTTATGAGATAGAGAGTCTGTTTTCGACGTACACGACTCTAAGAGGAGTGAGTCTAATATGTACTAATACTTGCATTTTTTCCACTAAATCTTTAATACCAAATTGAGCAACAAAGCCATATGGGCCCTACCTTTATCTTTAGTCCAAAAGGCCCAATAAATATCAATGTGGGGCCCAAATTCTTTAATAAAAAAGTGCATTTGGGCCCACTTTTTTGCATGGGCTGGAATGCATGAACCCAAAGAATCTAACTTCACATCTCTCTCACACTCTTACTAAATAACCTCACATGACCTAATTTTCCCTTTTTGCCCTTCACTAAATTTAGTTATAATTATTAGTACTATACTATATAGTATACATATATAAAATATAAAGATTCTAAACTTGACCTCTTTATGTTTGTTATAAATTTTTTAGTGTAATAGTGATTTATAATGTGACTGAGAACTATGAAGTTCTAAGATTGACTTTCAGTTGAAGTAAAAATACCAAATGGTTATTTATTATCTATCTAAATTCTAAAGTCACACAAAGTTACGAAGAGACATAGTAAACACTTATATATTTAGTTGAGTTCGAACGAAAATTGACTCAAAAATTACGATTAAACGATAAAAAAAATAATATTAGATTGATAGGTGACGTTAAAAGTGACTAGGTCCACGAGTTGATCAAATACAAGAAAAAAAAATGGACCCCTTTCTTGAGCAGTGACATCTCCATCACCTTTTGAAATTCTAAAATATTATGCATAATATAATATTACTAAAGGTAACTTTACTTATCAAATAATAAAATATAGAAATTTCAGAACGAGTGATGAAAATATTATAATTTTTAATAAAAGGTTTTCACAAGTTTTTGAATGGAGCTTTCTTCATTTTTAATTAGAAATTTTATGTTCAAATTTATTAAATAAAGTTATTCAACATAAATAGTTTTATGTAATTTTACTTTTAAATCGATTTTAATACGATAATTAGATATTATATAGAAAAAATAAAGTGATATCACTTAAATCTATGTGGACTCGATTATAAAAAGAAGACAACTCAAAGAGTACATAAGGCTCTATTAAGATTCTCAATGCACGTATTATCTCGTGGATTCATGTATCATATATACCTTTCTACTTATTCTTACCTTTCTATTAAAGTAAAATAAAATAAAATATACTTTCCCCAATCCGATTTTCTTTTCAAAATTAATTTGACATGAATTTTTTTTTCAAAAAAATCAAAACTTTGTAATTTCAAACTAATATACGTAAAATGTATTAAAATGTTTTGATCCTATGATCTAATGTTGCATGTAAAAAGTTAACCCAAAAAAATGTTTTTTAAAAAAATAAGGAAAGAGAAAAACTTATTTTTAAACGGATGAAAAAAGAAAGCAAAGCAAAAAAATCGAAATGGAGAGAGTATATTCTTTAGCCTTTAACGAATCCACACTATCTTCTATTTGATCAACGCCCTCACTGCGAAATAAGAACAAAACAAGAAATTGTTTTTTTCGAGATTTTAAAACTATAGTAAACAAAAAAAAAAAGAAAAAGAAATAGTAGGTTCCTTAATTTTATTCCACTATCGCCACACAATCATATACTCTACTCGTATTATTCTCTTCACACTTAAGCCTACACGACACAATAAAATACGTCAAGTATCTAAATTCTATTTTCTAATTCATTCAACGTTTATCACAACAAGATATCAGATAACTTTATCCTCAATAACTTAGACAAACAAGAAAAAATCACTAACATTTTTTATTTTTAGTTGTACTAAGTCATAGTCTCCTCAAATTTTTTTAGTCTATTTCATTAATCGTTAGACCATTTAGTCCATCTTTTTTCATGTAATTTCAAATCATATTTAGAAACTAGGGGTAAAAATGTCAATATATAAGAAATGTTGGGGTGGGTGGGTGGGGAGTGGGGAGTGGGGGTTGTGTACCTTGGGGCACCAAAAACACCAGCATTAAGAGTGAGTTGATCAATAATAGCAGCGGATTTGGGCTCCACGCTCGAGGCTTTCGCGTATTGGTTACTGAGTCCTTCTTGACCTGATGGCACAAAAAATGCTCCATTTACCATTATATCTCCATCTGTTCTCCAGTTCCACCCACTCCACTCTCTCTCGTCTGTCTCCACGCGCTTTGTCACCTATTAAATACACAAGACACATTCTTGTTAAGGCACTTTTCGATCTACGGTTCCTCGAAGCGAAATTAGAATTTAGATAAGTAGTATGGACTCTTTGACTTTTAGCTATGTGTTGTGCGGCTTCAATGTATTAGTAATTATGCATTTTGCAAACATTCTTGTTGATACTTAAATCATCAATTGAGAGTATTATGTGTTTTCTTTAATAGGAAAATTTAGAATTTCGAAATATGGTCCCTATAAAAAGGATCAATTTTTCCACAATAAATAAGACAGTAAAACAGAAAAAAAAATATGTGGTGTATCCTTTTTTGGTATTTGAGTTCGATACTTCGACTAAATTTGAATCTCACATTGCAGAGTAGGCTCATTCAAAGTGACTCTTCCAACTTGCAGAGCTCAAATCCATCAAAACCTCTTTGTTAAAATGAGTTATTAGACACTATTTCAACATAACTCATGTTAATGACATTTAAACTTTGCATAATTAGTCATGTATCTCTTTTTCTTTAAGAAGATGAAGGCAATGGAGTCTGAATTAACTCGTACATTTTAATGATTGTATAAAATGTTTGTTATCTTTTATGAGTCTCTTCTATTTTTTTATGCTATAATGATTGAAATTCTTTCATACTTATAACGAAACGAAGACCCTCATAGTAAAGGGTGTTGTATTGGATGAATGAATTTATTAGTCAATTATTTGAATTATTTAAATAAGTAGATTTTGAATATAAATATTAAAAAAAAGACAAAGAAGGGGAAAAATACCTCTTTAGCATTTGCATCGACTGGTGCAGTATATCGATTGCCTTGACTATTAATAGTAGGATTAGCACTTCCTCCAATTGCATACATTTGCCATTCAGTAAAATCATTGTTGACTACATGTATATATCCTCTTCTACATCTTGGCATTCTTTGTACTAGTCCTACGCCAAAATGATTAAATGCTATTGTTACCTATTCACAAAATTAATTACATCTTAGAGAAAAAAAATATATATTATACGAAATATTTTAATTTTATTCTAAGTTATAGAGCTCCAATATGAAGTATAACGAATGATAAATTTAAGCCATATGAATAAATAAATTCAGAGGCAGAGTAAAAAGTATTGAGTTCGAGAGTTTTATCTTAAAAGTTCACTCTAATATGTATCAGATACTCTCTTTGTTTGAAATTTGTCATGAAGTTTAAGAAAATAGAGAAAAAAAATTAATTTTTTGTAGTACTAAATTAAAGTTAGGTAAAATGTATTAAAATGTCATTTTAATTTTGTGATGTTAAACATTGTATGTGAAAAGTTGAAATTAAATTATTTTTATAAAACAAACAAAAGAAAAGAAAGTAAATCGTTCCTTTTGAAACAGAAGGAGTTGAACAAAATAAATCAAAATCCCTATAATCCAACATGCATGAACTTAAAGTTCTTAATTTGCCTTTAGATAAATCTGAATCTTCGTTCCAGAAGTAATTTTGATATGTGAAATTCGATCGTTTCATGTTAAAACTTCATCAAGGTGAAATTCAAAATATAATGAATAACTACATTATTTGAATTTTTCAAAATATGCATAACGAATCGTTTATAAATATATATTTTTAAAAAATTTGATATCAATATAATAATATTTTTAAAAAATTCAAGCAATGTAAATCTAACCTGCATTCCAGCATCAGGCAAGTAACTATCATCATGTCCCAATAGCATAACTTCATCATGGTGACTGAAATAGCTATTAGAAATCGTTATACCAGTGGACCCCATAATAGCATCAATTAAGCCATCAGTACAATGCGATAAAGAACAATGATCAATCCATATATTCCGCGACGAAAATATCGAGATCCCGTCGCCGTCCGATCTACCCCGGTGACCGACGTGCGTCGGCGTCGACCGGATATCAGTATTTCCCGACGGTAAACAATTGTAAATATGAATATTGTGTATAATCACGTTGCTAATATACTGCAACGTTATACATCCGTTACCGGTGATGTGAACTTTCGCTCCCCGGCCGTCGATTGTTTTGTAACTGTTAACGATGAGTTCGTGTTTCAATTTTATGAACATATCACCGGAGAATATGATCCACAGTGGTTCTTCCTGGATTACAGCGTGCCGGAGTGTTCCCGGAGTTGGATTTACAGTGTCGAGATCTGAGGAATCGGAAACGACGTAGTATTTGCCGTTTTTACCTCCGATTGCGTTCTGGCCGAAACCGATAGCGCAATCGGCTAAACGCTGCCGGTTTTTCGACCAATTTGGATCGCAGCGCCAGCAATCGTCAATTGGATTTCCGGTTTCACATTGAGTAGTTATGGCATTCATGGTGGTGTTCCATAGTTGCCTTCTCGAAATCGATTCATTCACCTTCCTGTAAACAACGAAAAAAAATACATTTAGCATAGCACTAACGCATCGAATTCCATCAGAACAGTCAAATTTAGTACTAAATCGAAATGAATATGTGACAACATTGAGCTCAACCAACATATGCAGGAGCAAGATGAGTGATACATTTGGCGAGAGCGTTGGTGAAGAATGCAAGCAAATTTGGAGCTCGGGTATTGAGAAGCTGATATCTATGGTGAAATTTAACTATATGAAGACATTGTAGCAGAGTTATTGTTAATGTGGTAAGTACTCTTTTATTTTTAATCAGAAATTTCAAATTCGAATTCTGATTGTTGAGCTATCTTTGGTACACTATGTTTTACCTCCAATGTGAGACTTCCTGATACAAAGTCGGATTAGTTTGAGTACTAAAACGGACATCGAACACCTCAAGTGAAACCAATTGAATTTTGTGGATTTTCTTGTAAAAAAAAACAGAGATAGCCAAACAACAACAATAATATATTAAGTGGAATTCAACCTATATACGTAGACCTTACTTCTACCTATGTGGGGTAGAGAAGTTATTTCTGATAGAACCTCGGCTCGAAAAAAACACAAAGATGCTTATATGAGCAAAAATACTAAGAATATGAGGTAATGTTGAGCATAAAGTTAGAATCACCTTTGTACTTCTTGAACCACAACTTCAGGGTAAGGATGTTGATGAGGAAGTGTGAGATTAAAGGAAACTATAATTTGTGGGAAAAAAGAGATTAACAAACAAAACAAGAGAATGCATATAAGAGAAAACATGTTTGTAAGTGTAACAACAAATTTGATTGAATGAGTTAATATATTCTTTGTATTTGTTGTTGTGTTTCTTGTGTAAAAGGAACTCTCTCAATGGAGGGAAGAGATTTCTTGCTCTTGAATTATTTTGGAAAACTTAAATGTTTTATAATAACAATATAGTTGAGCACTAGTAACAAAAAATTTATAATAATGGTGTTTTTGGACTTTGTAGTAGTATATTTTTGTGTGTATATGCAAAGCCAAAACCCAATACCCACACAAGGAAAGTTTGTGTGAGAAAAGAGAGGAAGAAACCCTCTTCTTGTTTTTCTCTCTTTCTGCCGCCTTCTTTTGCCACTTCCATAAATATGTCCTTTCTAATTGTTGCACAGAGTAGATATTTAAATTTATATAAATTTGAATAAATATATATATATATATATATAGGATAATACGTAGGATGAGTGTGTCTGTTAGTTTAGTTTTATACTTCCTCCATCCGAAATTATTTATCACGTTACGCTTATCGAAAGTCAATTTAACTAATTTTCAAAGGTAAATTAGATTGTATTAATTCAATATTTTAAACAAAAAATTAGATATTCTAAAACTATATGAAAAGTACTATAAATTATAATTTTTTGCATATTAATTTGATAAAAAAATACATCTTAAAATGTTAGTCAGTTTTTATAGTTTGACTCTAAAGTTAAAACCATGACAAACAATACCGGACGGAGAGAGTACAAGTGTCTTCTTGTGGATATTCAAAATTAGATGATATAAATTTAAATTAAAGTCAAGTTAAATGACATATTTATGTATTATGTCTAATTATTTTATACAACATTCATATACTTTGTTCTTCTGTCTCAATTTAAGTGTCTTATTTTATATTTCAATTAATTTTAAAAGGAGAATATTTTTTCATATTTAGTATTTTTTTTAAAATTTATAAACAAGTTTATATGAGAACTATACATATTTTTACCATTACTTTTAAAGATATTTATTTCTTTACAATTTTATGTTTAGTTAAATTTAGACGAGAATAATTCATATTTATATAATTTTTTTAAAATCGTAATTTGACTCTCTATTTTAAACAATGTCGTATAAATTAAAATAGAAAAAATTAGAAAGTGGCTTATCCAAAAATGTATCAGCAGCTTCTTGTGGGGACAGAGAAGTTGGGATTTTTCTACTTTAGGGGCTGGAGATTCTTTTATTGAAAGGGAGAAAGATATTTATTTATTTATTCTCTTTTATTATTATTTTTTCATAATATTATATGCTAATTTATGGTATTATTATTATATTCGTTAAAATCTTTTTACTTTCTAGATCTGGACAAGTGGTAAAACCTTTTTTAAAAGAAGTAATTATGGTTAAAAAGGTTGTGATTTGTGAATGTTAAGATTTGTCTTAAACTAAATTAACTATATAACCTTTTTAAGGTCATAATGTCCTACCAAAAATAAAAACAAGGCCATAATTGCAATAATAAGATGGTAGGTCTCTTCCATTATATTTTTAAAAAAAAATATTTCTAAATTTTTAAAATTATTACCAAAAATGAAAACAAGGCCATTATTGCAATAATAAGAAGAGGTGATTAGTAATTTCTTTTGGTAATTATGTCCTGCCTTTGTCAATTACAATTTACTAATTATATTAGAATTACTTATAATGATCTTTTATCTTATTTGGTTGTGCAAGTATTTTTATATTATTGTTAATATGTAATAATATTAAATTATACTTTCGTCTAACATCGACGATAACTTGAAAAACTCAGCAAAATATTTTTTTACTAAATAATTATCCCAAAGCAAAACAATCGATAAAAATTACACTTGATAAAATCCATCTTAGCAACATGCTTGTTAGAAAAAATTATTAAAAATTAACATTTGAAAAACATGATTAATGATTTAAAATTGTGTACTATTTATTGCCAACAAACACTACAATTATCAATGTTACCATTATTATGTTGAATAAGCAAATCATGTCAACTTACCAAACCAAGCAAACATCATGAAATTAAAACCTTTGAATTCTTATGAATACTTTAATTGCAAATATATTATATGATGTTATTGAATTTGATAAGTTTTATATATAAATATGTTTTGTTTTCACTAAATCAATCTAAAAACACTCTTAAATATGATGTAATATTAATAATTTTATGCTAGACTTGTAAGTTTTTTTTTTCAAAGTGAGAGTTCCAAATTTCACAACTAAAAGCTCCATAACAATGTTATGAAATTTCAGATGTAGAAATTTGAATTGCAAATACATGATGTTATTGAATTAGAAATATATATATATAATTAAAAAAAATATTGCCAAAACATATTCATATCCCCTCAAAATATCCAAATATGTTTGTTTTTCATGTATAAACATAATTATTTTTAGATAGGATTTCCTATGACAATTTGCACATGATTAGTTGATTGAATGTGGTAGGTGCAATGTCATAATTTTTTGGGTATCAAATTTAAAAATTCAATCATGTTAATTAAAATATAATATTAAAACCATCCAACCAATCTAATTATTGAGCAAAATATAATAGATCAAAGTGGTTATTATGTTAATTATATAATTATCATATAGTGAATTCCATGCCATTTATTTAGCCCTTCCAAAATGGTTTATGTCATATTAGTACTTAGATTCTGGATGCCACATTTAAAATAAAAAAGTATTAAGTTGCATAAGCTCCAAATATTACTAGGTTAATAGCTGAGGAAAGCATACCAAACTAAAAAAAAATATTTTATAGAAAATAAGTTTAAGTTAAATAATTTGACAAAGATATAAGATTTAAGTGTGCGTGTGTGTGATAGAGAGTGCATATTTCTTCTTTCTTTAGAAATACTCTTTCGGATATTCAAAGTTCACATTAGAGTCTTGACTAAATTCAGATCGCGCATTACATGATCATTCAAGAGTGATATTCTTAATATGATTTTCTTCATACACAAAACTCGAACCTAAGACTTCTGATTAAGGACAGATCAGTTCCACCACTACATCACAATCTATGTCTGTATAGGGAGCATGTTTCTATATATAGCATGACTATAAATATTACATCATCAAAATGGCATGTATGCGTATTTACTATTTCAAGAGATTTAATTAGTATTATCCTCCGTTATATAAAAGAGAAGGAATGATGTGGTAAATCGATATATCATTTTGATTAAAATGAAAATATTAACGAGGGATGCGAAAATTGCATTACTTTTATAACATCGATGGGTTGTTTGATAGCTGGTCAATTTAAAGATGAGTTAGTAACATTACGTACGATTTTAATAGTTGGTTAGGAGATGCATTAAAATTAATATAACATCTAATTTATATATTGAAATTTACATAACTAATATGTGTACAAGTTATTATATATTATTTTATACAATAAAAGGTGGAATATTGATAAATAGATTCTCACATAACAATCCCTAAAAATGAGAAGAACAATTAGGAAAAAAAAAAGATTAAAATATTGTAAATGAAGTTCAAATAATGCAAACGAAATATTATAATTATTAGATTTGGGAGTGGGGTAATAGGAAAATGACTACACTAATTGTCCATGGACTTTAATTAGGTCAGTGGATCTATATCATTGCATAAGAAAAATTTGACTGAATTCTTTTTTATGGAGTTGCAACTCTCCATTACAAAACTTTGAAACTTCAAAAACTAGTTTTACGCTTAATTCTAAATCTATTAATCTATATCTTTTTAAAGATTACTCACAATTAATTTAATTTATTGATCCAATAGTATACTATTGAAAAAAAGGAACAAATGTTGTACAATTTCTGAAAAAAATATATTTTTTCAAAAAATAAATTGATAATTAATCATTGACTTCTCACTTCGTGAATAGCGAGGACATTGTGGAATATCTGAAAGAGGTGATATTGTAATTTGTAAGGAGTCCACTCATTTCATTAATCACCGATGTGGGACGTGCTTGGCAATTTTGATTTCGGGGGTCCTAACATCGGGTGAGACGGGCCCCTTTAACATCCCACTTCACGCTCAGTGTTAGTATTTGGTGCGTGGGTAATTTTGATTTTGGGGAATCCAACATCGAGTGAGACGGACCATGCTCTGATACCATGTGAAATTAGATCTTAGGCCTAACTCACACCCCAAAAGCTAGCTCAAAGGAAGAAGGATTGTCTTAATCTTATAAGGAGTCCACTCATCTCATTAATTATTAATGTGAGACTTTTGTCTTTCTTTAACACTAATGATACTTTCTTCAAAAATAAGTAAAAGAAAATACTATTAACAATAATTATAGTGAAGGGAAATATTGCAAATACAATAAAATAAACTTTTTAATTGAGTCAAAAACACATCAATGTCATGAAGTTGAAACAAAGAATATAAATGATGAGTCAGTATTGTGTAATTCTCCACCTCCCTGCTTTTGTTTCTATTGGAGTTATTACTTTTTTCAAAAGAAGAAAATATTTATATATGAACTTCAAATTTTATATTTTTATACAAATTTTGAGTAATTTTTATACACATTTTATATGAAAATATTGAATTCAGTTAAACTTATAAAATCTAACATACACTAGCCTATTTGGATAAATTAATAAATTAATTAAACTAGTTAGCTTATTATCATTTTTTGGTTTTATTCGTCAAGTGCGTATAAATTATAATCAGTCATAAGCTGATTACTCCGACTCATAATTTTATAATTACAATTTTAATTCTATTATCCTTTGTAATCTTCAAAAATACTTTTCATATAATATACTACTCTTAATTATTTTTCTATTTTATTTCCATCCTTTGTTTTCTTAATATAAAAATACTTTAAATTTATATATTAAATAAATATCTTTAAAGACGTTATTACAATATAATAAGTATTTATTAAAATACTCTTATCAAACACACGAGTCATGACTAACTTACTTATCATAAAGTTCAACAATTTCATGTAAATGTATAATTATTTATTTCTAAAATTATTTAACCCTCTTAAATATTTTCAATCAGCTAACTCAAACGATCTATTAATTCGTCCCAATCAAAAAACACTTTAGTTAATTGTAGCTATCAAGAAAATGAAAAACATGTGTAATGTTGCATTGTGAAAATTTATTAAAAGAGACTTTGACTATGACGTGGTGATTAATACTCTCCCAATATTTTGGCATTAAAATTAATTTATTCAAGGGAGGAAATTACGAAATAAACATCCATAAACATGCATGAAAAAAATTAATTATCAAAGATTAAGTGCTTTACGTGATTTGCATTAAGTGGATTATTAGGACTTTTTTGTGAAAGGAAAAGTATAATTTTGCTTCCAAAATCAAACAAGATGATTAATCTTTCATTATCTTCTTATTAATAATATATATGTTCAATGGTGGCTTGACTTTTTATGATTTGTTTTTCCTTTTTTCATTTTCTTTTTGTGTTTCACACTTCAAATCAAAATTTTCTCCGTCTCAAATTAGCTGTGGTGAATATATAATAATAGTCATCTTAAATTATTTATAGTCTTAAAAGTTAAAGATAAAACTAAGTAATTTTTTCCGTCTTAACCATAGTAATAATGATTGTTACTAAGATTCTAGAAAATGGATATGTAATATGAGTGACGGATTAAAAATTTCAGAAAATAGATATAATAAATGAAATTCAATTTTAAATTTGACACATTCGATCTTTATATATATATATAAAATGTTGAATTACTTTGTAAAACAAACTTTTTACATAAATAATTAAGGATATGGGATCCATGTCAGCTAAGTATGGATTTTTTTTTGTTTATAGAAAAAACATATATACATGTTACCACATGACTAAAGGAAAAAGTAAAATGTTTATTTTTGCAGCTTTTGTTATAAAGGAAGTACTATTTGAAGAAAAAATGCATAGTAAATCTTTAAAAAGTTAATATTCGATTTAATATTTATCCTCAAAACAACTCATGTTATGTAGAATTAAAGTTTAAATTAAATGTCTTTGTTATAATATGCTAAGGTGAAATTGCATGTGATAGAATAAAGTTGTGCCTCTCAAATCTTAATTATCAATTAGGAAAATAATAAAACATTTGAGATTTTTAGCATTAGAATGGTTCATATATACTACTATTTGTTGTAATTTTCATAATATTTTTGACGTATAAATTAAATTTATGATTCACTACTAAAAGTACTAAAATCAAACAAATCCAATAACACAAAATGACATTTACTTTTAATTAATTCGATTTAATCTGTCCTCATCAATCCGTTCTTCGAAGAGACATCACAATATATTGCAATCAATGTTAACGAAAATTATCAGTAAATAAAAGAATCTGGATATGCAATATTATAGTATTATAGTATGTATGTATATTAAAATTTCATCTTTTTATCATAATATAATAGAGATTCTTTTGTCATTGTGTTGTTTATAGGTCTAAGTTTGCAAATGATCCAGGGTCATCCTTTTTGTCTGGCCAACTGTTTTTTTTTTTAAATTATTATTTCATTTTTGATAATTTAAATCTTTTTTAAAAATAATAAAGAAAAGGACAGTCTTTAAAAAAATAAAAAATTGTTCACTCGTTTTTGTCTTTTGGCTGACGGTGGGGGTTGGGGTTAGTACTGAATTAGGGAATAATATTAGTCTGTAAAATTCCTTTTTTTCAATAGTATGTTTGATATTTTTTATATCGTATATATTAGTTTAATTAATTTAAATTCGTATATAAGGCTCAAGTTCTTTTTTATAATGAATTTTTTTGTTTATAAGATTCGACTATAAAAATTCTGATTAAAAAATCATGCGATCACAATTTATCGCATCCCATTACCTTAATTGATGGTGATTAGTCCATAATATCTAAATATGAGATGTTTAGCATATCTAGACCTCGGTTAGATATGATATCATATCAAATTGATTTAAAATTAAAATTTTATTTGGACTCATTTAATTTATATTTTTTATATTGATTTTTTTTCATATAAACGTGAAAAATTCAAAGGGTGTAAAACTTTTATCCAATTATTATATAATTTTACCAAATGAGTAAATCATAATTTATAAACAAGCTGTTGAAATATTTCGACGTATTGTATCGATCAAAACGCAAGAGTGGTTGAATGAAACGGTAGGTACAATGATTCATATGTTTTGGGATGTAATAATAAAAAATTAGCAATATATAATCGAGAACTAACTTCATATAGAATAAAGAAGGAAATATAATATCAAATATATTATTGTAACCAATTTAATTATTTATATGGTATTAGGCAATTTCCATATTAACTTAAGTTTATACAATTTGTTTAGGCGTACCTAATTGACTTACCATTTTAAAATAATTAGAGGTTGGTTTATAATCGAGCCCTTTGACCTAGATTTTGATTAATTAAAACTAAATAAACCAAGCTAGAGCTACTTCCATGATAACTAAAGTGAATTAGTCGAAAAGGATTTATTTCAGAATAATATATTGCTACTCATGTTATTCGTGAAAGATTTTCTACATTCAGTCAATCTACGCAGAATGAGTTGGTATCTAAGAAACACTTGGAAAGATTGACGACTAATGGGTACACAAGTGTTAGTTAAAGAGAGTCTCAATGGTCCAATGACACGTAATCAAATCTAGCGGAGTAACGAAAAGACAAATACTTCTTCTTCCAAAACCTCGGTATAAAATTTTCTTGCTAATTAGAGGAATGAGTCTTTCGCACAAAGATGTAACGCCTAAAGATGAGTCTATTTCAAAATTGACTGAAAAATCTGAAGGAAGAAACTTGATGACAAGTGACAAGGTGAAAGAAAAGTGAAGTCAAGCCAATTTATAGGCATGGTATTTTTGTTCTTTCATCTTTTCATACACGACACTAATGCCAGGCAAACACTTAATTTGATTATATATTCACTTCTTTAAATGTCGATACTTTTAGTCAAAATATAATGAATAATGGGCTCGCTCCTTTATGATTCTCCACTTAAATTAAATATGGGATCTTCTGATTAAAAATGAATGACTAATTATCACTCCACTACGACCCTTATGGGTTGTATTGCGGTCTCACCGTTAAATCAAAATGACTAAGCAACATATAATCAACAAATTGTTGCTCCACGCTGATAAAACTGACTAAAAGTTAAATACTTCCACTAAAACTTGCCAGCCCAGACCATTTCTACATATGGGCCTGAATTGAGCAAAAAATGCACAAAGTCATTTAAGAAGTTTTTAAACTGAGGAAGCAATACAAAACACATTATTTTTGGTGTTTATTATCCGATGATCACATTTTCTACAAGAAAAATATTATTTCGGATACATGTATTTGAAAGATTGAATTTGTATCTCAAATAAATGTTAGTCAAATTAGGTGTAATTTATTTCGGATATAATTTATTCAGTGTGATTCACATTGAATAGACTGACGCTCTCACTCGCCTCTCGCCCCTTTCTTGTTGGCGTCTCTTCCTTACTCGCCGGCCTCTGTGTCTCTCACTTTTCTCTGTATAGATACCTATATATATTTCATAATGTATATGAGTTTCATAAAATTTATGTATCAGTGTATCCAATATCAATTGCATGTATTTGTGTAATGACATTAATTTTATCCTTTGTATTCGATATCAATTTTATTAGTGTATTTGGTATCAAATATTTAGCATATTCATATATAAATACATGTATATCAAGTATCAAAATCTACATTGATACATTCATCAATGTATATACAGTAACAGAGTTAGAATTTTTACTAAAAGGTGTCAAAATATAAAGAATTGAAATTGCGTAGAAGCCAAAAAATATCAATATGTAATATATATTCACACATTAAGTTTATTTATTTTTATCTGACTACACAATATATATGACCGACGAAAGGGTATCGATCTAGAGAAGAAAAAAAAGGAGAGGGAGCGGGGGGTAAATTTTAAAAATTAAATACGTTTTAAACAAGTAGCCAAATGGATCGTCAATAAGGACCCAAAGTCCGACTGACATTCGGCCCCAAATTTCAAATTGCATTTCGGCGGCGAAGTTTACAGTCAATCGACGGTGAAGTTTACAGCCCTCGGCGGCGAGGTTCCGGTGAAATCGAGTTGTGAGTTCCTTCATCCTCTCCTCAATTTGACTAAAGCCCTAATTTGCATTCCTATTTTGCGCATTTTGTATTCGAATTTTTGTTGCTGATTATCTGAAACCCTATAGCGTAGAACTGAAAGATTAAGTAGAGAATATTAATGTTATAATCTATGAAGTGATTATCATTTGTTGTGAATCTCAGTACAAATTCCGTTTTTTGTTATAATTATTGATTTAATCTTAGTTGTTAGATTGTCTGTTGCTAAAGAGTTGAATTTTATCGTCTACTGCATTTGTCACCTCTTGGCTAGATATTGGGTGGTCTCTATTGCTCGTTTTTTTTCGTTAGCGGATGGTTTAGCCAATTTAGCCTTTAGTCAGGAGTCTGGGGATGAATGACATTCACACGTGGCTTTTAGTATTTCTTCGCGTGTTACAGGAGATGTTGTTGGTGTCTCATTCTCTATATTAGTTTAGGACTAGTTACTTGATGTTTTAGTTCTCTTTTACGGAAAAATTAGTTGAATTTTATTTGTTAAACTAAAGGAAAATTTGTTCTGTGCGAAGAAATCAAGGTCTAGAGAAGGGGAAAATCGGTGAATGAAACAAAAGTAGGGAAAACAATGGAGGCTAATACCCGGAATAGTCCAAGGAAAAAGCTTGCTGATATCAGTAACTTACCGTTGCGAAAGAGATTGTCTAGACAAGATAAGACTCCAGAACATATCCCAGCTGCTTCGAAAGAGTATCTAGAAAGGATCCAGAAGGTACACTTTGTGTTTGTTTAGTGGTTTATTGTGTTAAATATATGGACTTAGCTTTAGTTTAGCTTAATTTGCTTTATTGGAAATTTTGATCCAGGAAAATATGGCGTTGATGAAGATGTTAGCCGAAAGGAAGTATCCTTTAAATGCAGATGAATGACACTTACTTTTTCCTGTTGTCGAATAGTTTTGGGTCGCTTTTGTACTTTATAATGGTACTAGTTCCTCTTTTCTTGCGATTTGGTGTGCGGTTCCTTGATTCTTTCTCTATAGCAAGATCATTGAAATAACTGGGGTAGAGATGCAGAAACTGAGAATTAATGTGCGGAAAATGCAACAACAAAATCAGCTGCTTGCTCAAGCAAACACTAAAATGCTTGCGGTTTGTTATCTCTTCCATTTCTGAGCCCGTCAAAGTTTTCATTTGTTATCTGAACATTTGATCTCCTTTCATGGTGCTAAAACTATTTTTTTCCCTTTTGTTTCCCGCCAGGAATTAAATTCAAATAAAGATAGGGTAAGCATCGGATCCTTTTATCTGATATTCTTTTGATCTTAGATTTCCCCATAAGCTTATCTAAATGGTATTTTGGCTGATATCAGGTCAAAACATTACAACATGAGCTTGGATGCATAAAGGGCGTACTTAATGTTAGAAAGTCTGAAGCAGAAGTGAGTACAGTGTAGAGATCTTCAAATTAGTTCTGCATCTTTGTCTAATTATTGGTTGTTGGCATCTCTAATATGTTAATCACACTATTTTGTTGTAGTTATTGTTTCTCTTTTCAGAATGCTTTGTCATGCTTTCTATTAGTATTTTGCCATGATTTCTTCATTTCCCTTTTATTTTTTTCAATCTGCTTTTGATATGTTTTCCTTTGAGCCGAGGGTCTATTGGAAACAGTCTCTCTACTTCTCAAGGTAGAGGTAAGGTTTGCGTACACTCTATTATCCCCAGACTCCACTTGTGACTTGTGGGAATACACTGGGTATACTGTTATAGAAAACTGTCAATTCTTTCTGTTTGTCTGAGGAAGTTTTCTTGTTCAATTAGGAGCAACTGAGAACAAATGTGTGCCAAGATCTGAATGATGAGGTACATAAGCCGATTTTGGTCATCTTATAATGTCGTAGAGTCGGTTTTAATATACTCTTTTGCTGTCAATATTCAAAGGTGAAACCCATGAAGTGTGAGGAGGCAGGAGATCTATCATTAAGAAAAGGAGACGCCGAGAAAGCCAGAAATCTCAAAAAGAGACCCCAGTCAAAGAGTGAGTGTGACCTCTTGGTGTGATATGATATTTATTGTCAATAAGTATTTAGGAGCTATTGTTTTTATTTGATGCATAGGCATGGGCTCTTCTGAGCAAGTTCAATGTGAGGATAAGACGGCAAATAAAAGGTTAGGCTGTGCATGTTAACTTGAAGAGTAAAGTGGTGGTTTATCTAAAGTTCAGATTCTAAACATTTATAAGAGAATTTTCTAACAAATTTGTTCTCTTTACAGATCCTGCGTAAGGAGGCAGTCTGCTAGGTTTAAACCTGAGGCGCTGAAACTCAGTGAAGATTCTTTCGAGGTACAAGATAATTGTGCTCTGCATTCATCAACAAGTGATCCAGTGCAAGAAAATGGTTCGGCATCCGTATGCATGTCATCCGATGACGTACACCCTTCTTCGAGGTTTGAACCTACACCCTTCGGAAGAGCATCTCTGGGTAGGCCATCAAGGGAGGCAGCTAAGAGAGTTCAGTCGTACAGGGAAATTCCTGTGAATATAAAAATGCGAAGACCGCAATGAACAACCTGCACTTTATGTTTACCTTTTTGATATTGGAGCAAGTGTTGAATGGTAAGATCCTCCGTTGTACTTTTTGTCAGGATTTGTATGACTAATTCTATCTCTGCTTTCATCGTTTATGTGTTTCTGGAGTAAATGTTTTTTTTTTAAAAAAAATTCTGCCTGTACAATCTTGATTAGATGCTTCTTTTATGGTGATTGATGATTTAATGCTTTTGGACTGATGACTGCATCCGGCGTACTTGCCACAGTAATCTAATGTCATTTATACTGTCCATATGTTGGTTCAATAGAGGGATTTGCTTTTCATTTTATTTGCTCGTAGAGTACAGAAGATTTAGAATTCTACATAGGAAGGAAGTTGGCAGTTTCTTTGGTAATAGGTGATAATTTTGTTGAAGTCAATGCATAGAGTTTGACCATGTCTGCTATATATACTTAGAATTCAGGTAGATTTAATCATTGATGATAACCTACGTGTATGAATTGTAGATGCATGCTTGGCGGGGGATGAGTTTGCAGATGTAAATGAAAATAAAAATCAAGCAGATATATATTATATGTACGATTAAGTGTAATGATATCTTGACAAGAAGAATTTAAGAAAAATTATTACAAATATGTTCTTCCTTATTCCATTTCATGTTACAGGTTTCGGTTTTTGATTTCGAATTTCATTATTTTTACCACTGAACTGTTGTTTTGCACATTCTGGACTAAATCAATCACTATGATGATATATTGTTTTATGTAATTTCTATGTTCTATCATCCTGTTTTTCTAAACTTCAGTGCATTTGCCTTGTAAAAATATTTTATTTGACTCTAAACTACCATGAAAATGATAAATCTTATCACATTTTTTTTTGTATGTGGTGAAAATAGATACTTAAATTAACACTAGTTAAATGACATTTCATAGTTTTCACCTTTCTGAAGTATCCAGACCCCATGTAGTAATCGATAAAAGTAGAAACAACAAAAAAAGGTCGCACACGATATAGCATCGAGTTTTCATTAATATTCATCCTTGCTCCATGCTTCGCAAAGCCATCGGTGCTGCAGTGTATGCATCAAGTACCTGCTGTTATCAATTAAATGAGAGTAGCAATCGTTTCCTTGCTGCAACATGTTAATGATTTCCTTAGAATCTGTTTCTATTGCAAGTGGAATGAGGTTATAAACCCTGATTCGTCCAACATGAAAGGCTCTTAGTTCAACAAGCATGTTGTGTTTGTATAATCCAGTTACATTGTTCCCAATATATGCATCTGATTGATTTTTCGCTGTAGCCATTCTGAAATTCACTCATTGTATTGACACAGAATCCCAGATATCTCGAGTACATTCAGTCTGAATCCATTGGCATGATGGGAGTTTACCTCGTTGTCAAGGAGGACATGGTTAGTTGTTACTTTCACCATTGCTCAGAATTCTTTGGTAAGCTTACATCGCAACCTAAGGATTGTGTTTGCAACTCTGAAAGGAGCTGGCTCACTATCAGGACTGACGGATATAAGCAATTAGTGATATGTTATGTAGTTTTTCGAAAAACTAGAATCGTATCGCTTTGAACAGTCTCCCTCTTTGACAAGAAGTTGGGTGAACACAAATCATAGCAAAATCATCTGAGTATGTTGAGGTAAACTTAGGTTATTGTGCAGTTTTTCGTTTTAGTTGTGCCAGTGGTGTATCGACTATTTTCTGAAGACGGTCTTTGGATAAATATTTTGCTATGCTTATGTTACACCCAACCCTTCCGGAATGAGACTCTTTTCTTAACTATGTGAACGCAGGATGTATCGTGCATAAGACTATCCTCTTTTTATGTGGTGTGAGCATTGTGATGCTATAACAAGTTCTAGTTGTGAAATGAGCCACTAATGTTTGCTTCATTAGATGCTTACAATACACCTTTCTAGAATGAGGATGCGGTTACCTTTTGAACCTTGTGAACGCGATGCGGTGAGTGTTATGATGCTATAGAATACATGTTCGAGTTGTGGGATCAGTCATTAATATTTGCATCAAAGTAAGATGTTTACATTACACCCTCTCAGAACGAGGATGCGACCCTTTTCTGAACTCTGAACATGGGATACATTGTGTACCGAATTGTTATTTTTTTGTGCGGTGAGTGTTTTGATGCTTACATTCCACCCTTTACAAGGATGTGACCCTTTTTTTGATTGTTATTTTTTTGTGCGGTGAGTGTTTTGATGCTTACATTCCACCCTTTACAAGGATGTGACCCTTTTTTTGAACTTTTTAAATGCGGAATGCATTGTGTATCAGACTGTTGTCTTTGTGTGTGGCGAGTGTTATGCTTGACCAACCACAGACAAATCTTCAAGTCTTATTTAAAATTTAAAAAAAGAATCATAAATAAATGAATCGAGATGAGTTTGTATCACACAAAAAAATAATGCAAACCAATATCTTTTTTATTTCATTTTCAAAATTCTTAGGTGTATAATTCTTCCTCTTGCTGACTTAAAATAAATAAAATAATATTCTTTCTTTAACAATTTAAATGTTTAGATAGAAAATTCATATTCTTCAACATGTTATAGGTGTTTTTCATATTCATCGTAGATTTGAGTCTCGCCGTTATTCACAAGTAAATATACTTGGATATGATTAGCTTAACAAAAAATATCAGATGAACTTTTAACTTAATCAAATTAACAGTATTTTACTTTTTTAAATAGTTTAAGTTCTTAGATAAAACGATATACATAATTCAAACTCATTTATATTCCAATTTTGATTTAATATATCACTAATCTTTCATCTAATTAGTTGCTAGCGACAATTTTAGAACAATTTAGAAAATTAATTAGAAGTCAATGTCAGATAAAGACCACTAATTATGATTTTATTACCAATACGGGAGTATTTAAAAACGGTGATATAGAACCTTCGAATTCTTTTAAAAGATCATAAGACATAACTTATTTCACCGGAGCCAATGATCTTTCAGAAATAATTTTCTCATCTTTATAAGCAGGGACGAGAAAGTGGTCATCCGAACCTCAAAAAATTACATTGTAAATTGTAATATAGAGTAATTTTTTTTATGTACATATATAGATTTCGAATCTCCTAGCACAAGATTATAGATTGACTCTGTTGGTTAGCCGATTCAAAATTCACCTATTTTTATTTTTTAAACCTTCTTTATTAAAATTCTAACTCAGGTGTTTATAACATAAGAATAAAATCTACGTATATCGTATCCTTTCAAGATATAATTTATGAGATTACATTAAATATAATATTTTCCTTTGTTGTAAATCATAAGACAAAATTGACACGCAAAAAATAGGAAGAAAAAAAACAAGAACTTCTAGTATTATAGGAAAATAACAAAAATTTCACATGCAACTCACAAATGTGAAGTTGAAAAAGGAAGAAAAAGACTTTTATTTCTTTTAATTTCACTTTATCATCCATCATTTTCTTATACAGTTCACTAAAACCGTGTTTTTGCACGAACTTATATTTTAAAAAAAATAATTAGTGAAAAGATGACTTTTTTTTTATTTTCTTCCCATCTGTTGAATAAAATAATGAAAATAAAATGTTTGTGATATAATAAAAAAAAAAGTCTTATCCAAAAAACGGTGCATGGATTTGTTAATTTATAGTAACGTGAAAATAGACTGGATATCACTATGGATATTACGACCCAAGAAAAATAAAATTGAATCGTAGTGGATTTGGACCAATGACATCTGTTGAAATACGATCAGAGGTGGAGCCAGAATATTCGACAAGAGGATTCAAAATCCGAAGAAATAGACATTCGAAATAGTCGAAGGAGGTTCGATATCTACTACATATACCTAAAAAATTATATTAACCATATAAAAACAATATAAGGGGGTTCGAATAAACCCCCTAAACATACTGTGGCTCCGCCACTGAATACGATAATATTTAAAGGAATCGGATTTAGAACTTATAATTTATGTGTAATTACGGACTAGGAGATCTTAATTAATATCTAATAATAACTTATTTATAAATATTTCATGAAGTTATATTCAAAATTTGATCCCATAAATTTCAATTAATCTAGACTCTGTCTCTATGACTATTATAATAATTTCAGCTCAAGCTATATATGCCAAAAGGTTAAAATATGAATGTATATCTACATTATATTCGAATTTATCGACTTTAGATCTTAAATTCACTTTTATACATAATTGTGATCAATACAAGCAAATTCTAATTTGAGGTATTTTATTGCAAAATTTTTGGAAATTCATATATTTCAACTAAAATTCAAAGTGGTGAAAAAGTTGTGGTTAATTAAGTTTCCCGCCATTAAAAGGAGAAAATGAACATTAGTGAGTCAAGTGGTGTCTTGTCAAGAATTGACATTTATTGGTAAGATAAAAGATAATAATTTTGAAATAAAATGTGAGTTATTTAAATCTACATTTGATTATGGATATTAAGTAGTTTTGAATTATTTATCCTGTTATTTGTACTAAAATAATGAAATTAACTATCTGATCTAAAAAATAAGATAACTAATCACATGAAATATCTTAGTATATTCTATCCCACCAACAAAGGCAGACCTACCTTTATCACTACACTCGATAATTTTGAAAAAAATTATGTATATATATGTATTTCTATTTGAAAAACTAATAGAAATTATTATATAATTATCAGTGCACTCGGGGCATAGCTATATCCACCATAGTGTGTCCAACTGGACACCCTTTCTCAGAAAATTACGTTATATATATATGTCAAATTCTACATTTAAAGAACATATATTTAAAGTTGAACACTCTTGATAAAAACTATGTCTTTGACGTAGTAATAATGGTTGTTTTTTTAATACATTTTGAACCATAGTAATTTTCTAAATTATTGTTTTTTTATTTACCAGTATAAAAATAGAGTGCTAAACATTACGTACCCACAACAACAATAAGTGATATCATAAAATTATATTTTTTTTACTCTAAAAAGTTTTTTTACACATTATAATAAATATATATATACCAATTAATCAAATTATCATGTTACACTAAATATTTGCGATTCTCTTAATAAAATTTCACTTCTTAATTATTTGATTTATTGTACGGGAATTACTTTTTAAGCTTCTCTATAACACTTAATTATTCCAAATTTGATTCTAACAAAGTTCACAAACTTTCACTATATGACAATAAAATAATTTCATGAATTTAAAAAAAAAAAGAAGAGAGAATAAGGAGAGACATATTCATTATGATCCATCATCAACGATTATAGTAGAGTAGTAAGTATTTCTTCAATTTTAATCTGAGGTTTTAAATTCAAATCATATCGTAAGTATGAGAAACACCTTTAATAAGGAGTAGTTTATTCTTAAAGTGAAATTTTTTGACGTGAATTTAAATTAATCAAATTTTAAAAAGAATATTAACAGATAATAAATACCAACATATGGAAAAACAAAAAAACTAGTATTCATTATGACTCAACTGAAATGGCCGTTAGTGGTTAGAAAAGGCCATTGAAGTATTATTTTTTTAAGGTTGTCACACTTTGTGTTAATGGATTAGTTCTCATAATTATGAGACTTACAATTTTAACATCATATATTTGTAATTATTTTGTCTCACCCACTAGTTTTTATCCCATCAATTATATATCCATTTATTTATTTGAAATTAAAATTAATCCTACTATGAATAAAATGGATTTTAAAAATAATAGTAATTTATATCAAGTGGAGTTAGTTATATGGTTAGTGGAAGGCAAAAAAATTGTTAATTATATGATTAGGTTTAAGTACTACATCATTTTCCCTCCATTACATTAATTGAATTTTTTAGGGTTTTGTCTCATGTTTTGTAAATATTCATTATGAGAAACAAAGGCAAATTCAGGACATATATAGTTTATGTTTTTTACAACGATCACAAATTAATATACACAATAATTGAATTTCTAATCAAATATCTGTAAATATTTTATTCTCGTCAGTCACCATTTCAAATTATTTGTCATGATTTTTTTTCACGATCCGTGAAAAAACGTTAATCGTTAGAAGGGGGATTAACTATTTAATTTTATCCTTCATTTGTATTTAATTTCAATAATCATAACATCACAATTGAAGTTGATCCTTTCCTCTTATGCCGAGATCTTAGTGGGATCTTTCTATCATAATCGATCACATAAGTTTCATTTAATCGGTAAGAAAAGGAATACAGAATAAAGAGTTCAACTTTTCAGCCTCCTACATGTTCCTTTATCCCTCCGCCTACACATACTTAAAAAAGTACCTAAGGCGGATAAGTGATTTGTTTTCAAGAAGAATTTTATTTATTGAATCTTTTAGATAGCCTATTTCATCTAGTGCTTAATCTCAAATCTCTTTTTCTCGTGTAGACATATGTCACTAGGAGAGGTCTGTTTGAAGTGGCGAAGACTTACGCTACAAGTAAGAAGAAAGTAGGTTGAGGTTACGAAGTCACTTAGTCGAACTAAAAAACTATAAGGAAAGGTAGGCTAAGATTATGCAGAATTGATGCGTTTATAGTCTTCAAGAACTTTAACTATTAATGGTAAAAATAAAAAAATAAAAAAATTGTCTTAAACTTCTAAAATAATAAATAATTTAAAATATTTAATTTTAGATATAATTTGAGAGGAATGCAGTAATAAATTTCCTATTATATACCTAACATGCGTAAAATTATTGAGTTAACCTGAATCCACAAATTGTACTTCACATTCACAAGTGATAAGAAGAAGGTCTAAGCCAATAGGAAGTCGACACGTATGAGGGGTTAATGCATAATATCAATTATTGTGCGTGAGAGATAATGTTGTATAATTGTGATACAATTTATGAAAGAAAAAGAAAAATTGTAAAAATCATGTTGGCTTAGTGTGCAACTTCACCTTCATGTGTTTTTTATTATTAATATTTTGGGTGCATTTTATTTAATTATTTTCTGTAGATTCATGAGAAAATGAGTGAAATTTGACTTTCAAGACACTCCAAAATTACTTATTATTTCATTGAAAATTGCATGCCATTTATAGATAAGATGAATTTGAAGTGATCATTTCCTCCCTAAAGGTAAATTGATTTTGTGATCTCTTACACAATCATTTTTAATTTTATGTACGAAAAAATTGAGACATTTTTATTTTTATATGTAAGATCTTTTTAAAATAATATTTCTTCTATTCAGATTATCGTTTCCTCCTTAACAATATACATATATACTCTTTTAACACGTATAGTCCCTAATTCTAATTTCGGAAATAGATAGTTTAATCTTGTCAAATTATTTTTGATTAATATTAAATGGGTTTTTTAATGGACGAAAAAAGAATTCTAGAAGGAGTATTCTTACCCCGTTAGAAGGAGTTTATATCGAAATAAATAATTTAATATTAATCGTTAACAGTAAAGTGAAAGTATATATATATATATATATATATATATATATATATATATATATATATATATATATATATATATATAATATTTATTAATTTGATATAAATATTAGGAAAAATTACATGAATTGGTATATTTTAATAAATAATTACTGATTTTAGCAATACTTTTTATTTATTACCATTTATATCAATACTATGTTAAATCTGCAATATGTATTAATAGTGAATTATGTATGCAATATATTTGAATTATAATTGTTTTTTAAAATATATTATGTTTGTTAAAAAATTGACACATTGTATTATAAGTGTATTAAATATGTGATAAATGAATTATCTATCATTAAAATTTGTATTATATGTGAATAAAAAATTATATTTTATAATATGAATTAAACTTGTATTATAAATGAATTAAAAGTGATTAAGTTAAAAAAATATATTATTATTATAAATATTAAATATTTTTTTATTATAGTATATTTATGTAAGTTTTCCTAAATATTAACGGCGAGAAAATATATATTAATGGAACTCTAATTTGTCAAGATCTAACAAAAATTATGGAGATACAAAAAATATTTGTCGGTTACTCAAATTTGGAGGATTGTGTAGTTTTTGTATTTTGTGCTATTTTCTTTTGTTGTTTTTGTCTGGATTTGATATTTTGTCTAGCTTTTGGATTTGATGATATTTTTTAAAGTATTGTTAAATTTTTTTAATTATATAATTCTCGTTAAATTTTACCATCAGAGTTTTGTTTTATATATTTGACAAAGACCAAAAGTATTAATATTAGATAAAATTAAAGGATCAAAATTGCAAAAATTGTATGTTTAAGTGGAAAATTTAAACCTAAAGGACCAACTTTGTTATTTCTACCAAATGTGCTAGTATTTTATTTATAAAGAAGCAAAAATTTGAAATTTATCGATATAGAATTTATAATATTCTATTAAATTCGTTCAAATTCGCTCATAATATGATAGCTCCATGCCTCCGCTTCTTATTTTTTTCAAGTCTTTGTGCAGTCTAGAAATTTGTTTGGAGGAGCTTATAGTTGTTGACTTATAAGTTAAAACTCATAAATTAAGAATTTTAACTTATTTTTATTTTTTAATTTAAAAATAAGTATTTAAAAATACTTTTTAATGTACTCAAATGCTACCAAATTAAATACTTAAAATAAATCAATCAAAACAAGTTAGTGAGCACATATTTCACGTAATAGTTTATTATTATTATTATTATTAATTACACTTTATTCTTACTCTTGTTGCATAACATCCTTTTCACTTTTAATCATATTTTGAAAATACATATTTTCTTTTATAATCAAGTTAATGTATACTTTTATTTTTTACACAAAAAATTGGTTTAGTTGAATAAATAATCCAGCTGGAAGTCATAAATCCCAGGGCGTTAATGTCTTTATTATTTCCATAATGTATTAATGTCTTTTTCCACACGAGGGGCATATAATACGTGCAATATTGAGTTAGTATATAGTTTAATTTTCAAAAAAAAAAAAATTACATTTTTTATTTTGAATAAATAGTTCACACCATTAATGAATTTTAAGAAATAGAAAATTATAAAATTGAATGGTAATTAAATATAAGAAAAATGTTAAATAAATATGTAAAGGTGCATAAAGAAAATTACATGGTAATTAAATGTAAGAAAAATGTTAAATAAATATTCCAAGGTGCATAAAGACATTAAAATCGTATTGATTACAATATTTAAAGTATTGTAAAGATTATTTTAACAATTTAATATAACGGACATAAACTATTAAAAAGATTTTGTGCATATTCCCTTTTCTAAAATTAGAATCTAATAAAATAAACTTTATTTTTTAGATTATTATTTCTAAAATTCCACTTTTCCTTTTCCTAAAATCTCCTATGTTTACTTCAATCTTTTTCAGGTTTGGCAAGGAAGATTACTAATACAATATCAATAAAGGTTACGGTAAAGTGACAGAACTTCATTTTTTATCAGACGTTTTGAGATTGAGTTAAATATTAAATTCATTTTATTAGCTCAATATGTAATTTTTCATCTTAAAATCATATATAGGTACGTTCTAATAAAAATATGGAACATCAAAATTACCATTAACATCGTTCGTGTTAAATGTCTCTCTTTTTAACTATTGCTCCAGCTTTCTTTACAGTTAAAAATATTCTATCCTTTTAATGTGAGTTATCTTTAAACGTAAAAGACAATTATGACCTAATAGTTGGATGAAAGAATATTTTCTAACTCAAAAATTAACACCTTATAAGAGGAAAGTGGACAAACGTAAGTCATTTTCAATACCTTAAGGCGTTTTTTATCCTTCTCAAAAAAAATAATTAGAAAATCCTATAATAAAGCAAAAGGATAAATGTAGAATATTAGGGTCGGAAAATTTAATTCATTAACTATTTAAACTTTTACTTGTTAGTGAGGACTTGTTTCTCCACCTTATAACCTCGTTTCTATATCTCGATGAGATAGAGTTGCTCGAATGATAAGCATCCCTCACTTCTACTGTTTTTCCTCCAATTTTTTTAAATTATTTTTAAAAAAATAACACATGGGCCCACTCAACATTTTAGATAAGATGAGCCAATAAGAATACACATGAATGGGTCCCACAAAATGGACCCACACGCCAACGCGTGGTGGAACAGAACCCAAGAAAAAAAAATTGTGAAGAAATTGAGTCAAAATAGAAGCCGTTATTTATTTATTTTTCTCCAAAAATACCTACTTTGTTCTCTAAAAGGTTTTCATGTTGTCCCTACCATTAATCCCTTCTCCCTATAAACATTATATCTTCCCTCCAAAATTTCAAAAAATTTATTCGTATCGAGTATTTATATCAATTTTAGATAATTTACATATAAAAAGTAATTTTAGTTATATAAAAGGTTTTCTTACAAAGATTCAAATTTGTTATTGAGTTACTTAAAAATTAAACAATTTCGTCTTCGATTAAAATTTTGATCTAGTGTTGCTTATATCAGTAGAAAAAAGCCTCGCTTTGCCCTTGAACTCTAATGGAGTTTTAATTTGAGGGGTAAATATGAATAATTCCTCCATGTCACAGAATTTGAACAAATTAAGTGAATTTACGATAAATTTAAGTTAAAACTTAGTTAACTATAAAGACGATCGATACATTATAATTTGCTAGGGGCAAAAGTATATATTAACAAACTAAAAGTTTAAACGAGGCTAAAACAAGTAATTTTGGATTGTACAAGGAACAATTTGGACTTTTCCTATATAAAGAGAAAAATGGTTAAAAAGAAATCAATTTTTAATTACTTGAGGAGATTAAGATTTTCCTAAGTTAAATTGTTCATAATGTTACTAAGTAAGTGAAATCTTTCAACAAAAAATTATAACATTACAAATAGTGCATTTACGAGGCAATCGTAAGTTAACTTTTTCACCAAAAATAATACACATATACACAACAATATCTCAGTATAATTTTATACATATGATTAAGAGATGATAGGATGTATACAAACTTTACTCTTTATTTTTGATCGATTAATTAATTATTTTCGATCGATTATCGACTCAATTTAAACTCAAATTAATTTCTAAAATTTTAAACACAAATGCAAGGCACCACCTTTTAAGAATTTTTGGCTTAAATGAAAAAAGAGAATACGAGGTCGCTTTCACAATGCGGCAAAAAAAGAAAGTGAGAAAAATAATTCAGAATTAATTAGATATAACCTATGATTCCTAGTCCATACAATTTTATCTTTATTAGAGTCAAAAAAGTTAACAATAAGCATATACTATCAAAGCAAAAAATGAAAAAAAAATAATTAAAAAAAATCCATAGATGGAATGTGTGTGTCATTCCCATCATTACTTACCTTTATCTTTTATTTTGACCAAATAGTTTATTACATTAAATATTCCACAACTTTCAATATTCTATCATTATATATGGTCTAAATTATAATTTTAATTTATGAATTTTAAATTATATATATTTTTTATTTATGATAATTCATTGTAATTATAAGATTTAAATCAAAATTATTAAGTTTTATCAAATTTGTAAAGAAATGGCTCTGTAGTCCATCCTATCTTCGTAGACACACATAATTTGACGGAGCACCCAAAAATACGATTTAATGTAATGTATGGTCAAAATAATGTGCATTGAGAATACTGAGGTTACATTCCACCAGCATATGTTTAACGATTAGTTGTTACCTATAATGATGAAAGATAATATATATTCTTTTGAATTAATTGAGATAATTATAAATTAATAGATACATCGATAATAAAAGAATATGATACACATACTCATAATAAAGGACTTTTATTTATTTACTTATTTTCTCTAAGTCCACTGTCCACATGCACAAGTCTATATCCTAATTTATCAACCCTTTAAATTCTTATAAATGTGTGAACCTAAGGAAAAAAATGTGTTGTGGATAAATCAACATTTTCAGACTAGCTTGTATCCATTATATATTATTATTCCACTTGTTTGGTATAAGAGTCCAAAACAAATCTTTAATTCAAGATTTGCAAGCTAAATCCTATATATATATTTCTTTAATTTGTTAGGGAATTTTTTTGTTTGAATTTAAAATATATAATAATTAAATGTATTGATTACAAATTCTTAGTCTATATTGTAATTGAACAAACTTGATTGTGCAAATGGTGTAATCTTAATCTTGTGAATGAGGTATTATGTCTAGATGATCTTGCCATGTTTTAAGTTGACATGTATATTTAATTAATTAATTGTGCAAGGTAGCTTGTGTAGCATTTATGGTAATCACTCCTCTAAAAAAAAAACTATTCATACCAAATGTAAAATAGATATATTTCACACATTACAAAAATTCATTAAAAAGCAAAAAAAAAAGAAAAAAAAAAGATTTTCAATAGTATATATGAATAAACTTATCGATAATGTATTCAATATATTTTTGTCGAAAAATCTTTTATTAACAAGTCAAAGTCTGATGAAATATCCATCTAAATTAATGATTTATTGTTTGATAAAAATATATACTAAAAACACTGAATTACCAATTTTTTTTCTTTATCAAGACTATGCAAAAAATAAAAAACTTTTGAAACCCCATAAGATAGACAAAAATATTTTTTGTCAAAAATGTGATACTGCTTTTAATTAATGTGTTCACTCATGTGTGTGTTTCTTTCTTCAATTTTTATTTTTTATTTTTTTATTTTTGCATAGGAAATAGATTCATTGTAGCCCCCATTAGTCCCCAAATTGGATTCTTTAGTTCACATTCCCTCTTTACTTTTAAAAACAGTTAAAAAAAATTAAAAATTAAAAATTAAAAATGCCCTCTTGTGTACTAAGAATCTTATAGTAACAAGTATAAGTAGCAAGATTATATTTGTGATTTATATCCACTATAACCCCTTTTTCCCTTCTCTTTTTCTTTTTTGGCCTTTTGTGTTTTTTCTCCACAAACATTTTGCCTCTCTTAGAGTGAGATAATAATAATAATAATAAAGATAAAGTAACAATAGTACTACTATTACTATAGTAGCATTATAAAAAAGCAAACTAAACTTTACATAGTTTATATAAGTAAGTCTCAAAAACCCTCAACTTCTTTTTTATGTACCCTCTTTTGTTTTAAACCTCTTTCAATAGCCAAACACATTTACAAGAAAGAGAAAAGAAAAAAAAAATGGAAGATCAATGTAGCCCTCTTAGTTGGCCTTATAACTACTACCTAGAAGAGGTAAATTTTTTAACTAACTTCCTTGTTTCTTGATTCTTTTTAACTAACATTCTTAGTTTCTTGATTTTGTCAATTAACTAATGTTCATTGTTTATTAAAAGACATATGTTGTTCAGACTCTTCAAAATTAATGTCGCATCAGTATTGAATCCTCCAAAATGATATACTTTACTGTACTGTTTTTGACATGTATCTGTCACTATTTTAAGAGTTTTGAGCAATATGGCTTAAAACGATCGTTTTTTTTTTATGTGTAAGTAATGTGGATTTGGGATTTTTTGATAGGGGATTGAAGAATTGAAGCATTCATTGGTGTACACAACATTGGAATTGGAGAATACTGTGATTTCAGCTCATGAGGAACTTGCAAGAAAAGATGAGGAGATTTTGCAACTTAAGGATCTATTGACTAGAGTTATGAAAGAGAGAGATGAAGCACAAGGCAAATGTCAAAGGATTGGAATGGAGAAAATTATACTACAACAACAATTGCTCCAACAACAACAACAAGTACAAGTACAATTTCAATTTCAAAAACATAACCAAAATAATGTTGTTATAGAAAGTGCACCTATTTCTAGTGGCACAACAATTAGTCATGACAATCAAGAACATGACCAAATTTTAAAAGGGGTAGTTGACTCCAACCACAACAGCAACTTTTGTGTACTTTCTAATTCCTCAGATTGTGATGAAAACAATGTTGTTTCACCACCATTATTAGTCAAAGATTTAATAGAAAATGTTGTTATCAAGAAGCCATTGCCTGAGAAGGGGAAATTCTTGCAAGCTGTGATGGAAGCAGGGCCATTACTTCAAACACTTTTACTAGCTGGACCACTACCTCAATGGCAACATCCACCACCACAACTCAACTCAATTGACATTCCTCCGGTCACTATTACCTCCCCTACTCCGCGTTTGCTACATCAGGACTCAGCCCTGAGTAGTAATAGCACCGGGGGAATAATCTCCCCCGGTGCTAGAACATGTTTTGGTCAAAAAAGAGATGTTGTTGGTGCTGGTTTTAACATTGTTGAAGGCATTGATACTACTTCAAAGTATCAAAAAGTTGTTCACCAATCATCATTGACCAACATGTAGTGGTTTTCCTTATTTTCCCACTTTTATAATTAGCTCACTTTACTAGTGTAGTATTCTTCTGAAATTTACTGGCTCGACTAATTTGGATTCGAGCTGTGTAGGGCCCGTTACAAGGAAAAGTAAGTGCTCCCATCAGGAGTTTAAGTTACCTGAAGGTTGAGGAATTTTATCCATCTCGCTACAACCCTGGTTTGTGTAAGTTTAGATAGAAGGCAAATATGCATTATCCATCCTTTTCATATGAAAAAAAAGGAGGTAAAAATTACTAAGCATGAAAATGGATGGATATCATATGCATGTCATTTAATTCCATCCAATTAGGATCTTTGTAAAATTAGTTGATTTGCCTTAGAAACTAAGCAATCCTCTTAATTATTAGCTAACCAAGATTTAGAGGATTTTGACAAAAGGTCTAATTATGAATGGCCTTTTACTTAGTTACATATTTTGGGTTTTTTTTCAAGATCAATGTCTCACTATGAAAGTGTTGTATTCTTGATCATGATTTGGTGCTTTGTTTTTTAAGCCCTTTGATTTGGATGGAGAGAGGAGTTTGATCTTTTATTTTTAATTATCTCCCCATGTAATATGAGTTATTGGGGATTTTTAATTATTTTATTTTACTATATGTATACTTTGCTATCTTTTTTCTCTTGGTCTAATTTTGCATAAAAATATTATGCTAGGTGTATCTTGAGAGATTATGATGTTGTAGACTTGTTTGTCATCATTGAGAAGATGATTTAGTTTAATGAAGGCTTTGTTTTCCTTTTTTGCTTTTTTATGTCACATTCATTAATTTTCCAATTTCTTTTGGATTATTATTATGATATACAATATTATAACTTAAAGAAGCAACAATTAATTTAATTAAAAAGATTCCAAATGATTCTACTTTACTATAAGGTGTACCTACCATACATGGTTTATGTCTGCCATTAAAATGACATCTATAGTTGAAGTTACTTTACTTTCACTTTCATACAAATATAATAAAAAGGAAATTGAATTACTTTTATCTCATTGGCAAATTAAAAGAATCCTAGGTAAAAATATAAGAAATATTTATTTAAATTTCCCTCTTTTTTTCCATTCATTTTGGAGGGAAAGTAACAAATAATTTTGTTGGATTGACAAAAAGGACAGTTAGTTGAACTAGTTTGTGAATATGGTAACAAAACCTTGAAATGTTTAATTATTGTGATTGTTACATAAATGTCATGTTCAATTTAAACCACCCAATTAAATGAAATTAGTCAATGGATAATGAAAATAAAAGTAAAATTTGGATGTTGCTTTCATTGAAGCTGTTCATTCTTATGCTTAGCACATGATAATCTTCAATTTTATTGGTGATTGAGAAAGTCTTTTGTAGTTTTTTTCTTTTTCTTGTTTGTGTTTTGGGCCAAAGTAGAAGAACGTCTACTCTACACCAATTAAATAAATATATTATATTTCGTAATAATTATTTATTGCATAACAAATTTTATGAACAATTCAAATTAAACTAAAATAAACTAAAGAATTAGAGATAATTTTATTATCCTTAAAAATATTTTCATACTTGGTAACATACCAAAAAATACTAAAAAAAATACAATTCTTCATCTATTAGGTTAAATAAAATATGACAAATAACTAATTGCTATATTTATTCTTTGTATTTCACCATGTAAGTTTTTATAGTCAACATTCAAACTAATTTTACCATAGTCAATAACGCAATTGGTGTATTATTATCACACACAAAATATAATTTTCAATCATAATTTTTTTTAAATATTTAAATATACACTAAAATTATAATTTCAAGTTGACTTCCTTCTTTTACATACTTAGGTTTATTAGTGCAATATTTTTGAAAGACAGTAAAATAGTTTAACTTCACATAGTAATGTTGTAACTTAAATAATAAGGATTAAGTAAGTTAGATGCAGTTACAAATTTACAATATATTACCTTTGATTATATTATAAAAACTTTATTTATTAGTATGAAGATTTGAGTAATTTAATTCAAAATTTTAAAATATATAGTATAACTACAATAATTGTTACACCTTAAATAAATATTTAACAAAGTAGAGTACTAGTGTTTTAGGCTTGGATAATTCTTGCTCTTTTCTTTTTTCTTGGGCTTCCTTATGTTTTGGACCTTCAAATCTAATATGAACTGCATATACATATATATACACATTTATGCATGATTTTCCCTTTAATTAACGAGACAAAAATTAAACGTAAAGTATAACCTTTGAAATATTATGATGTAAAATTATAAGCTTATATATAGCAAAAAAAAAATTATTCATCTTAAGAGACAAAAATTAAAAATCAACAAGAAATAGGGGCAGAAATGCAAATGATTCATACACACCTCATAGATACATGTATCACCACATAGCATATTGAATATTTTGGGTGTGTGTATGTTTTCCAGAAAAATAAATAAACTACTTATTCATTTTTCTTTTTTGTGTTTCATACGTAAATAAAATATATTAAATAAATTATTTGTGTGTCATGTAAGACAAATCGTATTGGGAGGCACATCAATAAGAGAGTGTGGTTGTAGGGATGAGAGTTACAAAGGTGAAGATAAATATGAGGTGCGTTGAAAGATGTAGAGAGTACAATTAATATAAAATGCTCCTTGCGATGTTTATCTTTAATGTTTTTTTGTTTTTTAAGGTGAGTAAAAAATTATCCTTAAAGTATGTATATATAATCTCAATAAATATTATGAGAGATTGAGATAAAAAAATAAGGGGTGAAGATAAGGTGTATTAAAGATTGGGAGGACAAGATCTTGCCGTCCTTTTTATCCAAACACATAATAATCCTAAATAAATGTGTGTGGAACTCGAGACATAGAACTAATAGATAATCAAACGCTAACTAATTTTCCTTACTTATATTCTTGTTATTACTATCGTATTATCATATTCTTCAATTTCATTGCTACTATCTCTTTACTACAATATTTTCCTTTCATATTTTAATTTTATTGTGCTTTTTGATTTCTAAACAAACTAATGCATTAAGATCCACTTTTCATTCCTTAATTTTCTCTTAACTACAAAAAAAATTAAATCCCTTAATCTCCATAATTACCTTCAATAATCAATTTCCCTCTAATTAACATTTTCCCCTTCCAATACAATATCAATGTCCGACGAAACCCCCACCACCCCCACCGCCGTCACCACGGCTGCCGGCGACCAAGATACAGACTCCTCCACCACCGCAAACAAACCACACATCCGATGGTCAGATTCCTACACAAAAGCTCACGACGCAATCCAATCATTATCTTCCATTCTCCCTTCCGTCCCTCCTTCACTATCTTCCTCCGAAACTCCGGCAGCCTGCCTCCTCCGTGACACCGAAACCGCCGCACAAATCTCTAAACTCCTCCGTCAACCTGATTCCGGCGCCGGAGACGACAATCTCTGCCGATGGCTTTACGATACATTCCAATCAAACGAACCCGAACTCCACCTCGTCGTCCTCCGATTCCTACCAATAATCGCCGGTGTTTATCTCTCTAAAGTCAATCTCCACAAACCATTAGCCGGATTCGAAGCTGTATTACTAGCATTATACGCACACGAAACCTCCAATCGAAACTCCCAATCCATTACCGTCAACATCCCAGATCTATCACATTCCAGTATTTACCACGAAACAAACAAAGCAGCTAAAAACTCCGCTACAGAACTCAATCTCGCCGTAATTTCCCCTACCTTAGAACCATACGGAACCGTCAGATCAATGAAACGAGGTCGTATCGTCGGGGTAGCATTGGAACTCTACTACACCAAAATCCCCCAAATTCCAGTTGAATCGAAACTTGAATTCTGCGAATTTTGCAGGATTTGGTCATCGGGGCAAGTAGGAGAAGATAATACAGATTTGAAAAGAAGGATTCATATGCCATGGGAGCTTTTACAGCCGATTTTGAGGATTTTAGGGCATTGTTTAATGGGTCATAAAAAAGATGAGAAATTGTATGAAAGTGCAATTGGAGCAATTGGGTGTTTGTATGAAAGAGCTTTACATGATTTGAATACGAAAGCCATGTTAGCTACTGGTAGTCTTCTTCAGCTAGTGAAATTGGCGACGGAATGTGAAGAGGTTGATTATACAGAGATTACAGAGACGAATACTATCACGCTTTGAATGGTGGTTAGTTTTTGTTCATATTTTGCATGCACCCAATGTGTGTGTACGTTTTTTTTTTTTTTGGAAGCTAGTATTATTTTTTTGGGTAAGTACGGAAAATGACAAACATCTAGAGTATATTTTTAATTTGTGGTTATAGATTTTTGAAATTTTGTTATTCGATTTTTTAATTGTATAAATATAAAATTTGTATAATTCAATTTTTGATTGTATAAATTTAAAATTTGTATATGCTTGCCCTATCTATATACAAGCAAAATATACAATTGGAGTGTTGAAAAAATCATAAATGTATGAATATAGAATATATATATATTTATCGTGTTTGTATATCTGCAAGCGAAATATACAAACATGCAAACGAAATATATAAACTGCAGTCTCCAAATTGTATATACTTACCATGTTTGTATATTTGCAAGTGAAATATACAAACAAGTGAAATATACAAAAAAAAACAGTCTCCGCAGCAAACAAAACTATAATTGTGTAGCACAATTAACGAAACTATAACTATCGAGCCTTATTATGTCTATTATCTTTGCTATTTCTAAAATTTTCTCGATAGATTGTATTGTTCTACGTCGTTACACAATGTCATATATGCATTGTTTCAATGGCAAACCAACAAAGAAAGATAAGAGTACGAGGTATATCTACTATGAAAAAGTAGGACAAAGTGAGAAGAAAATATTAAGGTTATGACGCGCTCACACCAAATCAGTCGTTACATAAAATGAATCTTATCGTCATTACCTAACATTAAATTTAACCCATACGATACAATAGAATTAAAGACAAATCAAAACAAATATTATATTTAAACTAACAATATAATATAATAACGACCCGTCAACGTATCAAACAAGATGCAAGTATCGTTTGAAAAGGAAATAAAGTTATAAAACAAATTCTTCCGAGGAAAATATTGATAAAAAAATATATATTAATAAATTTATTTGACAAAATTCAAATCCAAAGTTGAGCTTCTTAATTATTTATGAGCTAAAAGAATGTGCTTCTATATATTAGCACAAAAAGTATCTTATTTTTATCAAATGAGGGATAAATAAAAATGATTCCAATTTCCAATTCCATTTTTATTTATTAATTGAAGATTATCACAATATTAAAATATTATTTTGCACATTGTTATCTATATATAGTTATATTATATAGTTCGACAAACATATTTTGTCGTATTGGATTTTGCCCCAAATAACTAGTCAGAAATTAACGGCCCAAATTAATTTGTGAAGATGCCAAATTGATGTTAAAAACGGCACCAGCTAGCCAAGTAAAAGTTACCCGTCGTTACAAATATAGTAATTAAGAAAGAATTATATATTTTTAATATTCCAAAAATATTAGAAAAAAATTCTTTTACCTAAAATATGAAAAACTCAAACACAATGTATTAGAATTTGAAATTTATACCAATGAAAATTCGAGAACAACATAAGATTATTGGCTTCTTTGTTATAGAATTACAAATTCAATGATATTGTCTTTGAAATTTGATTTGTAGAACTCCGAACAAACATTCTCCCTTACAAGAAGTTTGTCTATAAACATCTGATTCAGACAAATAATATTCATTTTTAGGAAATATAAAGAATTAAAACTATTCAGTAATATATAACTGGATCGTTTGATTCGCGAACTAAGTTATCTCGCGATTATGATTTTAACTAATTTATCTCATTTAAGAGGTAGGATGAAATAATATTACCGATTTACATCATATAAGAAGAGATATATCTATATTAAGTTCAAGATAAAATTTATATTTTATTTTATTAAAAATATAAAATTTATATTTTAGAAATCATTTTAGACTTACCCCAAACATAAATAATCCTTTTTTGAAGGACCAAAATGCAACTATTTCCATAGTATTGGGTTGATACTTTATAATACCGAAAAATAACACGAAAAAATCCCAAATCTGAAAAGGGAGCGAACTCAACTACTACTGAGAACTGAACGGACTCAGAAAAATTGAGCAACTGTTATTCAAATGTCTGCTTTACTTTCATCCACTCCATTTTCCGCCATTTTTGCACCTTCCGAGCTCACTC
The DNA here is from genome assembly GCA_022817965.1 of Solanum lycopersicoides. Classification (NCBI taxonomy): domain Eukaryota; kingdom Viridiplantae; phylum Streptophyta; class Magnoliopsida; order Solanales; family Solanaceae; genus Solanum; species Solanum lycopersicoides. Next base: position 2,911,496 of record CM040628.1, on the reverse strand, counting down.
GCTTCCTTCTTCCAGCTCAATCGAGGCTTCAACTGAGTTCCTTGACTCGGTACCGATCCGGTTTCAAATCGGCAACGTCTCGTTCCTTAAATCTCCGGTGCTGCTCAACAATGCCGGTTCAGGACCAATCTGAAAACCCTTCGTGTTCTCAGGTTTTGTAACTTATGGAATTTTTGCTGATATTTCTATTTATTGTACATTTTATTCCGCGTAAAATAGTACATGAGTGTTTTATTAGCAATGTGGAATTGTATTAGCAATGTAATGCTTTAAACTTGAATCGAAAGGATATAATAGGAGAGTTAATAAACAAAGTTGAGTGACTTTCTGAGTTAAAAAACAAAGCTGAGATAGTTTTACTAATTGAGTGATTTTTGTGTTACATAATAAAGGTATAAAGCAAAATTGAGATAATTGTTATTAATTGAGTGATTTTTGTGTTACAAAATAAAGTTGAGCGAGTTCCTGACTTATAAAACAAAATTGAGTTAATGGTCATTAATTGAGTGATTTTTGTGTTACAAAATAAAGTTGAGTGACTTTCTGATATATATTGTTAGTTGTGTGATGACTCTGAGAAATTAACTCTAGAATAGTGATGGTGAGGTTTGTGTGGGGATTATTATCATTACTCCTGTTCCCAATTTACGTGATAGTGTTTGACTGGGCACATAGTTTAAGCGTGACACGAAGGTTTTTGAAATTTGTGATTTAACATAAGCCATAGATATTTGTGTGGCTATAAATAATCTCATTAAGGTAAAATTATATGTTTGTGTCATTCTTTTTTGAATTGAATAAAAAGGAAAGAGTGTCACATGAGTTGGGACGGAGGGAGTATCTTTTTATATCTGAAACCACAAGCGTCCTTAGTTCTTAGTTTTTCATGGTTGCAGGATAGTCTTTTCTACAGCAGAGCATTTTGGGTTACCAAATCAATAATTGCTTGGAATGTGGGTGCTGGAGACGGTGAATGTTACTTATATGCTGGTAGAAAGGCTGGATTATGTGTTGGTGATGATGGAATTCAAGGTGTGTACTCTAGGTGGCATCTCGGGTACTCCGTTTGATGATGATAATCAGATCTGATCCTAAGATTTTTCTATGCATAACAGGCCATGATGTGAAAATCAAACTTGAACGGACAAATTATGGACTTCCACAGCAGGTGAGTCGCTGAATCCGTAATGAGATCTTTAGTTGTTTGAAGGATTTTTTCTTTTCCTGATTGATGCAAATATGGAGCAAATTTATGTCTGTTCATTTGTGTCCTTTCATATTTTTCTGATTTAGGTAATTGAAAAATTTCCTCATATTCGAGATTATGCAGCATTTGAAGTCCCTGCAACTCTGGACTTCCAAAGTTTAGTCAAGTGCCAATTAGCTGTTGGCATCTTCAATTGTAAGTAGTTCCCCTGTTTTTGCCTTTCTATCACTTGAGGAAGTCTAAGACAGCACTTAGTAGGAACCGCACCTCCACATTTCTCTTTACTTGAAAATGATACTTTTCCATCTAATGCATTATAGTGTATAGCTCTCCGTGCACCCTAGAGGTTCAGATTTGATTTGTAAAAACATTTCTCATTCATGTACTTAAGAAAATGAATCGTTCACATATTTTGGTAGAACTCATAGTCGATGAACTTGAGTTTCAGGTTCTGTAGTATGCTCATAGTTCAGGGAAATCTAATTCATCTGGTGGTGATTATTGAAATATACTGCTATTGTAAATTGTCAGTAGCAAACATAAACATTCGAGCAGTCCTTTGCTGCGTCAACACTTCGACGTTGTTCCTTCATTTGTTTTTCTTGATTTGAGACAATGTTATCTGAAACAGCCTGTCTATGTGCAAAATGGGTTTATGTTGTTTGTAGCTTATGGAAAATGTTCAAGTGCTACTGGATTGCAGTTACCTGGTATTCTCGATGAGTTATTCTCCTATACTGGGCCCCTTGGTGGTATTTTTGCTACTGAAGCTGTCTCTCTCTACCTCTGGGCACCAACTGCTCAAGTGTGTTCTGTTCTTTTGTCTCATAGCTTTTCCTTCCAAGATAACACTTTTGTTTGTAATGAATATTTTTTACTGACCAAAATTGAGGGATCAATGTGTTATTTCACTATCTGCTGTTTCTGATTACGCCTACCAAACCAGGCAGTGCAAGCTCTCATTTATAAGAGTCCATTAGAGGCTGACCCAGTAGAAATTGTTCAGCTCAAGGAGTTAGATGGTGTTTGGAGTGCTAAAGGGCCAAGGCATTGGGAGGGTTGCTATTATGTTTATGAAGTGTCTGTTTACCATCCTAGCACCTTGCGGATCGAGAAATGTGTTAGCAATGATCCATATGCCAGAGGGTATGTCGCTCTGTTTTCATCACTTGCTCTTAAGGAAATTGATTTTACTGATTGTAACTTGCTGCTTTCATAGTGCAATTATTACTGTGTCTAATATCTGTTCTCTACATTCATCTTGTTGCTTTTGCATGGGCAGTCTCTCTGCTGATGGCAAGCGGACATTGTTAGTTAATCTTGATTCTGATGATGTAAAACCTGAAGGCTGGGATAATCTACAAGACGAGAAGCCAAATCTTCTTTCCTTTTCTGATGTCAGCATCTATGAGCTGCATGTTAGAGATTTCAGGTGATAAGTGATCTTGCTATGTTGATTTCTTATTGGAAACATCTTACTGAATATTGGTCAATATTCACCATTTGCTCCTACAACTTCGGTTTGACCATTTACTCATTTCCTTTGATAACATGTTTCAAGCAGTTTACTTTACAAGAGAAGAAGCTTGTAATGCATATATAATCAAGATGCATTTTTAGCACTACTGTAGAACACTTATCTTTACCTATGATTTTCACTTATCCAGCGCCAATGACCCTACTGTGCCTCATGAATTTCAGGGCGGTTATCTCGCCTTCACATCACAGGTAGCTTTACTTTTCCGTTTGATTTGTTTTATATGGGTGTATAGTTTTTGGGGCCAGTGTTCAAGCTTTTAATCAGTAGGTGTATTGAGCAAGGTATTTCATGTCTTCATTTGCTTCGTATCCTACTGAGTTTTGAGCTTTGTAGATGGTAAACTTACACTGGACTACAACTCATAGGTGTACTAAGTGTGTTTATGGCATACACAATTTGAAGTGACTGGAAAAAGACTGCTATAGTAGTCTACCCAATAACTTTGTAGTGTGTGATGGGTGGTGCAACCAATGATGGACGGTGGCTGGAGAGGAATGGTGATTTAGATTGGTACACCGATCTCATGGTGTATTTGAGGTTTGTAGTGAGGACGCACACACATGCACAGAAGCGCGTCCACGCATAGAGATACACTTCTCCAAAAGAAACGAATTCTCTCATTCTTGTTAATAACTTTCCTGTCGAATTTCCATGAGAAATGATTAAGTTCTCACTTTCACGGGAAAGCATATTAGCTCCCTCATTCTTGTATTGAGCCGGAAGGTCTTAGTGATCGGGGTTCCCTAATATTATTATGAAGTTATCAGTAAGAAGTATTCAGAACTATTACTGTCTAATGTACTATTTGTGATAAGCCATTAATGACAATGTTACCAAGTTCTAGCAAGAATTACAACAAAGGTTACTCCTCCACCAGAGACAACTAAATCTAAGGCGAAACCCGAAGAATCTGAACCTTGCAACCTGGGCTTGGTCTTATAAGTTGTTGTCAACATCTTTTAGGAAAGAAAACTTGGGGAGTTCTTTAAACCAACCGTACGTATAAGTGTCTCATTTTAGGCTTCGTTACCTAGCTCATCACAAAAGTTCGGACCAATTTGGTAGCCGATTGGTGCATTTTTTTTGAATTTTGACAACTAGTCTGGCATCAGTTTGCAAGTCAAACAAGTGTCACTCCTTCATTCTGTTCATTATTTGTGCATTATGCTTTATAGCAGCACTTTTTTATTCCGTGTTGTTAGAGAGTATCCACGACCAGGTTTTAAGTGCTGTATTAGCTATCTGATTTTGTGTTAGTTAGACAAGCTTTTAAATAATGGGTAATGGAAACATCTAAGCCAGCACCCACAGTTGACACAATGGCACAATGCATTAGAAGGTTTTGTAGCACATAACTTAGGTGGCATTGAATATTTCCCATAAGCATGTGGCCCTGATCTCATTATGCTTGAAGAACTCAGCTGGTGTCCAACATTTGAAAAGATTATCAAGTGCTGGTATCACTCATGTCCATCTGCTGCCAACCTATCAATTTGCTGGTGTCGAAGATGAGAAACATAAATGGAAGTATACAGGTAAAGCTCTTCAACTTGGAGAGGGGGTTCCCCAATTTTAGTATTTCTTTTGTTCTCCTTTCTTTTCAGAACAAATTATAAATGAAGCTGAAGTTGGTAATTTGAAAATAACGCAATAAAAGACCAAACGAGGGACTTAATTCTCTCAAACCAGATCTGCTGTTTTTTCACATGCTACCATGACAGAGTGGATAATTAGCTAAAGATAGAAATATTCAGATTAGTTTAGTGCCATGTCTGTTCTAGATTTTATGATGAGGTTGTTAATTGCCTTTTTGGGGTTTCCCTTGGAATCTCATCTCATTCATTTTTGTTTCCTGGTCTCTCATGTGATGTATTTATCAGATATCGAGAAACTCAACTCTTTTCCACCAGATTCTGAGGAGCAGCAAGCTCTTATCACAGCCATCCAAGATGAAGATGGCTATAATTGGGGGTGAGATACTGTGCTTAGAGTTTCAACTTGTGTCTAAGCTGATTGTAGTTTCCTGGCCAGTGTGTGAAAATTGAATTGTTGGCTGCCTAAGAAAAGGTATAATCCTGTTCTCTGGGGAGTTCCAAAAGGAAGCTACGCTAGTAATGCAAATGGTCCTTGTCGTATCGTTGAATTTCGGAAAATGGTGCAGGTAGATCTTCTTTTATCTAAAGATCCAACTTTGTTGTGCATTCTTATGTTTATACCAAATAAACCATCAACCTTTCTGTTTATACTGAATAGACAATGGACTTATATTGTTCAATTCCCTTGGTGCCACTCTAAGGCTTAATTGGTTTACAGGCACTTAATCGTATTGGTCTACGTGTTGTATTGGATGTTGTTTACAATCATTTACATGCAAGTGGTCCATTTAGTGACTTCTCTGTTCTAGACAAGGTGACGAATTATTGTGTTCCACCTCATTAAACTTTATGGTTATAGCCTTATAATAAACTTGGTCTCCTTATACGTATTTTGTATTGGGTTTTCTTTCAATAGATCGTTCCAGGTTACTTTCTAAGGAGAAATGCTGATGGTGGCATTGAAAATAGCACATGCGTAAACAATACCGCCAGTGAGCATTTCATGGTTGAGCGCTTAATTCTTGACGACCTCAAGTGCTGGGCAGTTCATTATAAGGTATGCTTCCCTCCACCCTCGAACGCAATTGCTACGATATGGGAATTGTAGAGCCTAAATTCTTTTCTTCTGTTTTATGGTTTCTTCTTGTTTTGCTTGGCTGAATAACTCTATGGCCTGCGTAGTCATATTTTAGGGACAGTGTGAATGTATGTAGTTTATTAATAACCTCTACTTTGCTGTTTTAGTATTTTAATTTTTATAAGACCCATAATTGTTAGTTAACTTTCGAGATTGGCTTTTTAAAGATAAAGGAGATTGTCAAATGTAATTGTTATCAAGGCCTTTTGAAATTAAAGATCGGACGGGATATGATGTGGATTGCTATACCATAAGTTAGACAGCTTGATCTTCCAGCAAATGATACCTCTGTAAGCTCCACATCAATTTTATTTGTGGGAAGTCCGAAGCTAGGAACTCTTTCATTGAATATCGTAATCCAACTGTAATGTTAAAAACTCTGAACTTCTTCACCATTACAAGCATGAGAAACAGGAGCACCTGTAGATTTGTTTCTATAGGAGTTTATAATGATGAGAAGCTTTAGTTTTGAAGTCCGGCATTGAAATATTATACTGGATAGATGTCACGACTGACGGACTGAGTCTCCAAACCCGGTAACTCAACTTAGAGAATGTCTGACATGTGACTTTAGTTACTAATCTCGAGCATGCAGAAGTACTTGAAATGGAATTAAATTCAGAAACCGCGGAACCATAATCCCAGTAGAAACTGATGCTTTTTATGCTACCTATGAGTTCACGTACGACAGGAGGCTCTTAAAATGATATATTTTTCTGTGAAATGAAATGAGCTTCTGATAATTGATTGACTAATGTATCTTATCTAGTCATTAATTAGCACAAGAAAACACTTGCTAGTGCTAAATGGAATAATGGTTCCTTGATTTTCTTGTGGTTGACTTAACTGCCTGTAGCAACTTTTTTGTCATTTCCACTTTAATTGTTTAAACTATCAGAAGCAACAGGTATACCTCCCCAAAGGCTCTGTTGAAGACCTAAACAAATAAAAAGTGTCTCCATCCAACCGTTTAAACTTTTCGAAATCGCATCAGAGTGGAAAGAGCCTCAAAGGTCTTGAGTTCGAGTCTTAACGCTACCTAACAATAAACTATTTCACGCGGACATATGGAAGATCTAAGGTAAATCAATAAAAGTGTCCCCTCTCTAACAGTTTGATCTTTTAGATGGGGCAGTTCATTGATTTAACAGTTCCATAAACAGTTCGTATTTCTCAAATATCGCACCGAAACCATGCTTTATGTTCTTGATGTTGATGACTGAACAAGGCAAATGCCTAAAACAGTTACTAAGTGATTTTCTCAAGAAATACAGAAGTTAATGTTTACTCTATTATATGTCAACTAACTCATAACTAATAAAATCAGTTAACTTTATCTTACTTAATTCACACAATTGATGTCACATATTCCATTTCATGTTCTGTATGTGAGTACACGCCGATGCTTTTGTCCTTGAGTAAGAATTCCTGTTCTTCTCCGAAAGAGAATATATGTGTTAACCTTGTTTGTCTTCTGCAGATTGATGGATTTCGGTTTGACCTGATGGGTCACATAATGAAGCGTACAATGGTAAGTATTTAAAGCTTATCCTTTTGTGGGTTAGAGAACGTTGTCTCCATTCCTCCGCTTAGGAAGGCAAAATGCTATGCAGTAATTATTTCTTATTAGTTTTTCCAGTTGTAGATGAAATTTTACAAGATAATGCTTCCTGTGGTTTTTGGTACAAGTTATATGCATGAGATGGAAAGATAAGTGAAGGCTAAAAAGTTGAGAAGCCAGTTCTCTATATTTTAGGCTGTTGCAAGTATCATACGGTCCTAGTAGTTACCAATGGATCTTCCTCTGAGAATTGGGATATCTCTTGTTAGCATAAAGCTCATGGAGAAAAAGATCAAGATAAAATAGCAGAGAGATTATTATCCCCTGGGGACCTAATATTTGAGTCCCAGTTCTAATTACTCCCTCTGTCCCAATTTGATAGGCCCATCTGACTTGACATGGAGATTTAGAAAACATCAAAATGATGGGTCCTGGCATATTTGCTTCGGCACACGTAGGCCGTATATAAACCTTGGTGTTTTTGAAGAATAGCATAGAGGAAAGATTGTGTTTCAAAGAGTAATTGTGGGTCCAATGAAAATGCATCAAATTTTTATATTAAGGACATGGATAATATTAGGTAGTAATATATATATTTACTTGTGGGATTACAATGAGTATGTTGTCGTTGTTGATGTTAAATAATTTATGTTGTAAGTAATTTTCTAGGTCACTGTCTTGCATCTTTCAGGTGATCTGTGGTTTTATAGGGGGGAGATCATTGTTTTGCAGTGACGTCTAACATAAGTAAAACGCCCTGAGTGTATTGGGTTTAATCTTAGACAGGATTAAAAGAGGCTGTTTTCTTGAAATCTAAAAGAGGATATTCTTTTTTACTTCTTGTTTATGGTTTGATTTTTTAACCAAAATGTTTTACTTTATGCAGTTTTATGATTAACCATGTCCAATTGACATCTTTATACGAAAATTATGATGTCACATAACAATGTTGCATGCACAGGCTAACATGATTACTCAGGTTGTAGGCATGCCTACTTGCTGCCTATCGTCTGAGTAGGACAACACTAATTTGTGCATTTCAGTAGTTAGTATAGCTATAAATAAGAGGATAGTTAATTATGCTCCTTGTGTGTTCAAATTCTTGATTAATTGCTTCCTTCAAAAATAATTGGTGCTCAAAGCTAAGTGTGCTAACACTATGATCGCCGTGTCTTTGGATGTAGTTGAAGGCCAAGTCATTACTGAATAGCTTGTCAACAAAAGAAAATGGTGTGGATGGATCAAGTATTTATATGTAAGGACTGTTACCATTGATGATCAATCCTTATTACTAGATATGTCATGTTTTATAGTAGTCTTTTGTAGGCTTTTAAATCTTAAAAAAGATATCCTTATTACATCTTCTATGCCCATGATAATTTAGGTACTTTTAGTTGTTCTTGAACATTACATTGATTCTCTGTTTCCTTTTTATCAGTTGATTCTTAATGATATTTTCAATTCAGATATGGTGAAGGATGGGATTTTGGTGAAGTGGCAAAGAACGGACGTGGGATAAATGCATCACAATTTAACCTTTTTGGAGCTGGAATTGGGAGGTGCTACTTCTGAGTTATTCCTATTTGTTTGTCAAACGAAGATGATTTCCTATTCCTTGTGTGTCTGCATGTGAATTTCTCTTCTTATGAGCCAGTAATAAATTGCAAAGTGAAGCTCTAACAATAAATAAGATGACATAATTCCAGCTACTGTGGGATAATGCTTTCAAGAGCTCTTAGGTTTAAACAGGAATGTTTCCTTGTCCGTTCTGTATTTATCTCATGAAGTCATCTTAAAGTATGTTCCTCACTGTCTGTTCTTGATTCGTTACTAGCTTCAATGATCGTATTCGGGATGCTTTACTGGGTGGATCGCCTTTTGGTCATCCTCTACATCAAGGTTTTGTAACTGGCCTTTATTTGGAGGTAATGATAAACTTTTAGGCACTTGGAAATATAAAGTTTGTGATAAATTCCTGCCGTTTTTCTACATAATATGAATAATCATTGTATATCCACATGAAGCACCGTCTCAATAACTTGTACATGCTGCTCTTCAGCCTAACGGTCATGATCTTGGTGATAAAGCCAATGTAGAACGTATGCTTACTGTGTCGAAGGATCACATTCAGGTACTCTGCCCTACTCCAGTTGCATGGCATAAATATTTCTTAAGTTATTCTTTCTTATCAAAGAGCATGTTTATTTTTCAGGTTGGCATGGCTGCAAACTTAAAGGATTTTGTGCTAACGAACTGTGATGGTCAAGAGGTATCCATAGATTCGACTGCTATTTGCTTTGCATCATGTTCACATCACAATCACATTGCAACTCATTACAATTGAAGTTATAAGATAATTATTACTGTTCATTTCTGATGATCATTACAATTGAAGTTATAAGATAATTATTACTATTTATTTCTAATCACCAAGGTAATTAAGAAAGTCAATACTCTTGTACCTATTGTTTCTTTGATAGGTTTATTAGCCAATAAGCAAAACAAAACTTTTATGATGTATTAGGGCGTACTATTAAATAAGTAGGTTTGGTCCAATTTATCAAAATCTAATATTGTTGACCGATTTAATAATCATCTTATTAGCTTGATCTGCTATCCTTTTTATCACATGCTTTTGATACTGCAAAAACAAATTAGAACTGATTTGGTTTGTTTGTGAATCGTGAGTCATACCAAGTGTTATATTTGTAGTTCTGTCAAAGCTGCGTGCTTTTTGGTTTATGTCGACAGGCAGGGGCATACAGTTTTTTTTCCATGTCCCAGATGCATTTTTCCCAGCCTTGATTCTACATTTGACTGCAAAGGTCATGAAATAATTTTGTCAATGACAACTTTACCATAAAGTGTGGTAAGTTTGCCCAGCTAAATAAATGCATGTATTAACTACTTCCTATGCCCCAAATAGATAATCATTTTGATCTTCCTAAGGGTCGATCTGACCAGAAATCCATGTGGAATGCATTTGCATGAATCTTCTTTTGGAAATAAAACTTCAGAGTCTTAGAAAGTAGAAACTAATGAAAAATACTACTAGCTGCAAAATGTTCTCAAGTGAAATATTCAAAAGATGCATTTAGATTAAGACCACCTTAAACTCACCCTCACAGGCCTCGCTTTCTGATGTTGGATCTGCCTAAGGCAAGTTTCATAGAGGACCACATTTCGAGCTGAACTGAAAGTTTATCTTTTAGAATGTACAAACATAACTTGACACTGGAGATATGTTGAATACTGTATACTCTTCTTACCCAGGTGAAAGGATCTGAAGTGCTCATGCATGACAGGAAGCCAGTTGGATATGCTTCTTCTCCCGTTGAAACAGTAAGGAACTATGTGTTTATTGTTATTTATGATTGAACAACTTCATTTCAGTGAGAGCTATATTTACTGCATCATTAACGCTATCACAATCTTGTCAGACATATTTCCCAGTTAATTCTACTTGGAAATGCATTCCAAAACAATGTAATTGCTTTTGTTATATGCAGGTTAACTACGTGTCTGCTCATGACAATGAGACACTGTTCGACATCATTAGTCTTAAGGTAATTTTTTCTCTTGCAATATGCCCCCTTTTTTTCTTTTTGGATAACCAAGAAATACTATGAAACTCGGTAGGTAATATGCAAGTATGCAACCTATACATCCATTGTTTCTTTTCCTGTATCAATTAGTTGCTTCACTTTGATAGACTCCAAAGGACATTTCTGTGGAGGAGAGATGCAGGATGAACCACTTAGCGACCAGTGTAATAGCCCTTTCTCAGGTCAGATTCAGTTTGTTCCTTGGAAGAATTAATGTGCCTTATACTTTAACTTTTACCTACTTTCTATATGTTAATGTATATTTACAGGTATGCTGTTGCAAGTAAAATCTTGTTAAAGCTTGTTTGTTCTACGTTTACTTTTGGGTCATGTTGATAGAAAGATACTTGCTGAAGTAAAAAAGGCAAAGTTCTATAGAACAGTTGAGACTAGCAAGATTATATGGGTGAGTGTGGGGCCTCCAAGGCCTTACATGTTCACACAATGAGTGTCGTAGAAATACATATAACTAATACTTTTACCTATAATAAGAATGATCTACCGTTATATAAAATTAAAAATGATCACATTTGACAGAATATACAAGTAGCACAAATAGAGGATATGACAAGACGTGGTCACCTGAGATGGTTTGATAATGTGCCAGGTAAACCTTCAAATGCGCTAGTCTATTAGTGTGGCATTATGAGAATTGAAAGCGTTAAAAGAGGATTAGGTAGATCTAAAATCACATAGAATGGAAGTTGTACCAAAACATCTACAATCTCTAGAAATCTGTACAAACTTACGAAGAATTGAACATAATGGAAACTAATAGATCCAAATGTAGATATCAATTAGTTGGAATTAAAGTCGTAGTTGTATTGATACACTTGCATTAAGTCTGGTGTTGGGCAGGATCCTTTTTAGTTTGTTTAGAGATATGCATGCCAGTGCAAGGACGCTACTGTGATAGTGGATCTCTAGTGTAAAAGAACCTAAACTGTCTTAAATACAAATTATTGAGCATTGTAACGGAAAGGATCCAAATGGAGCTGAATGGATATAGAGGATTCATATAGCTGCTTTTATTAATTTGGGATTGAGCCATTAGAGGTAATAAACTTGAACGCATAATGTGGTCCAATCTTTTACATGAAACTGGAGCACAAGTAGGCTAGAATCTAAACTGCCTGTTCTGCTTGATCAGTTGTTAGGAATATGATAGCTAATGATATTATCTTAATGGCATATATAGTGTTGCTGTAACCCCTAAGCTGTAGATCCAATGTGTTTTGCCTTGTATTGAGCCTCGGAAAGAGAATCTTATAGGTTTCCACAAAAAGAAAAAAAGAAGTGAAGTCCTTTTTCAATTTGCTATAGAAAGATATGCAGGTATAATGTTTATGGTTGATGATGGGGAAACTACACAGATCAAACTCAATGTTACTATTTTGATTAGCATGATAAATTAAGTAAAACACATACTTATCATGCTAACTTTTAAGTTAGTTTGATTGTAATATTTTTTCTTCATCTTGCAGTACTGATCTTGCTAACCTTCCACAGGGAATACCATTTTTCCACGCTGGAGATGAAATGTTGCGCTCAAAATCGATAGATCGTGACTCTTACAACTCTGGTGATTGGTTCAACAGGTCCATCACCTCTCCCTGTTACAAGTTACTTTCTTCAGTGACTGTGTTGATAATTTAGAATCTTAGATGACTTGCTTTTTACTGTTTATTTTCTGTTTTAGATAATGACGTCTTTTCTGGTCCTAAATCTTACTTTTCTTTTAGTTCTAGTTAATGCTTTCCTTTATAAAGTGGATGTCTGTATACTGTGATTTTTCAGGCTGGACTTTAGCTACAACTCTAACAACTGGGGTGTTGGCCTCCCTCCGAAAGAGAAGAATGAAAGAAACTGGCCACTGTTAGTGATTTCATTACTACCCTTTACCTTTATATTTCCTCCATGAGAAAAAGAGAGAGTTGGGACTTTTCTCTTTGGGGCAGTGGGGTGGTTGGGTGGGGTGAGGTTCATGTGTTCTTTGGTGAAGTTCTGATACATACAATCAAGATGGTTTTCCTATTTTTAACCCGTCTAAAAGTACTTCCATCTTTGAATTTCTTATTTTCAGAATCAAACCAAGACTAGCAGATCCATCCTACAAGCCTCAGAAGAGTCATATACTTGCAGCTGTTGAAAACTTTTTGAACCTAATGCAAATACGATACTCCTCACCACTCTTCCGGCTAAAGACAGCCAATGCTATCCAGGTTAGAATTTAAATACATATCGATGAAGTCTAATGAAAATATTGACTACTTTTTCTTCAGTATTGTGCCGAGGGTTCAAAACAGCCTCTCTATCTTCACATGGTAGGGGTAAGGCTGCCTACACACCACCCTCCCCAGACTCTCATTTGTGGGATTACACTGGGTATACTGTTATTTCTTCAGTATCGTGCAATTACTTCTGTGTTTCAACGTCACAAATTGACATCTTTCACCAGGAAAGAGTACGATTTCATAATACTGGTCCTTCATGGATTCCTGGACTTATAGTAATGAGCATTGAAGATGGCCACCAGGGAGTTCCAGGGCTCTCTCAATTGGATCAAATGTGAGTAAATCAAATCCGTGGTTTGGCTTCCGAACTGCTGCTTTTTTCTGTTGATATATAGCTGAACCATTTATTGAATGAAAATATTTTTCTCATTGTACCAGTTATTCCTATATAGTTGTCATCATTAATCCTTGCCCGACTGATGTATCGTTAGCCAATATTGCACTAAGAGCAAAATCTCTTCAATTGCATCCAGTACAGGTATTTATTTGTTTTATGTATCTGAATATGCCAGACTGGTTAATGTGCTTCCGTAAACACATGTTACAAGCCTCTTCGCGGAGTTTATAGAAAGTGTCTTACTATTTGTTTCACAATAGAACTATAAATACAATCGCATCTTCATGCATGACTAGCTACTTATATGATGTTCATTGTTCACTTTTGCATCTCCAGATGAACTCAACTGACATTGTTAAGAACTCAACATATGATGCAACCTCGGGTTGCTTTAACGTGCCTGCCCGAACAACTTCTGTGTTTGTTGAGTCTCGATAAAAGTCTGTTTGCTCATGAAAAGGGAAACCTGGATGGCTGGATCTGTGAGTTATCACTTTCACAGTTCAGCAACATTACGCAAGGTACATGAATTGTAACTTGTTATGTTCAGTTCTAGAAAAATGGCCCTGGAGAATCAATAAATAAAATAATCCCAATTCTCTGTTTATTCAACAGGGAGGTTGCCAGACAGATTAATTATTTATGTTTTATTATTAAGTAATTTATTATTTGTGTAATACTAGAGTCTTAAATTCAAATATTGTTATCCTAGTTGTTCAAGCTCTTATTTTGTGTCAAATTTTAAGAGTCAATTTGTCAGATTTTCATGTTGGTTTTTGCCTTATTTTGCTTCTTTAATTGAATTCTCAAAGTGAATAAATAATGACTTGGAGACATTGTCGTTTGATAGGGTGTAGAAGAATAGTATCTAGTAGATGATAATATATTCAGGTATAATAATTTTTTTTTAGACGAAACATTTTTTCCCCCAATGATGACGGTGAGACGGGAAACTAGTATCTTTATTTGTTTTAATACCATATCGAACTGTGTGATTATTTTATGTATTATCAAATTAATGAGAGAATAAAAAAGATTGTGTAGATATGGTGTTGGTAGAAGTGGAATATGATAAAAGGGGGATAGGTTTAGGACATGAACTGAACTTTGCCTGTCTCTTGCAACAACTTCCATTACGTGCAACACACAAACCTAAATAAATTCTTTCATGCAAGTTACTTGTCTTCCACAAGCAAATCTCCACTTGGGATATAATATGCATGCATTTTCACAAGTTACTTATTCCAAATGTTTTGAATCAAGGAAGGAAACTAAAAAGAATGTTTGGTGTAATTGATAAAGTTGATATCTTGTGATTAGAGGTTATGAGTTCGAGTTTTATGAACAACTTCTTCGTAGAAATACTGTGGTAAGCTTAATACTCGATATTTGTGCTAGTGGGAGGTGTAGTTGCTGGTATTTGGTGAAATAATCAAAGATATGCACAAGCTTACTGGTCTAACATGACTTGTTAAAACTTCGTCGCCACTCATCTAAAATGAAAAGACACATGAAATTCTCATATGTATATTTATAAAAGAATATTGGTACGTTACAGTGTATATATGACTTACATGTGAGTTGTAACACGTCTTCTTTAGTTCATTATATATACTTCATATTCAATCAAATATTTTCACATAAAATGTAACAACGGGAGTAAGAAAAAGGTGATGTACAATCCAAAAGACCTAACATGATTAAAAGGCCAACATGCTAACTAAGTATTCTAAAGCTATTATTGTTATTCATGTGGCAAACTCAAGTACTATGAGAATTAAAATGAATCAAATACTAAGTGGATTTTACTATATTATCCACTGAATTAATATTAAAGAATTTGTATATAACATAACAATGAGAAAAATATTTACTTATATAATCGTATGGTTAAAAAGTAAAAAAAAAAAAAATTAAAAAAATGTACCTGCATTATTGTCAATAATTACAATCAACAAGTTGCCTTTGTGTTTGTTCTTGATCTTGTTGCTTTAAGGATACAACAGGATGATCATCTTGAATTGGAATATTATTAAGGTCTAAAGACAACTCATGATCTCTTTGTTTCTTCATAATATTAATATTATTAATGTTACCAAATTCTTGATCTATAGAAGTTGCTGGACTTAAATTGCTCATATGATAAGGTGAATTTATGTTAGCGCCCCCTCGATGACGTCTCATGTGACCACCTAAAGCTTGTCCTGAGGTAAATTCAGCACCACAATATGAACATTCATGAGTTCTAGGAGATGAAGAAGTGTGCTTGTTGTTTGAAGAATTTGGCAAGTTTTTGTTGATGTTAGTATTCTTGTTTTTGTTGTACAATGTTGATGGTGAGTGTTGTAAATGATAATCATCTTCATCTGAGAAATCGAAATATGATTTCTTGTTAACTCTGTGTTGAATATCTTTGGCTTCTTATGACTCGCTCTGTGTCCACCTAGTGCTTGAAAAGACGAGAATGTACGATTGCATGTCTTGCATTCGTACACGTATATTCCTGCTTTTGTACCATCTATGGAGTTGGTGGATGTCTCAATGTACCTTTTACTATTGAATTTCGTTGGATACAACCTTAAATCCTCGTCAAAAAAATCGACATTATTGTTAATGAACCTACGAGGAGGAGGAGGAGGATGGTCATCGCGTCCTTTAGACAATAGGACAAGACACTTGGCGGTTTCCTCCTCCTCCTCGGTAAATGTGTTGATAAACACCTCAGACGAGGCGACTGAAGACAGAGCTTCATTATTATTGTTGTTGTTGTTGCATGCAATGCCTTCATCATTGCAAGCAACATCATCTCTATTATAGTTATCAATATTGTTGTTGTTGTTGTTGTTACTGCTATTTTCTATCGCGATATCACATGCGTTTAATGAATCATGTGATGTTGTGAGGGAGAAAGGGATATTTGGAGATTGAAGTCTAAGACGTTTGGTTCTTTTGCCCTTAACGATGTGGAAGAGGTCCTTAGAAGGACAAACTACCACTTCCTCAAGAGCCTCCATAATTTCCCTTTATCCAACATCAAATGTTTTACACATTAATTAACCCTAAAAACAAAACAAAAATATATGTGAAATGAAAGAATTTTTTTTTTTTTTTTAGAGGAATGAGAGAAAAGAAGGGAGAAAAAACACAAAAAGAGGAAGGTTTGATGGTAGAAGAGTTGATGATATGTAAATATAGTGAAGGTGGAAAAGTAGTCAATGGAGTGAGAAAAATTGCACCACTAGAAATTGATGTATATAGTAAGTGAGGTTAATTAGTATTTTATCTATCAATTAGTGAGAGAAAAAAAACTAATTATAGGGAGGTTTAAAAGAGTAGATAATTAATGATTAATGAGAGATAAATGGGGAGAATTGGATGGAGAAAACTCAAGGTAGGACAATGACCATTGTAATTCAAGATGTGGACATAACTAAAATAAAATTATCACTTGCGAAATGAATAGAAGATAATGATATTTTAGAAATTCACTAATTTTCAATAATGTTCAGACAATTTTTTTTTATCAAAAATATTTTATCGAAATTCATAAAAAAAAGTTGTCAGAAAATTATTTCA
Organism: Solanum lycopersicoides; assembly: GCA_022817965.1. Taxonomy (NCBI): domain Eukaryota; kingdom Viridiplantae; phylum Streptophyta; class Magnoliopsida; order Solanales; family Solanaceae; genus Solanum; species Solanum lycopersicoides. The sequence goes on along the minus strand of CM040628.1, from coordinate 2,894,643 downwards.
TCTAAAGTATTTGGTAAATTCTAAATAGTGAAAGGTATAAATTTAGCTTTTCGATATAGATTCATTTGAATTCATCAATGTTTGAATGTTGAGCATATAAATTCATGCTTAAAAACTTTAAAATAGTAATCATTTTAATGTTAAAAACTTTTAAATATCATACTTTCAAAATTTAAATTTTGAATTCGCTTTTCTGTTTTAAAAGATTCCTTTAGTGGAAATTTTTATATATCAAAACTGACAATCCATCTGTCACCACAAAGGTTGGAGACTAATAAAAATTAATTGTCATTTAGCTTTGCTGGCTTATTTTTATATATAATTTTATAATAAGATAAGCAATAGTTGGATAATGAGTGTCAAATAATTAACATGAATTAGATGTGTAGTAAAATATGGAAAGTCTTATATGTGTAACCACGTTTGTATTGCACATGACATATGATTCTAAAATATTATCTTTTTTTCTTTTTTAAGGAAAAAAATTAGTAATTAATTAAGGTGAAAACTTAGTCCTAAGACAAGTTCTGAATCATGACTTTATTATATTCTTTCCATGTCTTACCATGATGGGTTGTGGTTAATTATGTGTTTGTATGTATAGTTAATGACTTAAATATTAGGTGATATGTGATTTAAAAGTAATTGAATATAATTTTTTTTGAGTTAAATAATTTTTTTAGTGAAATATCAAAAATATGTGAGCAATAATTAGAAAAGTAATTCTGATTAGATATTTTCAATAGTTCAGTGATTATTTAATTAATGAAATAAGAATACTAAAGGGTTATTTTTCCATTTTAACTTCAAATTTCTAAAATATTCTTAAAACAATAGAATAATAGAGTCAAGCAAAACAATATAAACAAAAAAAATAGATAAGATTTCCCCTTGGAATGAAATTATGATTCATGTTCCCATTTCATATCAAATAAGGTCATGAATTGATATATTTATTTAAATTCGTATAAATTAACAATGATCGAAAGCATTATTACCCTTTAACAAGACGATACTCTGATCAATTAAATTAATATTTCAAAAATATAAGAAAGTAGATAAACTTTATAGTCAAATTTGACATATGAATTAAAGTGTGTATACAAAATCTTGGTTAATATTGTAGTATTTGCTCAACCAATATAAATTCTTATGGTTTTTAAACCCAAATTCTAATTAAATGGTATATTTAACAATATAGATAACAGCTAAGTATATAGAGTATATAATAAGGATGATAAAAGGCAAAACAAAACATAACATAAGAAGGAAAAAAACAAATAAAAATAAACTGATTTGCAGGTCATTATAAGCACCAAATTAACTTGAGTTCCCATCTCATATGATTAAAATCACAAAAATAGCCACTATAATATGAAACCTGTCAAAATAAATTATAAAAAAAAACTCAAATTAAAGGAAATAAAAAATAAATGTGACAAAAATAATTAGAACAATAACTTTTAAAAATATAAATATTTTTCAATAAATAAATAAATCACCATTTTATTTTCGTAGTAATTGTAGACGATGGTGCTGGAGGAGGCGGAGGTAGTACTGGAGCCACAGGGCTTGGTACTGGCTCTGGCTCTGGCTTTGGACTTGGTGGTGCTGGTGGAGCTGCCTGAATAATTCCTATAATTTTCGAAAGTCAAACAAAATGACATTATATTTTTTGTACCAAAAAAAAAATTAATTTATTTAAATTAATTTTTTGTACAAAATGACATTAATTTTTTTTTACATAAATAAATTTATTTAAAGAAAAAAAAAAGTAACTAACCACAATAGAGTAGATTTTTAGGGGGAATGAGTTCTTTGGCTGGATTAGGATCAGAGTCATAAACTCTAATATAAAGTTCTTGTCCTAAGAACCAATTTTTTAATTTTTGTGATCTTAAATTCCACATCCCTGGATTATCTAGATATACATATACAGCTGTCCATCCTTTTGGGTAAACCTAAAAATAAAATAAAAAATAAAAATAATAATACAATTTTAGCATATTATAATACTATAAGTTTTTAGGGATTTGATTATAGGATTTATCAAAAGAGAAAAATTAATAATATAATTAGTTAATTACTTGAACAGTAGAACGAACAATTGGATCATGAAGATTATATGTAGATCGTGATTTGGGTTTCCAATTTCCAAAACCATACCTGAGATTTCAACAAATGAAATAACAAAATTATAATTACCAAACATTACCTACTATAATAATGAAAGCGAAAATGTACAAGTACCCTTTCAACGTATGTTCGAAATCTTAGAGACACACTTATATTATACTAAGGTCCTATTACCTCCTAAATTTATTTTATACATAATTTTCTATCCCTTTTCGATCTACGTGGCACTATCCTGTGGGCTCAGTGTGTGTTGATATTTTTTTTCAAGCTAGTGCCACGTAGGCCGAAAAGGGGTAGAAAATTATTTATAGAATAAGTTCAGGGGGTAATAGGATCTTATTATAGTATAAATGTGTCTCTGAAATTTCGGGCATTGGTTAAGGAGATACTTATACATTTTTCCATAACGAAATTTTAAAAAAAATTGTCATAATAATATAATGCTACCAACTATGGTAGTAAAATACTTTTAATGACAAAACTTAATCACCTATCAAGTATCTTTATTTTTACAAAAATAGTTTTATGACTTTATAGTTCACGATAAAAAATTATCGTGGAGTGATAATAAGTACAACAGTATATCTTTAGCCAAAAGTCTAATTTTTGAGCCTCGAAAATAAAGTGTCTTTAATAAGGAGTATTTATATTTTGATACGAGTCCAAATTAATCGAGCTCGAGATTTAAAATTGATCATACTTACCCAACAACAAAGAAGCTAAATCCATCCAAATGCCAAGAATCCATGACTTGTAACTCATTTTTAAAGACAATTTCTAGCCAACCTTTGTGTTCACCAGACACAACATATGTTCCATAAACAACCTCCGGCAGGCTAACGTTAGCCGGAAATTTATCGAGCTCGTAAACTCCGACGCCGTTAAGGTAATAATCAGCCAGTTTCAATGGTGTTTTTGGTGTTGCATAAGACACATTGTTGATGGCATAATTTATCATACCATTCTTATAGTTCAATGAATTTTGGAGAATAAAAGTTTGTGACAATGTCACATTTGATACATTAAATGTACCTTGTGGATTAGGCCTTGCTGCACCTGTTGTCAAATTCCACCTGAAAAATAAATAAATTAAAGTTTAACCTATCAAGCAAAAATGGGAAAAAGAAAGAATTCTAATATACCAAAAAGAAAAATAAATTAAACTTCGGAATCGAGGGTAAAATTAAGAAATAATCATTTTCAAAAAGTATAATTGAAAAGTTGCTGAAAAATAGTCGTTGGTGAAACCAATGGATTTCAAACTTAAAAACGAAATTTTATCATTGTATCGATCGCAATTAATAAAAATATTGTGAATCTTAAAAATTATAAAGAATATCCTAGATTTTTTCACTTGTTTAAGCTTGAATCTACTAATGTATCATGGTATTTCCCATCAAAAGTGGCTACTTTTCAAAGAATTTTTAAAATATTGGCTATTTTTCAAAGCTAATCTTAAAAGTAGTTTTATCCAAGTGGATGGGGTCATTTGCACTTTTACCTCTATTTTTGTTTGGTCTTTAATTTATGATCATCATAATCACGGGGTTATTGGCAGAGCCAGAAATTTTATGAAAAGTGTCTAAGTGTTAAAGTGAATCTATTTTTCTTAAAAAGCGGGAAAAAATTGCTACTAGTGAGATCGAACACACAAACACTGTACGTTCGTATGTCTTTACGAACTTCAATGCACCTGAAACTACTAGATTACATCATGTTGTAATGTCAAGGATACCCAAAATATGTTATTTAGTCACTTTGTTTATTATTTTACTTGTATATACCGTATAATTTTACGATAAAGGGTGTCCAATTAAACACCCTGACATAGGGTGGCTACGCTACCGCACGGGGTTATATTATCGTAACATAATATCTTGGAAGGACAAATTATAAAGATCGATCCATTCGAAAGGCAAACGAGGCAATCAATTGAAGTGGATGTTGCAACTAAATGGGCCTACCTGATGGATCTAGCTTGACTGATAGAGAAGTTCACATCAAATGGGCCAGGCCCATTTGGAATAGGCCCATTAGCAGGTTTGGTTGAGTTTTCATAGTGTAATACACCAACAACTTGAAGAGTTTTGAGTTGAGTTGAATTAGCCATTTTTGCAGTTGCAACTATGTAATAATCAGCAGTATCTTGATCAGCTGTGACAAGAACAGAATATGATTGGCCCACGTGGACGTCGAGAGAATTTAACGTGATTTGATTGGTGTACGAGCCCTCGGTCTCCACCAATAGCATGGTATGGTTTTGGATTCGAAAATTGGAACTCCATTCACTTCCCACATTTGAAATCCTCAATCTATACGTTTTTCCTGAAAATCAATAGTAAAAAATGTCAATATATATTTGTTTGTACAAAAATAAATTCGTGATTTCTTACTAAATGGTCATCCTGAGAAAACATTAGACCACGATCTAAAATTTTAGTGATGTTAGACGACAGTGTAATCTTTTTTCAGTCTAAAGAGTTATATCTGCATAATTTTTAAGATAAGGACAACATTTCGAAAACCTTTAAAATAAAAATTTAAAAAGGAGGGGGAGTTGGGGTGGGGGTGGGGGGGGGGGTGGGGTATTACCTTGATTTATTGTGAAGGATTCATTGGATTTTGCTTTTGGATCTAAATATGAACCTTTCCCATTCATAAGCATCATGTTTGGAGTTTTATTGTAGCCTTCATGTGCCAACTTGTCTCCAATAACCTATTAATTTTTTTTTAACAAATTTAAAATAATTTAATTAAAGGAAAATTTAAGTTTATTTATGCAAGGAAAAAAATAAATTTGAAAAATTATTAACTTTTTATTAAATCATAGGGATGACAACACTTCTGATCCCTAAGTTATTGATAAATTCAGCTTCGGTCCTTGTGATATATGACTTATCATAATTAACCTTCAATTTATTAAATCGTGTGTTTTAGATATCTTCATGTCAGAAAATATGTTATATCTGAATATTCGTAGAATTATATTATCGTCAAATATAAAGTAACAATACAAGATTAAGGACTGAAACGTATGAATACGATTATTCACCTTGAAGCTATTTTCATACCAATCACCGATGAGAAGATCGAAATCCCCTTCGGGGTTCGCAAATGGGGGTTGGATCCTGACCCGATTGTTAATTCGAATTGGGCCGAATGCTCCACCGGCCTTTTCGTAATGTAGGGTTGGGAAATAGAAGAAACTTCCAATTTGGTCTTTTAATTGAAACTCATAAGTCCAATTAGTATTGGGCCGGATCGCACAATTGGTACCCGAAACTCCATCTTGCCATGAGTTATGCCTTTGTTGGATCCCATTCCTATAAGGCCCAATAAAAAAAAACTAGCCTTGTTATATAGGGTGTATCGGGTACGAAGAAAAATATTTTTCACGAAAAAATGTGTTGTAAATGAGAGGAGATGCAGGGCGAAGTGATTCAATAAAAAAAACTTTTAATAGCAATAAATATGTGTATTAACAAAGAACGCTAAAGCTTTTACCGTATTAGTTAATTGTCGTTGAATCTGATGTCACTATAGGCTTTAGGGACATTTACAAAAAATATTAATTACCTCTAAAATAATATATTTAACGATAATTATATATTACCGTTAATTAATTATCACATTATTAAAAATATTCTTAAAATTTACCATGTAATAAGGACAGGATATTTGTCCATATCATTGAATACATTGACATGAATATTATCATTGGTGGTTGCATTCAATAGAGGTCCAGGAAATTTGCCATTGATAGTTATCACCTGAAAATAATAATAATAATAATACCTTGTAAATATATAGTCGGTGAGTTTTGAATGAGTATTAACTATATATGATTTTTATTATTTTTTGGCATATCTATATATAATAATTTGAGTATAAATAAAAAAAAATAAAAAATATGTACTAAAGTAAATTGATAACCTCAATACCTTGCACTTGAACTAAGTTACTCTTATAATTATATCAACTAACTTTGTCTTAGATTCGTGATTGCATTCACTAACTTAAAAATAATTGAGAGGGATATAAAATTCAATAACGAGTTCGATCAAACCTAATAAATGTAATTCAAGATAGTATATGTGTCAAAAAATTCACGAATCATATATACAAAAGTTAAATTCACGATCTCGATTACTAGACTCCGCCTTTAAATTCAAAATATTTACTAGCACTTTGAGACCATATCCCAAAATTCAAAAACTATAATCCTGACTCTACCTCTAATTTCGTAACTCATTTGCCAGCACTCGAGATAAATTTAAATTCCAAAATACGCTCCGATAGAAAACAACTCTAAATAAAAAATAAAAAAACTTGGAAAGTGTTTTGAGATCATACTGGTTGATCCACAGATACTGGCTTGATATTATAATCTTCATCAACATGCCACTCAAGAAATATTTCTTCTCCATTAATAATAATAACTTGCATAGAAAAAAAATAAAATAAAACCAAGAAATTAACTACCCATATTGGTAATTCCCTCATTAATTCTCTCCTTAATAACTTATTAATCTCACTATAATGATGATTAAAGAAGTTATAAGCTATGTTTTAGATAATAAATTAGGCAAAATAAGAAAATTAGATTCTTATAGTTTTTTTTCCAAAGCATTGTTTTTGTCTAAGAAAAACACAACTATACATTTGCTGGAGCCTGCTAATTATTTTAATTAGAAAGAGCCTTAAATAAGGTTAATTTAACTTATGTGTTATCGATAGGATATTAACTTTTGTGAATATTTTTATTTTCTCAAGAGATTATTTAATTTAAAAATATTTTAAGAAAAAAGACAAACTAGCAAATTACAAATGTTATTATACCATCCAAATTTTTCTCATTGTTATTCTCTTTCTGGTAATCGTCCCTTCCACGTCATAATTTATATAAAATATATAACAACGTAAAAAATATAAAAATCCTACAATATTTCGAGTTAATTACACCATCTTATTTTTTTCTAATATCGAATGCATCAGAACACCTGGGAATACATAGCTCACAAATATATTTGAGAGGAGAGATATGTCGGAGAGGAAACGAGAATGTATCTAGGGAAAAGGATGTATCCAAGAGGAAAGAAATATATTCGAAAAAGATTGAGAAATATATCCGACAAGATATAAAGATGTATAGATAAGAGATAGAAATGTATCGTACAAGGAATTTTTTCAACTTTTATAAATGATTAAAAAATTTAATACTAAAATAAAAGTATATTTAGATATTAGAAATAGATAAAAATAAAAATTCGCCTCATATTTACATTTCCTTTTTGCGCCCCATTAATTTTTTCATAATTTATGAATTTTTAGACTATAGTTTAGTTTTTTTTCACTTTTTTGGGGGTAAAAAAACGACCCGATTAATTTTTCATAATTTATGAATCTAAACATTTTCATAATATATGAAAATCTTTAGACCATAGTCTAAACTAACTATTTTGAACAATAGAATATCTTTACGATCTAAAATTTTATAAATTCATTGTAAATATTCTAGACCATAGTCCAATTTTTTTAATCGATAAAATTGAGCAATATATGCAAAAAAACATCTATTGCTACAATTTATTTTCCCTTGAACAAAAAATTGTTTTGATCACACCTCTCCAAGAAATATTGATATTGAACAACTTTCTATAAGACGCAAAATCATTTTGTTTACAAAACTTCTACATTTTCCTTCGAGGATCCGACAACTTATGCAGGAACTTTCCAACAAACCGAACCGGTTGTTGCTTCCACCTTCTACATCTCCCCGCGAGATGTAGACGGGGCGATTATGACACCACTCTTGTAAAGATTTCACAAATGAACCAAAAAAAACCTTTACATATACATACACGAACAAAATCTAGCTACGGCCAGCGAAAAAAAAGAACAGCACCTTCACTAGATTGTACGATGAACCTGTCGTTGTTTGACTGCACATCTTCGTAACGAGCATTGCTCATTTACGAGATTTTCCTCAGTACAGTTGCAGTTTAGTGTAGCAAGTATTTTTCAACTAGGAGCAACAGTTTGACTTGTTCACTTCTTTCTGTTTCGAGATTTGTTTTTTCACTACGGCGGAACCTTTCTCCACTAGACTTGGTACATCCAGTATCTGTTAAGGGAAATTTAAGCAGTTTAGCAGACATCAAGTGAACGGAATCATACGCCGCAACAACTAGCTTGCGGAGTTGAAGAAAAGTTGATATGTGAAAGGACAAACGAAATATGAATTGAATGATACATTTCATCATGTACTGCTACCCCAACTCATTACGGAGGGTCTCATAAAGTTTTTTCAAAACAACTGACCAAAAGCTATATCACCAAATATCCATGGGCTAACACACACGAAAAACTAATTGGTATATCAAATATCAATATACGTGGATACAAGAAACTACGATCGACTATAGCTTAAACAATAGCGGAGCAAAAGGGCCTTTGAGGAGTACCTTCAGTGTGAGATCTTTGAAACATAGTTGCACGTTTTCTCTTGTCCTAGCGCTACATTCGAGAAATAAACAATTGTGCTCCTTCGCAAATGCCAGGCCTTCTTCTCTAGTTACAGCTCTTTCACTATCCTGGAAACAAAATGTGTCGCTAAAATGAGCAAATTCACCGTAATTGAGCTTGAGTTTTTTCGTGCATATATGTTAAAGATGAGAATTATTGAGCATGATCGATGGGACGGAAATTATAAGACAATCAAAATGGCTTTAGTAATAGTTTTGGATAAGCTACACTCACCCTATCGACTTTGTTCCCAACTAGCATCTTGATACACTCGGGATTCGTGGAGTAAGACTTTATGTCCTTCGCCCAAGTTTCTGATAAGTTTGTAAAGGTCTCTCGTCTTGTTACATCATACACTAAAATTAGAAAAGATCAATATTAGTCAACGTTTAAAATAGCAACTAGCAGTTCACTCCTGCAGCAATGCACAAATTAAGCCACATATCGAACAATCATAAACTAATTCAGAAAGCAAGAGCAATTATCTCTGCTGTCTTACCTAGAATTATTCCGTGAGCCCCTCGATAATATGAACTTGTTAATGCTCCAAACCTCTCTTGTCCAGCTGCATAGAGATAACCGGATACTCAAAAGCCTTACTTGAAATTGCATAAAACGAGAAATTGACGGACTTTTAAGAAGTATAAGTTGAGAGACTGTCGGTGCATTTTTCGGAAGAAGGCACACACCTGCCAATACTGCTTTTACTGAAAATTTTGTACTTCTGTTTTATTTTCAGCACAACTAAGTGATATAATTTCCAATATAAAATAGCGTAACGTCAAAATCATGTTTATTACCTGTATCCCAAATTGTTAATTTCAACCTCTTGCTACCAACCGTTAGCATCCTGATTTTGAAGTCCACACCTTAACATTTCAAATATAATGTGAGCGATCCGCTTTCTCCATTTCCTTAAGTAATCAATGTAATAAATTGAAAAGCACTATACTGGAATATAATGTAATGCATTTGAACTATGTTTAGGAGATCAGAGGAAATCTCAACTTTTAAAAAAGAACAAAAGTTCAAAGGGCGGATTATGTGCCATGTAAGTCATGATAAAGATTGCATCCTCACATCAAACGTGGAAAAACCGTTGCAATTTGCACAAAAAGTTAAACTTATGAGCCACTGGCGCATCAGGTTAACCGAACGACATACAGAGAATTACAAGGAGTTATCTTCGATTCATCAACATTGCAAATGAAAACAGAACAACGTAGTAGTGGCAGAGTTTTGAGAACTACTAGCTCAGCCTATGATCTGTTGGTTTAAAAACTAATTTAGCTCAGCCTATGATCCAGAATCCATCAACTCAAAATTCTAGCTCCGCCTATAATCCAGAATCCATCAACTCAAAATCCTAGCTCCGCCTATAATCCAAAATCCTAGCTCCGCTTATGATCCAGAATCCATCAACTCAAAATCCTAGCTCACCCTATAATCCATAATCCATCAACTCAAAATCCTAGCTTTGCCTATAATCCAAATTCCATCAACTCAAAATCCTAGCTCCGCCTATAATCCTAAATCCATTAACTCAAAATCCTAGCTCCGCCTATAATCCAAATTCTATCAACTCAAAATCCTAGCTCACCCTATAATCCATAATCCATCAACTCAAAATCCTAGCTCCGCCTATAATCCAAATTCCATCAACTCAAAATCTTAGCTCCGCCTATAATCCAAAATCCTAGCTCCACCTATAATCCATCAACTCAAAATCCTAGCTCCGCCTATAATCCATCAACTCAAAATCCTAGCTCCACCTATAATCCTATATCCATCAACTCAAAATCCTAGCTCCACCTATACTCCATAATCCATCAACTCAAAATCCTAACTCCGCCTATGACACGAAAATTATTAGAATCAAACTCAACCAACCAAATAACAACAATAAACTCACTGCTATCCCACAAGTGGGATCCACACACTACAGTTTGTACGCAAACCTTACCTCTACCTCTACCTTGTTATTCCAATCAAACTCAACCAAACAAAAAGCACAAACACAACATATATCTAACAAAGATCAAAACTTTAACTGAAAAAAAAAACAAATTTACAAAAAGGGTGTTTGAAATTTTTACTTACCAACAGTTGGAGAAAGATCTTGAAAAAGATGATGTGAAATAAAAGTGAGAAGAAGACTACTTTTTCCAACACCAGAATCTCCAACAAGTAGAATCTTGAATGAATAATCATAACTATTACTAAATCCAACACTCTGATTCTTCCTAGAACCCATCATCAAGATTTTATTTTATTTTTAAAAAAAAACTAATTTTGAACACTTAAAAAAAAAAAAAAAACTTTTTTCCTCAAAATCTCACAGTCAAAGTTCGATGAAAACAAGAAAGAACCCCAAATTAAAAAAAAAATGAACAGTGGATACTGAATTTTTTTTTAATTATTAAAAAAAAATTGAATTTTGAAAAAAAGTGAATGAAACAAAAAGATTTTAGAGTTGGCGGGTGAAATAGTAGAATATTTAGTAGGACAAATGTTGTCTATTCATAGAGACGTTTGTAAGGAACATTTGTACACGCGTCAGCACCAGGAAGAAGCTGATCCTATTTATGGACTGAATTTTTGATATTCGATTCGATATTTTCAAAAATTCTTAGCTAAGTAAAATAATATTTGTTTTTTTTTAATTTGTTTATCTTAAATTAATTCGTTAAGAAACAAATGTTTCTTTTGTTTTTTAATAATTTTTAATTTTAATTTTTTTAAATATTTAAGACTGTAAAATTATATAATAACAAATTTTCGATCTAGATTAGATTTTTATAATATATAGATTTTGTTTTTTATACTTGTTTGTCTTCTTTTGTTTGAAAGTTTTCCACGTTTCGTGCATTCATATGCAACATTTTAAGTATTAAAAAATATTTCCGTAATGATAGTGTTTTTTGCATATCATTTGGCTAATTATGAAATTGATAAATTGACTTATATATTAATGTAAATAATATTAAAAGAATACATTATTTTTAGTGTGCCCATATGGAGTAATGTTGAATTTCCTAAGATATTTTCGAAATGTAATGTTATAAATTAATATTCGTGTAAATAGTTAATATCAGTATCGTTTGAAAGGTAAAATAAAAATATAATGTATGAAATAACTAATTTCGATAATAAGGGGTGATAAAAGATGAAAAATATAATAAACTTTTGAAATTCTATTTATTTTAAGATATTGTTAAAAAAAATAGTAATTTGTATTTATTAATCAATTCAAATATTTGACTTAAGAGGCTTACAAAAATAATAAATCTACTTTCTATCATAAGATAATATTTATGTATATTCTATCATTTTTTAAATTCAATTTTGTAAAATTGCGTGCTTATATTATTGACGGTCTGAATCGTGATAGTGTCAGAATTAAGATGTTTATAACCTTGAAAACAATTATCGTATTAAGTGTAAAATGACAATAAAATAAATAATTTTGTCTTCAATCTTTTTACATAGCAATTCATGTTTTTAAAAAAAAATATTTTTCGCAAAGACCATAAATATTTTAAGATAGAGGTACAAAATCTCATTTATGTTGTCTCAATTAGTAACCAAGCATAGATTAATTATCATATTAGTTGCCAATTATCTAAATTAGTTGCCAATTAAACCAACCCTAGCCTGTTGTTTATTCAGATGATGATCTCATTGAATAATTTTAGTTAACCAACAAAATCGTTTGCTGTCTCCACTACATCTGATCTTTAGCGGTAATTAATTAGTAATTACCGCTAAATATATATACTTTTAGTGGCAATTAACACTCTTTGTATGTATCCGTAAAGGCTTTAGCGACACAGTTAGCTAATGCCCGTAAAGGTTTTAACATTCCTTATTCATGTGTCTATTTATTGCCGCTAAAAGTTATTTTTATTGTAGTCCTCATTACTTGCGAATATATATATATATATATATATATATATATATATATATATATATATATATATATATATATATATATGTTGTGTGTGTGTGTTTGAAGGGTCTTTTAATAAAATCCTCTCCATCATTAGTAGTGGAAAAATTCAAATTTATTGAAAATTTTGTTGGCAATCTAATCAATAATATAATTGGCTGATATATTTGCATGGTCCATTTGGGGTGTCTTTATGAATTTAGATCCTAATAATAATAATTACACTTTAGCACTCCTGGTTTAATTATCAACATGTTTTTTTCTAATTAAATATTAGGACTCTATTTCTGCCACTTAAATAATTAATGAAAGGCTAAATACCTAAATAATCTCTTCATTATACTGTTACCCTTTTGGTACTTGAGTTTTTAATAAATTTTGAATTTAGTCTTTGTGAATTGTGATATATAATTAAGCAATTAATTGAAAAATGTACTTATAATTCCCTTGCGAATATTCATAAATTTACCATGATAATCAATTGTTTCATCACTTAATTACCTGCGTTAATTACATTAAGTTTGAATTTTTACTTCATATTTGACAATAATATAATTGTAAAAATAGTCTAATTATAACATGCTTAATTAGACTTCACGGAAACTAAAATCAAAATTTACCATAATAAAATGCATTCATTGTTAATCTAGCAATTATAATGTACTAATGCAAGAATTAAGGTGTGTTTTATTTACTTTCTTTTAAAAAAAAATGTTTACACAAATATATTTTATTTACCTTATGTCTCATGATATAAAATGTTACAAATATAGATTCCTTCATGCACGTATATATTTCTTCTGCAGACAACAACAATGACAATCGAATCATAGTATTGTTATCGTCTCAAAATACTTTTTCGCTTTAATAAAAAATAAAAAAAGATGGGCAAATATAGTAAACTTATCTTTACTATTTTTTCATGTTAAAGAACTTTTTTCTTAAGTACTGTTTAGTTATAAATAATGGAAACTTAATAAACTATATCTTACATTTTTAATTTTTTAAAAATAAATATAAAATAAGCTAAAGTGACACTTATTTTGAAACGAGAAAAGTAACTTAGTTGCTAATGACGAATTTTATACTACTATTAATTTTAATATCTTATACTTCTCATCAAACGATTAACTATGGATTAATCATTTTCATTCCAATTGTTGATTCAAGGTTAAAAAGGTTAAAATTTACTTCAAATTTGAGGGGTCCTATTTTCTTATTTTTTACCAACTTTAATTTAAATTATCTTATTTGATTGATGTCACAATTGTTGTCCTTATATGACCAACTACCTCCAGTCATTTATTTTTTGCCAAATAAATCACTATATTGACACAAATTTTAGTATTTTAATCCAAATTAATAATAACCAATTATGATTCAACAGGATTTATTAGTGTCGTTTAAGTAACGGAATATAATACATGATGATAATGCCAAGTTACAAGATCAATAGATCAAAATCTATTAATTAATGATTTTTTAAATATCTATCCCTATTTTAGTTTGACGATAATATAGTGAAAGGTATAGACACTTCGTAAAAGTTAGTTGGATCGACAATTTAATATTTATGATACATATGTTACCTCTCTATGTGAGGCAATGACTTTATTATATAGTCCTGTTTTCTCTATTTAAATTCAGATTGAGGTCGATAATTTCTATCTTAGTAATATAACTTATCCTAAATTAATTAAACTCTAAGTAAATAGAAGTAGTGAAATCAATTTGACATCAAGTTATCTACTTTTAGAATCATGTTTTTATGGCAAAATGAAACAGTAATCAATCAGAAGTGCAAGATTATTGTGCCAATAGATATGAATAATTTGGATGACCAAGAATAATAATGTACACACCATTTATGCACCTTGACACTAAGAGAATAGTAAACATTTATCGATATGAGTTGTGGTGTAGCGATGAGAATGATGCACCCAAATCAGGTTCGATTGGAGCTCTGGTGTAGAAATTTTTTTTATTGGAAGTATTATCTGTGAATGAACTTTATAGTACACGATCTAGATTTAGTCAGTGCTTCAATATATACTCCTAACACCGGATGGGAAATTAAAAAAATTTATTGATTCAACATATTTCAAACTTAGGCATAAGAAATTAAGAATTTACTTTTAATCCATGAGTTTATATGTGACATTTGGATGACCTTCTCTTTAATTATCAGAACCCTAAGATTTAATTAGAATCATTTTTTGCCTAGAGAAGTGAGATATACTCTCTACTGTAATGATGAAAAATGTTGAATTTTTACACTTTTGCCAACCTAAAAAGTCATCTTCAAATAATTAATTTGTCTAGGATTTAATGAAACTTTCTTTTTTAACATTGTAAAGTTTGTTTTGCTTTTTCGATAGTTTCATTAATATTTATCTAATAGTCATGGTTAATGTTCCATCAAATGAACTAATTTGAAAATGACCTAACATATAATATATTTAAAGTTAAAAATAATTTATTTATTTTATCAAAGTTAAAAGTTAATTATTATTTTTTTGGCAATGAACAGAAATCACATACTTTCAAAATTACTATTTATCCCTTATAAGTTTATAATTATAGAAATCCCTCAAACTAATACAATAATATAAGTGCTGATACATTAATTTGATGTGCGAGACACATTAATTTGATGCGCGAGACACATTAATTTGATGCGCGAGATACACTAATCTGATGAGTGAGATACACTAATATGCGCGATGTACATTTATACATGACACACTAATCTGATGCGCGAGATACATTAATTTGATGCGCGAGGTACACTAATCTGATGTGCGAAATACACTAATCTATGCGTGAGGTACATTTTATACTTGATACACTAATGTGATGCACGAGGTACATTACTGTGATGCGCGAGATAAATTAATGTTATGCGTGAAAATGAGAGATTTTGAAAAATTGTAAAACTTATAGGGGATAATGATAATAAGTAAACTAAAAGGTAAGATTTCCGTAATTAAACCTATTTTCTATCAGAGTTAATTATGAAATTTGCCCTTTGGGATATCGATTAGCCCATTTGCAAACAGTTGAGCACTCATAGGCCCAGCCCACTTCTTGAGTCCATCATATTTGGGCCTAATGAGAGCTTTTCTCGGGTTAAGGGCAAGCTTAATGGGTCTAGTTAAAAGGGTCATTTTCAATTTTATCCCTATTTCGTGTTGATCTTTAATTTATCATTCTCGTAATAAATATTAAAAATTTATATTTTCGTTATCATAACATATCACAAGTTATATTCAAGTATGACTTCAGTTTCTATTTAAAAGACAAAATTTAAAAACCAACCATTTAAAGAAGAGAACATGTAATTTAAGTAGCTAAAGTGAGTTAGATAAAAAAAAATAAGTTTGTCTTATTTATATTATCTGGTATTCGAAACTTATTAACTCGATTCATAATATTTGCACCGTATAGTATTTATTGAAGTGTTAAAATGCGTCTTATAAAAAATTCCTTCCGCTCTCAAAGTTCGAGTTTAAAATCTTTGATAAAAGGAAGATATATATATCCTAATCATACTATCATTTTTTTTAGTGATAGAATTTTAATATTTTATATATAGTAATTGACTCTATAACACGACTCACTTTCACACACCTTATCTTTGCAAAATGAATCATTTAAACTCATCATGTATACGATAAAAGTTCTAGATAAATGTAAGAAGTTAAGAGATTATTTATAGAATATATAAAAATAGTATGAAATAGTCTGCCGCTTTTGACCACTCGCCATTCTCCCCTTCCCGGGCCGAGGCCCCCATGCATTAGTAATTATTTGATTTGTTATGAATTTAAATTAGTCAGAATTTTAATATATGTACTAATGATTAAATAAAAAACAAATAAATATTATTTGTATATTTAAAGGATGATGTTACTTGAGGGGCATGGCAACCTCAATTTTGGACCAGTCAAAGGGTGGCAGTGTGATGTGATTATTTAATGTGGCTCCACTAATTAATTAATTAAACTCCATTTTGAGGGGCAAAATATTATATTTTTTCAAAGATTATTTCTTTATATATATATATATATATTTGCTTGCTTGAGCAAGAAGAGAAGACGTGGACAAAAAAAAAGTTACTTATTTAAGATGCTCTTTACTTTATTGTTGACTAAACTTGTGCCTAAAAAGGACCTATATTTCTATATTATGTTCATTCAAACCCTTTTTTATTTTCAAACCTTTTTTCCTTTTCCTCAACTTTCTTCTTTTCTACTTTTTGCTCCATATTTTTATGCAAATATTCATGATGAAAGTGTTAAATTCTCTTTTGGATGAGTCATGAAAAGACCAAAATGGGTTATGTTGCAGCGGTAGAATTATTGGAATCTTAATTATAGAGTCTCGAATTCGAGTTTTAAGTATAAAAAAAATCATGTTAGAAGTATTATCTTTAAATGATTTCTATAGTGTGTGATTCAGATTTAGTCAAAACTCCAATATTAATATCGAATATCAGGTGGATTATTAAAGAAGAAAGAGAAAATTAAAAAGATTGGAGTACATAAGAACGTTTATTATATTGAACTTTTTAGATAATTTTGAATTTAGGAACGTCTAGTGTTAAAGTTATCGAAGGTAATTATGTAATGTATTTTTTATCTTATAGATTAAGGATGGAGATTTTATTAGAGATTTCTAGTTTGTTTTTGTATGATTTTTATTGAAGTAAATAATATATGATTTTTACTTTATACGCTAGCACTAAAATTTGTTTATAATGATTAATATTATTATTTTTATCAGATCACTATATTCAGCGCGATAATATATTGAATATTCATGAAATTATCATATATAATAATTTAATTGTGTGAATAAAAAAAATTAATAGATTTCTTTTATTATGTTGTTATACATTTTATATATCAATAATGTATTTTAGGAATATCTAGAAGGTAACGTGAGTTTTAGGCTTTGTTTTATTTTATTCTTTTTCGAAGCTTTTGATTTCTTGCTTTTGTTCTTTTCCTTGTATTAGATTCTTTTAACTTTTAAAAACTTGTTATTTTCATGGAAGATTTTTGCAAAGTGATGGGGATTTTGTATTTTCGTGTTATCACCCTTCATTGTGAGCAATATTTTGGAAACTTGTCACACAATTTATTTATTTATTTTTTTTAAAAAAAAGAATTAATATTAGCCACTTGAAATTAAATACGTCTAGAAATTGAATTTCCTTTTTGAGAGTTTAAGTATTTGGAATTATATTTTGTGTTTGACAAGTAACTTTTGTTGCTAATAAAATATTGAGAGCCCTAGTTACTTGTAGATTAATAATAATAGAAAATCTATTAGTTTTGAATAGTGGAGTGATAAAAATATATTATCATACTTTTATAGTATACAATCTTATTCTATATTTTTATAGTAAGTTAATTTTCAAAGTTTGAAGACGTGATTAGCTGATAAATGACAGTAACTTTATCACCCCATTATATCAAGACCCTACTTTAAAATAGTGAAGTGAAAATGTAAAAAAAAAAAAAAGTTTAATTACACTAATATTCTTCTAATACAATTCACTTTTGGATTACTTCTAGTATTTTAAAATAAAATACTTACACCCCCATATATCCCTATACAATAATGGAAATCTTACCCTTACCCCTAAACTATGTGTATTGAAATATAATTATCAAAAATAAATTAAAATTATATATTATTTATTTATTTATTTATTTAATAGGGGTGCTTAGTGTAATTAACTCCCAAGATAAAAGAATCTTTAGGTCTGTTTGGGTTATATGGCCAAGATAGATTTAAATGATTGGTATAATTAAACACATGCAAATAAAATCAAATTAATGTGTTAAATGTAAAGTAAGTCAATTAATTGCTAGTTACGTATTTGTATTTCATTCTCCTCTTCTAAAATCAGTTTAATTATTATCTTCTTTATATATATATAAAAAAAAGTGGCTCTTACCATTTATGCAGTTAAAATGAATACGACAATTAAAAAAATCTTTTAATTAGATCGAATTTGTGTTAAAATATGTCAAGTTATATTTGCATAGTTATATAATACTTTTTTAAATTTGCATGTATCTTAACACGACACTTGTGTCACTATTAAAACTTCTCATTAAAATAAAAAAATGAGAAGTCTATAGTGCTGAAGAATTCTACTTTAGACTATTACGCGATGAATGATCTGTTTATATGATTTGGATATTTTCACATCTTAAGCTAATATAGGAGGTTAAATTAAACTCAATATTCAATGATATTAGTCTTAAATCTCTCGATCCATATTATTTCCAGGGGCGGAGCTACAGTATATGAAGAGGGATTTTTTTCGGTAGAAAATTATATTATTTATATATGGTTAAAATAAATTTATATGTATATGTAATAGATGTCGATCCACCTTCGACTATCTATTTCTACATATTTTGAACCCCTTTATTAAAAATCTTGACTCCGACTGTGATTATTTCCATCCTTGGAGGTATATATTTGCGAAGGTAAATTGCTTTAAGAGTCTCACAATGATATCTTATAAGGTGAATATATGTTCTTTTTATATTATAGGGGCGCTTCTTACATCTTTTATAAGATTTTGTGATTTAGATAAATTTGTATCCATTCTTTACCTAGAGGCTAGAGTTAAATATTTTCAAATAAAATAAAATATTATATACTAATTAAAAATCGTTCCACATAACCAAAATAACGTCATACATACAAGGAAATAACAAAAAATCTAAACTAAAAAGGATAAAAGTTAAAATAAAACAGATTTTATAATGATAAATTTCATTCAACATGAAAGACAAACGAGAATGATAAAAAAAGCAAAATAATATATATTTCATAATCAAATAATATATTTTTATCTCATATTCGATATTTATTTTCCGATAGATTTTAAAAAAAAAATATTAATCTTTGTTTTAAGATTATTAGTTTTTGGGAGTTTGGGATGTGTAACAATTAATGGAAGAAACACGAGGCCAAAGAATGAGAGGTTTCTTAACGGATTAGCAAAAAAGGGTTTACTTTACTTGCACTTCTTTACTACTTTGTATACTTTATTATTATTATTATTATTATTATTTTCTCACACACACCAATGCCCTTCATTTTATTCATATTCACACTTTACTTCACTATACTATACTATTGGTGGCATAGCTATATTGACTCAAAGAGTGATCACTCAAATATCTTTAAGTAAATTAGAATAATAAATATATTTTTAAAATATTGTAAATAGTATAAAGATATCCTATGTCATACTTTTAAGATATTGGTATTACTGTCATTCAAAAACTAGAGCATATATACCATTTACTTTAACGGAAAACTAAATAGAAACACGTGATAACATAATCTTATCCGTCGATCCAATATTTAATAAATATCGGGTTGGTGTATATATAAGATTATGATACGTCTGTTAGTATAAAGGGTATATATGCTCTAGTTTTTTTACGGCAGGGGCATCAATGTCTCAAAAGTATGACAGAGGATATATACATACCATTTACGATAGTTCGGAGTATATTTATTCTTTTTCTCTAAAATTATATTGAAGTTCTGAATGTTCTTAATAATCTAATTTTATCGGTGCATATTATTAGTTATCATTTCAAATTATCTATCGTAGTTCTTCAAATTAATGTTGGAATCATATGTATTCTCATAATCTAAAAAAAGATTAACAATTCTTTTGATTTTTTTAATCTTTAATAATAATTATTTTTAAAGATTATAAAAATATCAATGAGAAATATTTTATGAAGATAAATTTATCTTAATAAACAATTAGGTTCTAATTAATATTTTTTATAAATATATAAAAAGAAAAATACGATAAATAATTTTAGACAGAAAAAGTATCAATGATTGGGTTACATTGATTTTATTCCTATCCTAAACATTTTAAAATACACATATTCATTTATTTATTTTAAAAATACTACTACTACAGTTTTTGTATCTGTGGGTCCTATGTATTCTTGCACAAGTCACTTTGACCAACAAATAAAAAACAATTGATCATGCAAATGTCATTTTCAACAAAAATCCATAAACTCTCTCTTAAAATTAGAAAAAAAGTTAATTGATTTGTTTTAAATATATATATATATATTTCTACTTTCTTAATTAACTTATTATTTACATAAAATTATCATTTAAAGTATAATATTATTCGTGCAATTAGTTTAGCAATCCTTTTAAAATTTTGTTTCTAGTTTTATACTTTGTTTATCAGAAATTTATGATAACACTTAAATTGTTGATGATATAATAACCAATTATTCTATAATTTTTGCTTTTCACAAGCTTGCATTTAAATTAAATAAGTTTTATTCGCTCATCATTTAGCATCTAAAACGAGTTATCTTGATAAATTTATATAGTATATGTTGATTTTATACGATTCATCAAGGATTGTGTTAGGATGTAGATATTTGTTCGTCTTTAACAAAGAAAATCTAATATTTGAGTCTTAAGTATGAGAAAATCGTCACTCTCTTTTATATAAGTAAGTTTTCATTTATTTCTGTGATTACATAATGTGATCTTGATACAAATTTTTCGTATAACGTTGACAATTCGTTACGCATGTACAAAAAGAAAAAAACTTCATAATCGAAATTCGAAATACTTTCATATTATACAAACGCTTTTTAGTCGTTTAGATATAATCAATAGGCAAATTCATGAGTTATATGGGGTCATAAATTATTTTTAAAATATTTTTTAAAAGAAATAAATGTAAATTAAAATAGAAAAAAAAAGTATAGTAGAAATGAATCATGATGCCAGCTGACTTAAATGGACTATATGAACCAATTAATTATGGCCGTATTTCTCACATGATTTTTGAACTGAATTGGGCCCTATAAATTATTTATTTTTAATTTTTTTAGTTGAATTGTCTTCTTCTGGTAAATAATTTAATTGTTTTTCTTTCTTTTTCTTTTTGATGGATAATATTTGGTTTAACTTTATAAAGCTTTTGAATAACTTGTCAAAATTGACAAAACATGTCATTCTTTCAAAAGAAAAGAAAAATTCATGATGAAAGCCTGTATTTATCTGTGGAGTATTTATTAAATTAATGGAAGATAAAATCAACCACAAAAAAAAAAAAAAAAAAAAAACTATACTTGAAATGATTATTTTTATTATATTACATTTTAATAACTTGCCATGCAAATCATATACAATCAATCAACTTTATCTAGGTGGGTAATGATTGTATTGTGTTGCTTCAAAAATCAAACCTATA
Source organism: Solanum lycopersicoides (assembly GCA_022817965.1). Taxonomy (NCBI): domain Eukaryota; kingdom Viridiplantae; phylum Streptophyta; class Magnoliopsida; order Solanales; family Solanaceae; genus Solanum; species Solanum lycopersicoides. The sequence goes on along the minus strand of CM040628.1, from coordinate 2,872,747 downwards.
AAATTACAATAAATATCCTATGTAAATTTTTATATGTAGGGTCTTGAAAAATATAAGAAGATTTTATTTTATCTTTTATGAGGTAGAAATTTACTTGAAAGAATAGAGAAGAATTTGAAGCAACTTATATTTTTTTTTTGTTATATAGTATAGTAATATTTTCTATTTAATTCTAAATAATTTTAAACTTTGTCCCTTTGTTTTTTTTTTTTAAATTTGATAGCCTAAACACCTCCCTATTTTCTACTTAATTTATAGACCAAAGTTTCCTTAGGGTTTAGTGACTCGTGATCGGAGCAGGATTTCTTTAGACAGAAAAAATTTGTATAAGTTTGTTTTTTATAGGAGTCATCTTCTATTAGTATGCTAGTATTAATTTCGATGTATTTTTAATAATTGAAGGTCCCATTAACACAAGTTATTTAGAAAGAGTCTTTTTTATCGTTGATGATTGGTCATGCTATCTATAACTTTGCTTCTCTCTTTTTTTCCAGCATAATTCTAATCTATTCAGATCGTCAAACCTAATCAACTCGACCCTTTTTTTCTACCCTATAACTTTAACTTTGTTTTGTTTCGTATCATCACTTGAATGAAGATACTCGATCCACACGGCCATGCATTAAGTGAATTAATATTTATGAAGTTAAATAACTTTTATGTTCCAAGTCTAATAAATCATTCCTAATAAGAGTTTGGTGCCATGCTCAAGAAACCTAGACAGTTTTAACACGCAAATACTTATACGTAATTTTAATAATTAAAATAGGTGAAAATGTTTTTTAAGTTTCAACTATTATTATATATAAAATGATACATGTCTATAAAAGATATTCCAAATGTATATGAAAGATAATGCTGAAATTTATGGGCTTGTATATGTCATTATAATACATTAGGTATGTTATTAGGGATCGTTGCTATCTTAAAAAGATTGATTCAGAACTATGATAAATTTTAAAATAAAACGAATTTAAAAGACTCCATAAAATATGTAATGTTTTATATGTGCATATTTTATAAATAGGGTTATGATTTTTAAAATCAGACATTTTGTTATGTTTTCTTTTAACATCCATCATTGAAAATGACTATAATTTGCATTTTTATTCGAATATTGATCATGAATCTATTTTCATGAGTTTAGTTATGCTTTTACTTTCAGTATAACGTTTTTAATGATTCGATATATATAATATAATCTTGAAAAAAATGTTATATTTCATATTTAAGTTTCAATTTTCTCTGTATTGTATTATTTACTATAATTGTGCAATTGTAGATATATAATTTACTTCCCTAACCAAACCCAATTAATCTTTAAAACCTAAAAATCCCTAAGCAAACTGTTTTAGCATACACTAGTAGTTAACAAAATGTGTGCATTATATTTATAAATAGGGTTATGATCTCCAAATCGGACGTGATATTTTTCGCTTGATATTCTATTATTAAAAATAACAGAATAATTTACGTTTTTATTTAAGAGATTATTAATTTATTTTCATAAGTTCGATATTCTTTGCTTTTCGTATTTACTTTCTTGATAATTTGATATGATATGATTTTTAAAAAGATGACTCATATCATCTTTAAGTTTTGATTCTCTCTTTATCATATATATTTATTACTTCCCAAACCGAACACAATTAATCTTTAAAACCTAAAAATTCCCAACCAAACTCTTTTAATATATATATAGGGCCATGATCTTCGAATCTGTGAACATCCTATCATTAAAAATAACAAAACAATTTACGTTTTTATCATTAGATTATTAATTTGTTCTTATGAATTTAGTATACATCTATTTTCCGTATTTACTTTCTTCACTACACGAAAAATATGAATTACATGGAGATTTTTCTGGGGATTAATATACAAATTTACAGGAAATTAATTTTTTTTGCGAATTTTCATACTAATCCCAATGTAATTCTCAGTTTTTCTTAATGCTTGATGATTTAATATGACATATAAATTTTGAAAAAGATGACATATTTCATCTTTTCAAGTTTTGATTCTCTATATCGTATTTATTATAATTATGCAATGGTAGTTAAATATTTTACTTCCAAACCACACACAATTAATCTTTGAAATCTAAAAAACCCAAACCAAACTCTTTTAACATATAATAGTAAATAAAAAACCTTAAACCGTCACCCTCCCAACTAAAAAGGCTTTTGAAAAATGTCATTTTGTGAAACCACCTTGAGCCTTTTTCCAAAAGTAAACAAAAAACAAAAATAGAAGAAGAAAAAAACACACAAAAACAAAATAAAAAGTGAAGTTAGCGTGAAGAACTTCACTTCTTTTATTTATTTAATTTTTTCTAACATATTTTGTATTTACTTAATTAGTCATTTTTATGATAAAAATTAGTTGAACATTGAGTATAAATAATTATTTGTACTTTGTTTTTTTCTCTCAATTTAATTGACTTGATTTAGAGTATAAAAAATAAATAAATTAATATTTGATATAAAACTTATATATAATTTGTCTTCAATATGTTCGATTGTAAGTATTAATTAAGTGAGATGTTCTTTGATTTTCTGTAAGATATTCAGTACTTTCTTTATTACTCAATTAATCAAGATTAGTGTTAAAAAATTTCACATTAAAAATGACTACATTGTATTTTTATTAGGAAAATGATAAAGCAATAAAAATAGAAATGGGGTGCTATTTAAGAAGTTTATTTTGAGAAAAGAGTATCTCAAGAACTATAAAAAAGGATTAGAAATAAAAACAAAAATAATTTTTTCTAGATCAAATTATATTACATAAATTAAAGCAAGTAATTAGTAATATTCTTCTGTTCAAATCTATATGATAATTGATTAATTAGACATAAAATTAATTAATTTTTTTAAAAAAAAATTATAATATAAAACAAGTCATAGATATTCAATCATCTCATTAATAGCATCAATCTAAAAGTCTAAATATTAGTTCAATAAAAAATATTACTTTTTATTTTGTTTTTTTCTTAGTTAGACGGTCAAATGATATTATCTTTGACCATAACTTTTTAAGTGTAACGTATATTTAAAACTTTAATTATATTTATTTTGGTGGAAAAAACTTTAATTATCATTTAACATAAAAAAATTGTCACTTCCTCTATTTCAATTTGTTTTTTAATTAGTATCTGGACAATTAAAAGCTACTTGCTTTGATCATAATTATCTAGACACAATTTTTTTAGAAAAAACTTATGATATTATACAAGTCATAAATATTAATAATCCCATTAATAATATCAACCTAACTCTTCCATTTCAATCTATGTGATAATGATTATAACTAGACAAAAAATTAAATAAAAAAAGTTTTTTTCTTAAAAAATTTATAATATAAAAACAAGTCATAAATATTAATATCTCATTAATTGATCAATCTAAAAGTTAAACTATTAGTCAATATAAAAAAATGACTTCCTTCATTTTAATTTGTTTATTTTCTTAAGTACTAATTAGACAGTCAAATAATATTTTCTTCAATCATAACTTTTTAAGTGTAACGTATATTTAAAACTTTAAATTATCTAATTCCTCATTTCAATTTAATTTTTTAAATTACTATCTAGACAATCAAAAGCTACTTGCTTGATCATTATTTTTTCAAATATTCTAAATTGTTAACTATTTGACTAATTATACGTTTCATAGAGTATAATAATAGTACTTTTTATATAGCTTCTAAAATATTTTATTAACTATTATAACTTATATTATTTTTCATATAGTTTTAAAATACGTCAAAAATCAATTAATTTAATCTTTATACTCTTAATCAAATTAAATAAATTCAAACATAATCTTTTTTTTTTTTTGTTATTGATTATAAGAAAAATAGAATTACTAATCTAGTCTGATTAAATTTTATTTATATCAACAGTAAAATATTTCTAACAAAAATAATTTTATAGTCAAAATTCGAACTCGAAATGTCAGTTACAATTTAATTCATATATATTTTTTTAAAAAAAGATGAAAAAAAACAAAACAAAACAGCTAAGCATCTGTTCACACAATAAGTTGCCTATAAGTCATTAATCTTTGCTTTTTTGTGTTTAGCCCTCACCCCCCCAACCCCCAACTCCCCATTTCAATGGCTTTTTCTTGGATTTTCGATTTCCGTGTCAAGCAAGCATCCATTTCTATCTTCCCTTGCTTAACCGATGGGCAATAGCCCTTCTTAGCTTACTTCATTTCTTTTACACTATTATCCAAGTTATCATCAACCCCCCACCCCCACCCCACCCCCACCCACCCCACCCCCCTTCTTCTCCTTTTTATAGCTTTGCTTCACTTCTAATCTTCTCAAACCTAACACCCTTTTCTCTCTCTCTGTTTAGTTTGTATGTATCTTTTGTTTCTCTTGTGGGTTTCTTGAAAGGAATCCTTATTTTCATTTTCTCTGTTTTTTTTTTTTGGGTAAGTTTGGTATGATTTTTTACTTTTTTTTTTAAACAATAAACACTGTTTTTTTGGGTATGTTTTGATTATTTATTTTTTTTTGAATTTTTTTTAGGCCCCAGAAATGGAGAAGGAGGGTGCACTTGTTTTAGCACCGGCACCGGCACCACCGGTGCCGGCACCGGTGCCGGTGCCGCCGGTGATGCCGAGGAGAGCAGTGACAGCTTTATCAGTGACGTCTTTAGCACCGGGATTCAGGTTTCATCCAACTGATGAGGAATTAGTGAGGTACTATTTGAGGAGGAAGGCTTGTGGGAAACCATTTCGAGTTGAGGCTGTTGCTGAAATTGATGTTTACAAATCTGAGCCATGGGACCTTAGAGGTTTGTGAATTTTTGTGAATTTGTTTTTAATCATTTTTTTATGATGTAATTTGGGCAGCTGACATGAATTTTCGTTTTTTTTTTTTGTGATTATATCTGCAGGTTTGCATGTGGTTTCTTTCTTTATGTTATATGTTTTTTTTTTGATGAATGTAAATTTTACTACATTTTATGATTTTATCATGTGTGTTTTTGAGGGATGAGTTAATTTCAATTGATTGCAAAGAAATGGAGCTCAGAGTTTTTAAAGTTTTTTTTTTTTTTTTTAAATGTATCTTGAAGGTTGATTTTTATCATTTAGATTTGTTTAAGGGATGAGTGAATTTCAATTGATTTTGAAAAAGGAGCTTCGAGTTTTGAAGTTTTTTTTTTTTTTTTTTGGGTTGTAAGTAAGAAAAATGTATCTTTTAAGTTGATTTTACCATAAATATTGAATTTTTAGTATATGGTTACAAATCTTTGGAGTTTTAATGGATTTTTTTTTTTTGCTTCTAAGAAAAATGTATTTGATTTATCATGAAGATTTGTTTTAAGGGATGAGTGAATTTCAATTGATTGCGAAAAAGGAGCTTCGAATTTTAAAGTTTTTTTTTTTGGTGTAAGTAAGAAAAATGTATCTTTTAAGGTTGATTTTAACATAAAGATTGAATTTTTAGTACATGGTTTACAAACATTTGGAGTTCTAATGGAATTTTTTTTGCAAGTAAGAAAAATGTATCTTGTTGATTTATCATAAAGATTTGTTTGGAGGATGTGTTAGTTTCAATTGATTGGAAAAAATGGAGCTTGGAGTTCTGATGGATTTTTTTTTAATTAAGAAAAATGCATCTTTAAGGTTTGATTTACCATAAAGATAGGATTTTCAGCAAATGTATACAAATCTTTTTGAGTTCTAATGGAATTCTTTTTTGCAAGTAAGAAAAAATTGTCTTTTAAGTTGATTTATCATAAAGATTTGTTTGAGGGATGTGTTTAATTTCAATTGATTGCAAAGAAAATGGAGCTTGGAATTCTAATTTTTTCTTTTTTTTTAAAAATATGAAAATTGTATCTTTAAGGTTGATTTGCCATAAAGATTGATACACGTCTTTCTTTTTCGTTGTTTTTAAAGAAGAAGGGTCAGAAGGATTTGGTGATATGTAGTTTAAGGTCTTTTAGCACACTAATAAGCTCATGTATGGACAATGTTTATACTATTTTCAGTTCACATCAGAGAAAAGTCCAATGTTCATGCAAAACCCGGTGTAACGCCTCTACATAAGAAATGCATTTTTTCTTTGTCAGTTTGTGCAGTTTTTGTTTGGATGTGTTATCAACTTTCTTATGTGATAAGACAGATTCTTCTCTTGAACTTTGTAGTCGTTAACTTTGATGAATTAACTTTTGGTCTTTCTTGTACAGAGTATTCAGCTCTGAAGACCAGAGATTTAGAGTGGTATTTTTTCAGCCCTGTAGATAGGAAGTATGGGAATGGATCTAGACTTAATAGAGCCACTGGAGAGGGCTACTGGAAAGCTACTGGAAAGGATCGTGCTGTGCGCCACCAGTCTGAAGACATTGGAATGAAGAAAACGCTTGTTTTCCATAAGGGTCGAGCTCCTGATGGAGAGAGAACTAACTGGGTAATGCATGAGTACAGACTTGCCGATAAAGAATTGGAGACAGCTGGAGTTGTGCAGGTGCGAATTTGATATTGGAAAATGAATGGATTGTAAACCTACTTCTAAATGAAGTTTTGAATTAATGTGTTCTGTTTGTTTGCGAGGAAATAGGATGCCTTTGTACTCTGTCGAATCTTCCAGAAAAGTGGATTAGGGCCTCCTAATGGCGACAGATACGCACCATTTATTGAGGAGGAATGGGATGACGACACAGCCATCATGGTTTCCGGAGGAGTGACAGAGGATAACGTGGCCAATGGTGATGAAGCACGAGTCGAGGGAAATGAGTTTGACCAGGTTCATATTCTCATGATCTTCGATGTTACATGAATTGTTGCATTAAATCCAAATATTGCCTATTTCTGCTCTTTGCGCCGCTACTATTAATCCGGATAAATACAACTTCTGCCCTTTTTTGCCGCTGGTATTAATGCGGATAGATACTACTTCTATTACAAGAATGTATGAATGCTATTTCGTTACATGTAGATCGGTGTTTTTTAATTGCAAGAATATTTGCTGTTCTTCTAGGTTTTCTTCTTTCTCCTCGTACGGTTGCTTTTGGAAACTTAAACCCTTTTTGCTTTTAATTGCGAGTCGTTACATGCAGAGGCAGTTTTTTTTCATTTGTCGTTTTCTCCTAGTATGATTATTCTTTAGAAACCTAAACCCTTGTAGTTTTTAATTGCAAGAACATCTGCCACGTTTTAATTTCTCTTGGTTCTCTTTGTATTACCGTTCTTTAGAAACCGTGGTTTCTGTTAGAACACAGTAGTTTCTCCATTAAATTATGTTCATTATTGTGTCATAATTTTTTGTTGCCCCAAGTAGAGCGCGAAAAGAACTTGTGTTTCTGAGGTTCCATTCTAGCTCACACTTTTGTTCGGTGAGAGGTACAAACTGGCAGAGTGGTGGTTTTCCGTCCTCAATGGACTAATATTCAGTCTCTCCGCTTCTCTGTCTCCAAGTATAAGTTTGCCCTTTAAAGTCTAGTTTTCGTCAAATATTCAGTCTCTCCGCTACTCATTTCATGCATTAAGCTAGACACCAAACCTAGATAAAGGCTTGAAGTGTTGTGGCCCGAGCTGGAGCGAACTATGTAGGGTAACTCTGATCATCTGAAAAGGAAAGAAGACATTGATTTCTCATTTTGTCACATGTCAAATAGTCAAAACTTCTTAATAAGAATAACTGAAACTGCAGATTTATCTCTTTCAGATTACGTGATGATCACAATTAGTTTTTCCAGATTATTTTTTCACAGGCAGGTGCAGTTATCACATAGGTAATAATATGTGTACTTACGGAGTAAAGCTAGCCAATTCCTAGTTTTCTATGCCCTACCTTAAGGAGAAGCTTTTCCTGCCTCTTTGTCAAGGGTTACACTAGATCTACCAATTGAGTCGTGAACGTGTGATACACTCGCTTACATTAGATTACGAGATAATAAATTATTTGTTGAATATGTGATACACTTGCCTTTTTTATGATTTGCTTACTTTTCTCCCCTTCTTATTAGAGAACAATTCTAGTTGATGAATACCTAAGGGAGCCATTCCCTTTCCAGATAATCGTACACGAGACTTTGAAGAGTTTGCATCAATTTTAATGACCTCATTCATTATCTTTTAAATTGATCAAACATTGCCACAAATCATTTTTATTTTCATCCTCAAGTGTTTTATCTGGACACTCATTGCCAACCCCAGGAGATGAATTTCAACTTGCAAAAACAGTGATGCATTAGTTTTCTGATATGGTCGGCTGCGAGTTTGTTTATTGATGATTTATTCGTTAGAGCTCGTATTAATTGACATTACATTCCTGAAGCTTAGAAATACGTGCAAGCATGTTGAATATTGTGATGTTATGCGTAACTTGATGCTTGGGTATGCTTTAATATGTTCTAGGTAATTCTTTCCTTGTCGCTAACGGTTGGATGTCCAAAGCAGGATGTGCGTGGGAAGGCTCCTTGCGTAAGTGAGAACCTGTTTGAGCCTCGAGCTCTTTCGTTTGTTTGCAAGAGGGAAAGGTCAGAGGATCTCGAACTACTCTCTTTAGCTCAAAGCAAAAGATCCAAGCATGATGATCCTAGCTCTAGCCATGCAAATGGTTCTGAAGATTCAACCACTACCCAACCGGATCCACCATCAAAGACAATGACGACAACTTACTCCCCTAATCTCTTGACATTTCCCTTGTTAGATCCCCTTGAACCAAAAGAAGCTCCACCTGCTCACTCCCTTAATTTTGACTCTTCCAATCTCGAAAAATCTGTTCCTCCAGGTTACTTGAAGTTCATTAGCAATTTAGAGAATGAGATACTAAACGTCTCCATGGAAAGGGAGACTGCGAAGATTGAAGTGATGAGAGCTCAAGCTATGATCAACATTCTTCAATCACGTCTCGATTTATTGAACAAGGAGAACGAGGAGTTGAGGGGACTCATTCGAAGAGGTTAGCTGGTAACAACAACTCCAAGTAATGCTAGTTTTGCAGCTGTTGGCCGGGCAGAGGGCTCCGTTGTATCGGAGTCCTCAATTTTTAGTACTGTCTTTTAAGTTAGAAAAAACTGAAAATGGCTGGCTATGTAATAACTTTATTTACCTAGTTTTGCTATAAACTTGTACCTATGATGCAACCTTAGCTATCGACATAATGTCGTCTGTTTAACTAGTATAAATAAAGTGCCTTCAGTTGCTATCTCTGGCTTTAATAGTATAAAATAGTGTCGGGATAAAATTTTTGCGTCTTGTTAAGTTTCTATGTTGGAGATTACTTATCTCAGTATTCACATTATACTGATCGGATAAGTTATCCTATATACATGCGGGATAAGTTTATCTTAACTTGTTTTCAACTAAACATCGGTTTTCAAAACTTAGTTTCCAAATTTTTTTCTCAGTTTCTTCTGAAGAAATTTGACTTTCAGTCGAAGATGTTTAGTATATGCTCTATGAGTGTTTTAAATTAGAAAAACTATGTACTAAAAAAGGATTTTCCTATGTTTATTAGCAAGCTAAAGAAAGTACTATGAAGGTTTTAAGTAATTTATTTTTGCAATTTGGTCTAATATATGATCTATGTACAAAACCATCATATAATGGTGTAACTAAATATAAATATTTTTTTTCGATAGGACAATTTGTTTCATATGATGAGCCTATAAATTCTACAAGATTATACATTAAGGAGTCAAAAATCACATCATTAGCTATGTAAACTCTAGGATATTTACAAGACTCGTGCATTGCAAAATATGGTTGTAGACTTGTAGTGCAATGATAGAAACCAGAAGTCTTGAGTTTGAGTTTTGGGTTGGAAGAAAATTTTGTTGGGAGCGACATCCCCAAATGGGCTCTAGAGTGCACGATTTTGATTTAATTCGAACACTTGATAGGAAATCAAGATTCACCATTCATTCAACGTTGTATTGATTCAAGCAAGAAGTCTCAATTTCACATTTGCATAGCCGCTCAAGCTCTGGCTCATGTAGAAGATTTAGGCTCGTAAAAAAGGTGTAATGGAGTAATTGAAGATGTGCTATAATGTCATGTTGAATTTTGTTATCACCTAAGTTTTCAGTTGTGATAATCGCAAAATTTGATCTTATGGTACAAACCTTGTCCGTATTTTCTCAATTATGTTAAAAGTAATGCAAAATTCAATATATACTTATAATAATTAACATTTAATTTCCAAATGTTATATAATTTTTTGATAAAAAATATGCAACGAACCAACCTTGGTCTAAAGTGGTTCCACCCATATTTAATTGTGGACAAAGGAAGAGATGCAAACAAGTTAGGTTTGGCAATTGAAGCAAAACAATTAAGCAACACAAAAAATAAATGTGTTTAGTTTATATGCTCTTAAGAGTGTTATAGTTTGAAAAACTATTTTCTAAAAAGAATTTTCCTATTTTATTAACAAGCTATGCAAAGTATTTTGCACGTTAAGTAGTAATACAAGAGGTGTCACTAATTGTATCGTCACGTGCATCAAGAAAAATTGTTATTTTTTCCTTATAGTCCACGGAATTTTACTCTCGAGTAGCTCATTCTTTGAATTGATCATAACTTATAAGTATAATCTCTGTGTTCATCTTATAAAAAAATTTACAATTCATTCAACGCAATATCAATACAAAAGAAATGTCCCGAATTCACATTTTCATAGCCACTCAAGCTCTGAGCCTGTCAAGAAGATTTAGGCTCATACAAAAGGTATAGTGATAAGTATGATCGTGTAATTAAACTACTATTATGTCAAGCTAGCATTTAATCTCTGTATATTATATAATTTTCTGATGAAAAAATATAAATCGGACCAACTTTTATCTAAAGCGACTCCACCTATATTTCCTTGTGGACTAAGGAAGAGATGCAAACAAGTTAGGATTGGAAATTGAAGCAACACCAAGTATAAAAGTAGACAAGAACTTAATTAAAAAAGTAATAAAAATAATACTACTTAATATGGCTGACTTGGTCCAATAACCAACACTTATTAATCAAATTTAAAGTCAAACATAAATTTCATTTCCTCTTAATCTCTTTTTCATCGATAAATAGAATAAACTTCACGATTCTTTACTCTAATTTGTAAAACAAAAGAAGAGGGTGAATGGAATGTTAGCAATACATAATTTTAGCTATGTTAATCTAGTGTTTCGTAAAGAAGCTATCTAGAAAATAAATTAAACAAATGAGCGATAATATCAACAAATCAAACACACGACCAAAATAGAGAGATCATACGCACTATCGCAAACACAACCTTGATAAAGCAAAAATAAAATAAAATAAATCACATTATTAATTTACCTTTCTAAGTAGAACCCCAAAATTGCTCACAATCCAACTATCATATTAGTTAATATATTAAATTTAAAGATAATAAACCGTTCAAATTAAACATAAGATTTTTCAAATAAGTCTATTTACCTAAATAGAAATAAAAGTTATCTAGTAAAATTTAATTGAATATATTAGTATTATTATAATAAATTGTTTTAAAAATATATGCAAGATAAGTACTATTTTTATATACTTTTATTGCCCTTCTCATTTTTTTCTTCTCAACATCTAATTTATATATATATATATATATATATATATATATATATATATATATATATATATATATATATATGTTTTTTTTTGTTTTTTTTATACATCTTATCCTTATAAAATAAAAAAATATCACATATTTTATTTTCTTCAAAAACTTGTCAAAGGGGCAACCAAAATATTTACGTCTTCCTTTAAATTATTTATTCATCAAAATTCTCCTTTCGACCAAAGTTCAAAAATGTCTTTTTTCCAAGTCCATTAAACCCTAAATCTCACATACCCCAAATTCCTAAATTTAATCTCAATTTTTCTTTTTTATCTGTGTTTAATATAAGGTCTTAGATAATTTTAATTTTTTTTTTTGTGAATTTTTTGAATTTTTTTTTAGTGTGGTTGATGGAATCGAGAGGATCATCGAAATTGTTGGCGCCGGGTTTCAGATTTCATCCGACGGATGAAGAATTGGTTAGGTACTATCTCCGCCGGAAAATCTATGGAAGGACGTTTAAGTCTGATCTTATATCGGAGATTGATATTTACAAGGTTGAACCATGGGATCTTCCTGGTTAGTCTCTTTTAATTTTAAGTTTTTTATAGCTCATGATTTGATGGAAAGTTTTTGTTTTCTTAGTTGATTTTTGGGTTAATTGATTGTTTATGTATAGATCTATGGAATTTGAGGTCATTTGTTGTTAATTGGATGGTTAGTAGAGGGAAGGATTAAGATTTAAGGGGTTTGGTTTTCCCCAAATTTGCTGGTTAGCTGCTTAGAATTTGAACTTTGAGTTTTGGTTAACTGAGTTAGCTGTGTCGGTGTGTGTGAGGTATTCGGTGTAATTTGTTGAGGTTGCAGGTATCCGGTGTAATTTGTCGAGTAAGGTGTCCCTGTAGACCATCACCACCACTAACATAGTTGGTGTAATTCCACAATTGAGCTTTCGGGAGGATGGTTTGTTTGCGATAGAGAGACTGTTTTTGATAGACCTTCAGCTCAAAAGAAGGTCTAGGGAGTGGCCCTTACACTATTTCTATATAAAAGAAAGGATTTTTGTAAGTTGTTGTATCCTCCTTTCTTGGGGATTAATTGAAATTATATTGGAACTTGTACTAGATGTGTACATGTGTGGTGAATGTGATTTATTGTAATGACTTGTTCTACTTGTTAATTGTAGTAATTTTTTTACATTCCTGATTAAGAAGAATGTATTTTCCTTTTGTTCAATTTGGGTCACAGTATGCTACAATTCTTCATCCAGGACTGCATTGCGCAATCGTGTGTCTGTATATATTCCGACTGCAGTAGCTATTTTATCATAGTTCTTTTATGTTGCCACCCTGGAAGCTCTAAAACCAAAGCTTAGAGCTTCTTTCCATTTAGTAAAAATTGTATTCGTTGAGTTGATTGTCAGATACTTGAGAGTTATATTGTAAGCTTAGTGTAATGTTATGGTTCTTAGGCATGTCAAGGCTGAAGACAAGAGATTTGGAGTGGTACTTCTTTAGTGTTCTTGATAAGAAGTATGGTAATGGAGCAAGGACCAACCGAGCAACAGAAAAAGGCTACTGGAAGACAACCGGAAAGGATAGGGCTGTCCATCGTAATAAGTCTCAGGTTGTTGGGATGAAGAAGACTCTAGTTTATCACAGTGGTCGTGCTCCAAAGGGTCAGAGAACTAATTGGGTGATGCATGAGTACAGGCTGATTGATGAGGCGTTAGATAAAGCTGGAATTCCTCAGGTACCTGAGGGTTCTTATTTTATTTCTTCTGTACTTTTATAAAGATTGTTTGTATATAATCATGTTTATCTTTGGCGGATAGTGACTTTTTTTTCAATTTGTGTAAAATTTATAAGAATCTCACATCCTTATCCAGTTCCCTCAAAGCTGCTTCTGGAGGGAAATAGAAAAATGCGGAAGGTAAGTAGTCAGATGGATAGAGTGAATGCAAATTTTCTTTCTACTCCCTTGCCCTTGTTTGGGAGTGCTTGTGGGGCCGTTGTCCTTTTTTCCTGTTTGGGGACGCATTTCCTGTAATTTGCTTGCTTAGTTTCATCACCTTCTCTTATTTTCTTCTCTTTTTCCTTTTTTGGCGAAAAGGATGCATTTGTTTTATGCAGAGTCTTCCAGAAGAGTGGTGCAGGGCCGAAGAATGGTGAGCAGTATGGGGCACCTTTTATAGAGGAGGAATGGGAGGATGATGAGTTACAAGTTCTTTCGAAGGATGAGACTACTGAGGATTTTGTATTTGGCGATGATATTTATTTAGATGCAAATGAACTTGACCAGGTATTTATCGCTGATGAATATGTTATTTTTCCTTTTGTTTTATGCATGTCTGGTTGATGCGGAAAGCCTGTTTTCTTTCACTCTGTCTTTCTCATGAACTGCATAAACTGTTGTAGATTGACATTTTACATAGTCTTTGTAATTATCTCTTAGTTGACAAGGTTTACTGTCCTTGTTTGAAAACTTAATCCTGGTGAAATTTTGTAGAATCCTACAAGGAAGGTTTAACCTATATGTTCTGATTTCTTGTAATTCTTCTGTTGCACCCAGATTCTTGGGACCGACAAAGCTGTGGCTGGTGCTTCCCTCCCTTCGGATTATTCTTATGGTGAAAATGGAAGTACGGAGGAGACAAATAACTCCTCTGATGCACAGAACTGGCTGCAGCAACCTGACGAGCTCAAACCAATTGATCTAGCTGTTCAAAAGAATTTTAATGCTGAGCAAGTCAATCATGAATATATTGGTGAATCAAGCAAGAACATGAACTCTGAAGATGGGGATTACTTGCTTAATGAACCAATTGTAAATGGGACTGATGACCTCCAATTTAATGATGAAGCTTTCCTCGAAGCTAATGATCTTTCAAACCCAGTTCAGGTTGACAGCTCTGGTTTCGACATGCTTGAGGAATACCTTACTTACTTTGATGCAAATGACGACTTCCAGAATATGAGTTTTGATCCTTCAGTTTTCTTTGGAAATGATGATCAAATTTCTGATCAAGCACTGCTGCCTGAGAAGGTAACATTATTTTCCAGCTTCACTCTCTCATAGCTGTCCTAGTGGTCATGCTGAGGCTTACATATTATGTTTTCTATTATATGGCAGGACGTTGGGGAGGTAACTCAGCAACCTATTGCGCCCAATGAAGGGTTTGGTGAAGATAAGAATGGTTTTGCATCGTCCTCCAAACTGGTACCAACTAAATTTGGATCAGGTAATGATGAGACTATGTTGACTTTGGTACCCATTGGCTATGTTATTTGGCTTTGCACCAGTATGAGTCTCAACTTTTCTGGAAATCAGGCTTCTTTTCCCTTAATATTTGTTATTTGCTTTCCAATATTGCAGATTATCAGTATCCATTTATAAAGCAGGCAAGCCAGATGTTGGGCAATATTCATGCTCCTCCAGCATTTGCTTCAGAGTTCCCTACAAAAGATGCAATTCTCCGTCTGAACTCATTCTCTCGGTCAGCTAGTTCAGTTCAGGTCACTGCTGGCAATGGGACGAGATGGCCATTGGGCAAGCATGTGTATTACAACATTATCCTATCTCTTGGCCTGTCACGGGGTAGTAGTGATGACTCTTCCATGGATTCATTTCATAACATTCATCCAGGAAAGACTACTTCGACGATTTCCAGAGGCTGGTTCTGTTATCTATTTTTTTCGTTCCTAATGCTTTTGATGAGCCTCAGAATTGGAACCATAATCTGTGCCAATTAAGGTTTCAGCACCTATAGGAAACTTGATCACCAAAGCTCAAGGTAGATGTTATCATACATACTCTGGTCTATTATTGTATCTCAATTAAGTCTTTGATACTGCATTTGTAGGAGAATACCCCCCCCCCCTTAACTCCTTTTTTGGGTGGTTAAGTTATATAAAAGTACAGTGTTGCAGTCTACTGATTGGATCATAATAAGATTCCAGCTTTGAAAGCTTTGAACATATTATTTATTGCTGTTTTTGAGGTTTGATTTGGAAGCATGAAGGGAAAAGGTCTGCTACACTCTACCCTAGCTGGACCTCGCTTGTGAAGATTACGTTGGGTATGTTGTTGTGTTGTACCAAGTTGAAATCAATAGTTCTTCACTACTATTGTACATAGGATAAGTTGAAATGATTAGTGAAACAACTTAGGCGTCTGATATATAGAACAGAATGAACTTATCGACTCGATTAGAATAATGTTGTACTGTGTCTCATTTATTATATCGTTTGTACGACTGATTTATCAATGGTACACAAATTACAAACAGACACTTGCACTATCCTTTATGTATGCAAGTTCTTAAACAATCTGTAACAATACATTCTGCAAAATGGTTTGCTGGTTTTCACATCTCTCCGGGAAGCATCGTATCTCCGGGCAGATCACAGACCGCGATACCCTAAAAAAACCCGTTTTTTAATCCATTCCGAGACAAAGAAGAAACAAATTTACATCTCTGTAAAAAAAAAATTACCTCTCCTGTAAGATGAGCAACACATCTTTTCTCCGCGAGCAACTCATCTTCTGACTGCAAAATTTTAGTAATGTTGTGTTATTATGTCTATTCAACCACATGTTTAGTTATGTAATCATCTCATTTAAAATCTGAAACAAAAGAGAGAACGAGTACCTTTTTTATACGGTTCCAAAGGTAATCATCAAATATTACTTCATTTACTAGTTCATAATCACCATCTCCCTGTAAACGATAAGTATTTTCGAGCTCATGATAGTATATACTTGGTATTTCATCGTATAAAATACGAATTTAGGTAGAAAAAAAACTTACTTTTGATCTACAAGGCATGCTGAAAACTATATCCTCTGCTATCCCATAAGGATTTCCATTTGTATATACCTACATATTTGTAGCAAAATTATACAACAAGAGATTCCGAAAACTAACAACATCAACATGTAAGTGGATATAAAAGACGTTTAATTGCATGATCCGCGCTTCAAATGAGTTGGTCTGTAACTTATGCACATACATTCTTTGATTGTGTAACTTAGTAACTAAAACGAACTATGAGTTTGATAGCAAATTCAAAACTGATAAACGTCAAATCATGGTTGTGCCTCTAATTAGAACGAAGAGTTGGATGAAACTTACTCCAGTAGAAAACCAATCTCCTTCAGGTGTAGGAGTGACAAGAGACCTTATTGCATCGACAATCGACACAGCAGTTGATGCAGCTGAAGATCTTCCCCATTTCTGAATAAGAACACCACCTCTCTGCAAAATTTAACTTATAACTTACGACATTGTAATTGATGGTTGAGTTGGTGCAACAGGTGGTATCCATAAGGGATGCTAGGTGGCGTGGGATATATACGCCACCTGGTCCCTTCTCAGATGAGCTCGTTGTACTCGTGCTTGCCAAAAAACAACAACATTGAAATTGACATTTTTACCTTTTGGACTTTTTCAGTGAACTCTTCCTCTAACCATTTAGTGTCTTTAATCACCTCTTTGACGGGCGATCCATTAATTTTAGCGTTTAAAAAGTCCGGAACCTGATAAGTGATAGCAAATAGATTAACCACGATGTTAGTAATGTAAAGATACGACACTCGAGCCTAACTTAACCCTGAACGCTAGCTCATAAGGGAAGGATTTGCCCAAGTCCATATAAGCAGACCACACATCCATTCCCTAATCGATATGACACTCTTAACTCAGTCTAACACCCCCTTCACGCTTGAGCATGGATCGGGAGCCCAAACATGGAGAGACCTAGCTCTGATACCATGTAAAGATATGACATTTGATCCTAACTCAACTCCAAAATCTAGCTCACGAGGGGAGGATTGCCAAACTCCATATAAATAAACCAACAGTCAATCTCCGACCGATGTATATAATTTACCTGAGTGGTTGAGTGATTGCCCCAAATGGTAACATTAGATACTTTGTCATAAAAGACTCCAGCTTTTAGAGCTAGCTGCACAAAACCATGAGATATTGTCTTAATAACTTCTTTGTTCATCATCAAAAGGGGAGGGGGTTAGTTTCACGTATGGTCGCTGAACTTTACCTACTATATCTATATTGCTTGGACTCTTAAAAAATGTCGACCGGTGCATGTCAGATCCTAAAGTAGTGCATTTTGGAAGAATCCGAGACATGCGCGACAACATTTTTGGAGAGTTCAAGTAACATAGCCTACCATAGCAATAAAATCATGATTTTTTATTTTGCGACTTTGCTGTTACATTGGATAAAATTTAGTTACTTCAACACAAGAAAGAATAGTTCTGTGGTTTTACTGTAATAGTAGGCATAGTTTATTGATTTTTTCGGTCATAGAGGTAAAATTCAGATACTATCAAAAGTAGTTTCGCGACTTTACTGTTATATTGGATAAGTTAAAGGACCATACGCGAAATGGATCATGTAAAGAGAGAGTTTAGTGTTATATACCTGGCATTTGGCTCTATTTTCATCTAACCTCGTCAAGGCGTGGAAGTTCTTTGCTGGTATATTTGGAGCATTTTTCAAACAAATCAATGCACTTGAAAAGGAACAGAAAAAAGATACATCAGCAAATTAACAGAATGAAAACAGGAAAAAACAGATGACACAGTTCATTACTTGGTATTGCAAGGGTTTCCCACAACTATCACTTTAACATTTCGAGATGCAACGGCATTGAGAGCTTTTCCCTGTAATCATTTGACAAACAACGCAAAATATTGATTCAAATTTTTTAGCATTTTGGCCTTCAAAAACCATAGAGCTTTAGAGAAAATGATAAAAACTAGTAGCTTATGTTTGAGTCGAGGGTCTATAGGAGACGACTTCTCTACCCCACAAAGGTAGGGGTAAGGTCTGCTTACGTCCTACCCTCTTTAGACTCCACTTTTTGGGACTACACTGAGTATGTTGTCGTTGTTGTTATGTTTGGGATTTTAGTCTTTTAATATAACCGTTTTACTGAAAAACATACAATGGTAGTTATATTTCGTAGGATTGACTCGTGAGGAGCACGTGAGCTGTTCAAACGAAAAAAACAATCAGGACGGACGTTTTCCAGTTCATTCCCTCAATTTGTACCTTAAGAAAAACCAGGCCAGCAGTAAACACATACTAGCTAGACAGCACCGAAAGAACTTCGTCTTGATGTCTTTTAACAGTATAAACGATTCACGTGCTTCTGAGGAGCCAATTCGAATATATGTAACGATCATCATGTGCTTCAAACGTGACGAAAACCAACACTGCTACATGAAGGACTAAAACTCCTAATTTAGACCAACCTCCAACCATTAAGGACTGATTTTTGTCATTTTTCCGAAAATGTTATAACTTAGGAGAGCAAGAAGAAGAAACCTGTTCAGCAAAGATTTGACCGTTTATATCCAATAAGCCAGCTCGTTCCATACCGGGGCCTCGAGGCTTTGCACCAATGAGAAGTGCCCATTCTGCATCCTGGAACACCTCATAGGGATCTATACCTATATTCACCTCCCTAAGCAAAGGATACAAAGAGTCCTCTAGTTCCATAGCAACTCCTGCATATAAACAGCTGATTATAGTAGACCCTCGACTCAAGTAAATAAAATCAAAGCAGGGTTGAAAATAATCAAACGAGACTTGATAACGACTATGATTATAAACGAAAGCAAGTCTAGAATCAGAAAGTTACAATGGTCATTAACACCTAATGCCAGACCACAAGCATGTGTATATCTACTAGGCTATGTTACTCGGGTATACGAGCAAATCTAGAGGGTGAATTCGATACACTACATCAAAAGTGATCATTAGCAGCAATTAACACTCTTTGTATATGTCCCTAAAGCCTTTAGCGACATTGTTTCTAATAGTATTTAAATAATGCCGGTAAATACTGTAGCACTCTTTATTAATGTCAATATTTAATGCCGCTAAAAGTTATTTTTGTTGTAGTGATATCAAATAAATTTTAGGATTGGGAGGTAAGAACGAGTACATAGAGAGATAGAGTTTCTGTAGAGAGACTAAGGTCGATAGATAACGGGGACATACCTTCAAGCGCTTGGATTGACCGCTCAGACCCCAATAGCCTTAGTGCAATAGGTTGATCTGGCCCAAAAACCTCACCAGATGCAAGCTGAGATATCGAAACAAATGATGAACTGGTATAAGGAACCAGCATAACGTAATAGTTAATGGTCAAAAAACACACTTGAACTATCGTTTTTTGTCAGCTTCATACCTAAACTATCATCGTACATTCCCTTTTCTCCCCTGAACTATCACTATGTATTAAAACACAACTCAACTATCACCAACGTTCAGGTAAGAAAAGGCTACGTTTGATAGTTGAGGTGAATTTTACTACTTAGATAGTAATAGTTCAGGTAGGAAAAAAGAACAACTGATAGATTAGGTGGGGAACTCGCGAAAAAAAAGAAGATACTTCTTCACCATAATTGTTTACACAAATCAGAAGTACTATCCATATTTTGTTTCCGCGAATGTTTCTAAATTACGATAAACTTGTGAATGTAATCTTACTTTGAAAAGAAGATGATTAGCAATCATCCCAGCAGCACCAGACACAGAAACAGTTATCATTTTCTTCCACGAAGACGTCTCTTCCTCCTGGTAACCGAAAGAAGAAAAAATGGAGTGATTAATGCCAAATATAAATAGAAATATACTCATTGAATCATATGCTCTAGATTGATTACATGAGGGTATCTAAGTGAAAATTTATAATCGGAAACTCATAAATTCAAAATTCTAATTTCACCTTTCGTCTTAACAATCTCATATTATATAAAATTCATGTGTATCTATAGAAGAACTTACAGCCTTGAGATCATAAGTAAGACAGAAAACTCCATAGCATTCTGATTTCTTCTTTGGATCATCAGTCTGCACTACAGTCGACGCCTGAGCTTCCCTGCAACATCAATCAAGATGAACGTAAATCAGATCATTAAAATCGAAAACACAATTGCAATACAAATTTTACACTCCCTCATACCAATTCATGTCGCGATTTGACTGGACACGAAGTTTAAAAAAATATATATATATATACGTAAAACAAGAAGTTCAAAATTTAGTCATTTCTAATTTACAAAACATGACATTTTTTCGAGACATAGTAAAATGAAAAGTATATGTCATATAAATTGTAACGTACATGAAGAAAGTAACAACATACTTAGAAGTAACAGAGATCAATCAGATCATTAAAATCGAAAAACACAATTGCAAGGCAAATTTTACACTCTCTCATCCCAATTCATGTCGTGATTTGACTGGACACGAAATTTAAGAAACAAAAACAAACAAATATGCGTAAAACGAGAAGTTCAAAGTTTAGTTATTTTCTAATTTAGAAAAAACATGACATTTTTTCGAGACATAGTAAAATGAAAAGTATAAGTAATATAAATTGAGATAGAGAAAGTAAACAACATACTTAGAAGTAACAGAGCAACATATTTGAGAATGATTATGAGTTCTCGATAAGGGCTTAAAGCTTAATCGACGTTGATGGGAGATCTTAGTTGAAACATAACAAAGTTGTGATGAATAAAAACCCGCTTTTTTAGTCAATGATGAAGAAGAAGGAATAAACTCTGCTACAGCCATTGCAGCAGAGATTAAAAAAAAAAAAACTAAAAGTGTACAAATCACAAGCAAAAAAGATGAGATTTTTTACTCTTTTTGTTTGAAGGAAAGAAGAAGAAAACAGGGGAAAATGGAGTTTGTGGTTTTGGAGGGACAATATTTTGGATCAAAGTGTTGATTTTGAAATATTAGTATATGGCCATAGTGTATGACACTTGTCAAATAATATCCTTATCTATTTACCTTTGACTTTATATTACTTGTCTACTTCTGTCCTAATTTATACTATGTAGTTTGAAATTTCGGAATTTTGAATTTTTAAATTTTAATTGTGAATTTGGATACAGATGTTTTAAGTTTTTTCTTAAAATGAAATTTGTATACTCCCTCTGTCTTAATTTATATGATACATTTAATTTTTCGAGAGTAAAATAGTTAATCGAAAGTTCAAAAATAAAAATCTATTTTAAGAATAAGTGATAAGTAAAGTGAACGGTGGAGTATTATATATAGAAAGTAAGGTAAGCTTTAAGAAATCTTAAGTAAAATATGTGTCAAAATATCGTCCTTTGAGATAACTCAATTGGTTTGGAGGGTATTCATCCACAGGAGTGATCATCGATCCTTCCTCAGTGCCTACCGAGTCGAACTTGTCGCATAGAATTTACCAAATACGATTTACAGTATGATTTGCACGCTATTACACAATAAAGGGTTTATTGCACAAAGTACTCACTCATAAGGCACAAATTGCAACAACTATGGATTATCATAGAGTTTTTAAAAAAAAAAAAAAAATTAAAAATACTACATATCTTCATTAAAATGGAATGGAATGGAATTAAGTGAAGGACCACAAAATGTTGTTCTTTTATTCTGTTTTTGGGAATAAGCAGAATTGAAGAATGAAATATCCTTAGGCTAGAAGATAAAAAGGTTTTAATATAGAATAAAACCAGTCATAAGACAGAAGGACAAAAATATTGGAAAAATTGACATACACTTTCTGAGAATTTATTCAATTAAAAAGAAGACATGGATATAGGTACTATAAAATTTCAAATGGAAATAATAATAATAACATAATATATACACATATATTTTAACTTGATCTCATCTAACAACTAAATATTGCTTGTTTCGTGGACATCTGACGCTACGTGACATAATGATTTTAGAGGTGTCTGAATGATCATTTTATAAGTTGGGAGTATTCAACTAACATAATGAAAGCAAATTGAAATGTTGAGATGTGGATATCCTCAAAGTTAAAGCGCTTAATTGTCTCGTAAATGACAAATTAAGATGTTTATATATCCTTTTTCGATGTGAGACATTATAAAACAACAAAAAATAATATAACTATCCACGTATTATATTTATCAATATAATATATTATGAAATTAGACGCAACAAAATAAAAGTGACTGACTTGGTGTCATTTCTAGTTACAAAAACTAAGTGGACTTGGGCCTTACACTTCATGGTGGACTAGATTGACCCAAGAGTTCCTTTTTCAAATATGATCCAACCAACACATTTTAATTTGATTCGCTCATTAATTAACTTAATTTATTTTTATTGAAGAAAAAAAGAAAACTTTTGTTTTTTATCAAAAAAGAATATGCAATTTTGTTTCTTATCTATGATCTGATCTGAACAAATACAGATCTTTCATTTGATTCATATTTAAATTCGAATAGTCAACTCTAACGTGAATACATGATGTGTAAATTCGGAATAGTCAGGCTCAATATGGATACATCATATGTAAATTCGGAATAATCAGATTCTAATGTAATTCAGAATAGTCAGGCTCTAATGTGCATACATCATATGTAAATTCAGAATAGTCAGACTCTAATGTGTAGGGGTGTGCATCGATCGGTTCGGTTCGGTTTATCGGTTTTCGATTTTTAAATAAGCTAACCCGATAACAAACCAATAAGATATTATTTATCGGTTTTTTTATAGTTATCGATTCGGTTTTTGGTTTACCCAATAAGAAAATATCCGTAAAATATTATATGACTTCTTACTTATCTAAATATAGTAAAGGCTATAATTATACATGTCACCGCCAAAACATAGTATGAGATTTTTTATGTTAATCAAATTACGTACCTTACAAACTTGCAAATGCTACAACCTACAATTACAAACTAAAATTAAAATTAACTAGTCCAACAAGACTAAAACTAAAATCAACTAGTCTAACAAGACTAAAACTAAAACTAAAACTAAAATGAAAAGCTACAATTGCGAAACCTTACATTAGTTTTTAGTAAACAATAAAAACTATTAAAGCGGCCTCGTGTGAAGTAGATAGAGTATTAATAATTTGATATACTTATAGTGTCTAGTTATATATTAAATTATTAGAGAGGGTAAAATAGTAAATTATTACTATCTTATTGGGTTATCGATTTACCCAATAATCCAATAGTAAAACCCGATACCAAACCAATAACCAAATAACTTTTTTTATAAACCCATTAAAAAACCAATAACCCAATTACTACAACCCAATAACATTTTTTTCGGTTGGGTTTATCGGTCGGTTCGATTTTTGCACACCCCTACTAATATGGATACAGAACACCGGATAGAAAATAATAAAAAATGAAAACGCTAGAAGGAGGGCTTGAACCTCCGGGTTTATCGGTCGGTTCGATTTTTGCACACCCCTACTAATATGGATACAGAACACCGGATAGAAAATAATAAAAAATGAAAACGCTAGAAGGAGGGCTTGAACCTCCGACCTTGTGGTTAACAGCCACACGCTCTAACCAACTGAGCTATTCCAGCTTCTTGTTTTCAAACATTAAATAAATTATATTTAAATGTTTTCTCTTCCACAAGGCCATTAATTCTTTATTCAAAATTAATCTTTATTATTAGTCAATCATTGATTCTTTCTTGTTAGTGTTTTTCAATAGTCTGACATGGAACAATGATTTCTTTTCTTTCTTTTTTGTAACATTTTAATTTTATCTTTTCACGTGACATATTTAAGATTACAAGATTAAAGAATATTTTGGTACATTTAACATAACTTTAATTTAGAACCACAAGACTAAAATTTTTTTTTTTTCTTACACACCGTTTCAAGTCAAAGTAGATCATCCTTTTTGAAACACAAAAATTCAATCAACTTCAATATCCAATTGTATTACCCAAATGTTTAGTATTTAATGATGTGACATGTTAAGTATCAACTGAGCTATTCCGATTATTTTTAAGCGAAAAGGTTTAAATATGCCATTAAATTTTCAGAAAAGACTCATTTATATTATCAATTAAAAATTTAGCTCATTTATGACATTACCGTTAAAGAAAAGGCTTATTCATATCATTATTTTTTAACGGTGGTTTTGCAAAACCATTTTTGACACGTGACCAATTATAATTCGACCACGTCATCAATTTTTTAATTAAAAAATTAAAATTCTGAATAAAAATTGAATTATTATCTTTTTATTTTTTTAATTAAAAAATTGATGACGTGGCCGAATTATAATTGGTCACGTGTCAAAAATGGTTTTGCAAAACCACGTTAAAAAATAATGGCATGAATAAGCCTTTTCTTTAACGATAATGGCATAAATGAGCCAAACTTTTAACTGATGGCATAAATAAACCTTTTCGGAAAGTTCGATAGCATATTTGAGCTTTTTCTCTATTTTCAATAAAGATTAAAATAGGTGACACGAGATTTACGGTTCTCTATTTTATCAACTTTAATCTCAATTAATGAAATAACTGATTTTCAATCCTATTTTTTTTTGTCCATTCCAAGGCTATTGATTCTTTATTCGAAATTAATATTTATCAGTCAATCGTTGATTCTTTCTTTCTCAGTACTTTTCAATAGTCCAACATAATAAAATTGCTATTTATATTTCAAAACCTACTATATTAAAAATTACTACTAACTACTATATTAAAAATTCTTTTTTCTCACTACTTTTCAATATAAAATTGCTATTTATATTTCAAAACCTACTACTAGCTACTATATTTTAAAAAAAAAAGTCAATCAACTTTAATATCCAAATATTATCCAAGTTACGTCTAGCATCAAGGGTATGACTTTATTAAATACTAAAGTTTTTCTTCTTTGAAATTATTCATTTTTTAATCAAAGTTAAACTTTATCATTCAATCGTTGATTCTTTCTTCTCACTACCATCTTATTATGAAAATAGGAGAAAAAGAATAATGAAGTGGCCGTTAATAATCATATAATCGTAAGTTCAAATATCTGTAAAGACAAACATATATATCTGAATAGTGATGAATGTAATATAATTATCCCATTAAACTTATACTATCAAAGGTAATATATACCCTGTAAAGTTGTTCGATATATTGCACACAAACTAGTACTTATTTACTTGCTCACAACAACATCATATTTGGGCATGAAATCTGCTACTGAGCATGATTTCGAATGGTTGTCAAAGAACCCTAAAATTCTTAAAGCTAATGCAACATTATGTCGCGTTATTAATGACATAGCTACATAAGAGGTACATATGAATTGACACAGAGTTTAAGAAAGTACAAAAGTCTTTTGAATTTTTATGATTTTAAACTAAAGATATGCATAATGTATTAAAATACGTCCTTCAATCTTGTACTGATCTTAAACATGTTATGCAGAACACTTGTAAGATGATGAACTATATGTTGTTATTTATATTTATATTGTTGAATAAAGTTGTTTTGTGCGCTTCTTAACTAGGAACTCAACTAAAACACTTGTAAGATGATGCATATTTATTTTACTTTTTATATAATATTTTCTTTGTTTCAATTTATTTATTTCATTTTTCTTTTTAATCTGTTTAAATATTTATCTCTTTAAGTTTTTGACAACTCGATCTTTAATTCTGACTTTTCACGTGGTACGTTCAAGATCGCGAGATTAACGTTTTGATACATTCTACATATATTTAGTTTAAGACTAGAAGACTCAATCTTTAATTACTTTTTTAAACTTTGTATAGTACTTTTTAATGTTGTGATCTTAATAAAACTAAAGATATCTTTAAAAAAAAAAGTATCAAAATGTCATTATTTTTGTGGTCTTAAACATGTCAAGTGAAAAGTTAAAATTATAGAGTTTTCAAAAAGGATTTTTTTTTTTGAACGGACTAAAAAATAAAGAAGGACAAACAAATTGAAAAGAAGAGAGTAGTATTAATTCTCTCTAATTCATTGTGTTTACATGATGAGTGTTTACTGACAAAAAGAAGGAATAAATTATTGAATGGTTAGTAATGAACAATATGAAATGACTCTTTTGATAATAAACTTATATTACTAATTTACGATATTAAAAATGATCTTTATCGGTAATTAATAAATGAAAATAACTTAAGTATTACCAAAATATGTATTTTAATGACAATTAACACTCTTTGTATATGTCCCTAGAGCCTTTTAGAGACACTGGATCTAATGACACTTATCTAATGCCGATAAAGACTTAAACACTCTTTATTAATGTGTCTATTTATTACCGCTAAAAGTTATATTTTTTATAGTATCATGCACCCCCCTAGAGTAAGTTTAGACTATTGTAAAGCTTATAACCTAAATCAGGATCACGCACTGCAGGCCTATTGAGGGGTGGAGCTCCCACAAAAAATTTCTTCTTGATCAAGTTCAAACTTAAAATCTCTATTTTAGGATGAAAACAGTCCTATCACTGCGATAATAAATATTCGTGTCTATTAGGTACTATTAAAATGGAACAATGTAATGTATTTCATTTGCTATTTGTTGATATATAAAAAAAAAAGAAAAAAGAAGACATTTATTGAATAGACTTGCTAGCCCTGAGGGCTAACTATATATCGCGATACATAAGAGTGTTAATTGCAAAGTTGATGCTATTAAGGTTGATAAGGAGTCGCAATCAAGTAAAGATCATTTTTCTTACTGGCACTTCCTCCATCCGATTCAGTCAAATCCAAGTCTCTTGGGTCCATTCCATTAGGGATTTTCCAATCGAAGTGATATAGTGATTGAGCCAATGACGAATAAATATTAGTTAAACCAAATGATATCGCAGGACAAACCCTCCTCCCACTACCAAAGGGAAGAAATTCAAAATTATTACCAATAAAGTCCACAGAAGATTGTTCAAATCTCTCTGGCTTAAAGCTTTCGGGTCATCCCAATATTCTGGATCTCTTCCCAATGCCCAAACATTAATCAAAATTTTAGTCTTCAAAGGAATAGTGTAGCCGTTTATGTCTGTCTCTTCCCTACATTCTCTTGGGACCGAAAGTGGAACTGATGGATGGAGTCTTAGAGTTTCTTTAACGACTAACTTTAGGTATTTCAACTCCTCGACATCATATTTATCAAACTTTACTTTACCTCTAAAGGCTTCTCGCACTTCTGCTTGAGCTTTCGCGAATATACTTGGATTTTTCATCATTTCAGCCATAGCCCATATAATTATTGTTGATGTAGTTTCCGTTCCACCAGTAAACATGTCCTACAATTAAAAATAGTCGAGTCATATGACTTTTGAGAATTTCAAAACAAAACTGAATGACTTTCTTACAGAATTACCCTTAGCTTAGCTGAGTGACCATTTCAGATATTATCTCCGGACTTTTTACAAATGATTTTGAGTAAATTAAAAACAAACATAATATATTCAATACTTACAACAATAATAGCTTTGATAGTTTGATTGTTGATTGGAAATTGAAGACTTTTATCCTTCATAAGTCTTAGTAGAACATCAATTAGGTCTTCATCACCACCTCCCAATGCATCATCATCACTAGTCTTGTGATTTGCAAAATTCTTCTTGTGCTCATTAATGACATCTTCAACAATTGAATCTATTTTATAGTGTACATCTAGTATTTTTTTCTTCACTCCACCAAGACCATGAAGAAACTTGTATGAAGGGAAAATGTCAGCCATATCAAAGCCTTGATTTGATAATCTTAAAACTTGTCTAATTAGTTTTATAAATATGTCTTGATCTTTTAGTAATTTACCAAATGCTGATCTACATATCATGGAGCTTGCAAACCACATCACCCTTTCTGAAAAATTAACTGCCTCTCCAGAAGATGAAGATGATCGTATAGAGTCGATAAGATGAACAACCTCATCATTTCTAATCGAGCTGAATGATCGAACATTCTTTGCACTCAACAGCTCCATGACAGAAATTTTACGCATTTGTCTCCAATAGTCACCTGTTAATTAAGTGTAGAAATTATCAAGTGTCAAACCTAACAAAGCAAATCTTCCATGTCCATAAATAAGACAATGAAGAGAAATATAACAAAAGAGATAACAATGTAACATGACAATTCATGTGAGATGCAATCAAACTCATTTGTATTATGTCATGTAAGCAGAGGCGAATCTAGAATTTTTCGAACATAGATGCACCAAATGTGAAATGTATTGAAGTGGGAATTGATCCTTAATTCTCAAGGTCAAAAGCGCAAGATTTAACCATATGTGGACCATTTAGACTTCTTGTCATACGGGTGCAAGAATATAATATTATACGAATTTTAGAAAATATCTAATTTTTCGAAGAGACCAAGGGTGCCAATGCCCTATATTTTGGCTCTAAATTCGCCACTACATGTAAGACACTTGTTTATACTTATTCAACTTTATACAGGTTTAAGTGTCCACTTGACCTCGTCTAACATTAGAGGGCATAGATACCAATTGATGTCAAGTTAAAAAGCCCATTTATGTATTCTGTCCAATTAATAATCTACTTATAAGAATTCAAGTTAATTTACATTCTCCCCTTATGCAAGTACTCCTTTTAAGGATTATATTGTGAATGTATAATATAAAGGATCCTCAAAGGGGAAAGATACTTTTGTCCTTCAAGAGAAAAGTAAAACTCAAATATATTAGGGCAAACGCGCCTAATTAACACTCACCATAAGGGCTAAAGGCGATGTCACGACTATTATAAGTGATAATATTCGTGACCAAGAGTTTAGGCCTAGATGCAAAAGCGAGGTCATGAGTTTTTAGTACTTGTTTAGCCATCTCAGAAGAAGTAACAACAACAACACAAACTTCACCAAGTTGAAGGTGCATTAAAGGACCATATTTTTTGGCCAATTCTCTAAGGACATGATGTGGATATCTACCAACAATGTGATGAATGCTTCCTATAAAAGGAATTTTCCATGGACCTGGAGGCAATTTTTTACTTGTTTGGCTATTGGAGTTTTTCCATTTTCTTAGCAAAAATAGGAAAGATAGAAAAAGAAAAATGTAAACTAGACTCAACATTTGCATATTGGGAGTGTGTTTGATGATTCTTAAATCAAAGTTCAATATTTATAGTGGTGACAAGATATTATTTTATTGTGTTTGATTGTAATATACTATATTATTTTAATAAATATAATATTTGAGTAGATTATGTCTCTCTCCATTATCATACAATGTCAGATCACATTAATAGTTTGAAGAATAAATCTATAAGAAAAGTAGGTTACGTGATTGAGTTACTTTAGAAAGGTATAAAGGATACAATAGAGTTATTAATTAAATAATAAGTAAAGATAAAATGAAAAATGAAAAAATTAAGGTAACGATACAACTACACCAAATCGATTGTTGCACACAATGGAACTTTTAACGATAAATACAACAAAATTTAAGTAATAATATAATCTTCTACTTAAAACATCAGTTATCACGCCAAAAAATATATGTTGTATTTAAACTAACAATATGATTTGGACAGTTAGAGTTATTGCCCCCGTTTACTGGGGCTTCTATTCAAAGCTTATAACACTTCTCCTTCCGACCTTCCAGCACCGGACAGGTGTCAGACTCTATACATCGTGTTACCACTTAGCAGAGTCATGTGTTTTTAATAAACAGTCGCTACCCCCTGGTATGTGACGCTTTCCTAATCAAAAGATAGGAGAACACTCTTTCTCCTGAAGTTACGTGGTCATTTTGTCGAGTTCTTCCGACATGGTTCTCTCAAGCGCCCTAGTATACTCTACTAGTTCATCTATGTCAGGTTGATCGCCCTCCCAATTGAAAGTTTTTTCGTGAAAGTTTCAACCTTGATGAAATCATTTCACTCCTATTATTCATTTATGTTTTCAACGCTTGCTAATTTGTATCCACAAAAAACTTTGAAAATTCTCTAATAACAGAAAAATTAAAAACTCTGAAACCAATCTTTTTCCCAGTTGCGGCAACTTGACTTTATTCAATTAAAACTTGAATTCATAACAATTTAAAGTCATAAATTGATTTAAATAGGCAGAGTTGCCTCACTTGACTTTATACAAGAACATGTTTGTAAAATACTCGTTAAATAATTATTTTGTTTTCACTTCTTAAGTTTAAATATACATTAAGGATCGAAACGAACACATTTGTTCCATATTAAGGACTATTTTGAGTTGAATATGTCGTGCAGGACTTGCTCAGTACGATTTATATAATATGTGTGGTTTGCAAGTTATTACACAGTGGAAGTTTATCCAATGCACGCAAAGTACTTACGTCAGAGTGGTCACTCAAAGGGCAGAGACTATGACAAAGGTTATAACGATTGTAAATTATAATAAGCATGATATCATGACCAAGAAAATAAAATAAAAGTATTTTACAAACATAAGTTAATTCTTGTATATAAGTCAAGTAAGGCAACTATTTAAAGATGGACTTTTTTTCCTTTTGTTATTAGAGAGTTTTCAAAGCTTTTTTTGTAAACAAATTCCCTTGTATAGAAAAATCAAATCACTCCACAATTACAAAATGTAATTTATTCACATATATTTTTAAACATTTAGCTATGTATTCATTCAAAAAGTAATAATTTTTTAATTTTATGGCTTCTTATATAATGGAGAAGTCATGGCATCACCGTGTATGTGTTTGGTAATTGGTAGGGAGGAAAATATATTATTATTTTTTGATTGGTCTAAATATTTTGAAAAATATTTTCTCAAGAAAATAAAATTCAAAAAAATAAAAATTGTGTCTAGAAGTAAGAAAAAAAGTTTTCATAAATAACATTTCACACTGATTATATTTCATTTCTTATTCTCTCTCGTTTGAATATGTCATAGAAAGGAGTTGATAGAAGATTTAAGTTATATAAGATAAAACTATTAATATAATTAACTGGTTGTAACATATTATTAAATTATTAATTTTTTGAGATTACTATGAGTTTTGATATAGAAAACTACGTATTATTAATGTAGGTTAATTTAATAATCTGATTGGTTAAACTTCTTTACACTGTTCATACATAAAATAAAAATTCTTGGTATATACCTTATATTAGTATATTACATATACAATAACATAATAACATAATGTCATGTCATTCACATTAGAAAATAATACTTTCTTCGTTTCAATTTGTTGTTTTACTTTTCAATTTAATCCATTTTCAAATGACGTATTTTTTCCTTTTTAGATTTTTTTTTTTTAATTTTAATCTTTTGCCTGGTATATTTAAAACAAAGATGTTAAAGAAAATTTAAACATATTTTACATACCTTAATTTTAAAACCGTAAAATTTAATTATTTTTTTTATTTTTTGAAATTTCGTGTCGAATCAAACTGAAACAAATAAATATCCGATTGCTCCTAAGAATATAATGACTTGGTCCCCTAGTTTTTGCCGTCTACAGCTACTTGACAGTCACATAAAATAAACAATTAATCGATGATTACAATCTTTAAACATAGTGTTAAAAACCTTATTTATTTAGATTCAATATTTTGCTTAAACTAACAAGCAAAAAAAAATAGACATAATTTTTTCCTAAATATGTCAAGTGAAGGAGAATTAATATCCACATGCGAAGATGAGCAATCCACTTATCATCATCATCAACCATCGTTCGATCAAAAAAACAGCTACGATCCCGAGACGGGAATTTACCATTCAGTCCTCCAACACAAAATATCCAATGACTATTCTAACCTTGACACAGCCAAATTTGTATTGTCACAATTTCCATCCCCTGCTCAATCAATGTCACAAATTGCACTAATTGACTCTTCTACAAACCAAAAATTAACCTACACACAACTCAATAGGTCAATTTTATCACTTGCAACGGGTTTATATCGCGCGTTAGGTGTGCGAAAAGGCGATGTAATTTTCGTGCTATCGTCAAATTCAATAATATACCCAACTATTTGTCTAGCTATACTTTCAATAGGTGCAATTTTATCCCCTGCAAATCCACTCAACACTGAATCAGAAATTGGCAAACAAGTACGTCTATCGCGCGCGAAATTAGCCATTGCTGCACCTGAAGAAGCTCATAAATTAGTACATACAGGCGTACCTACGCTTCTCACAACGCAATCCAACGATGAAAATTCGATTTCAGTACAAGAGTTGATTGAAAATTGTGACCCTTTAGAGTTACCTAAACAACGTCCAATGCCTTTAGACACTGCTGCAATACTATACTCTTCAGGGACTACTGGTGTTAGTAAAGGTGTCGTAATAACACACGTAAATTTCATCGCGATTATGAAACTTCTTAAGTACTATGTTGAGGCAACATCGTCTCAGGACGATGTTTTCCTCTGTTTTGTACCGATGTTTCATGTTTACGGTCTAGCATTTTTCGGGCTAGGGTTATTTTGTTCGGGTGTAACAACAGTTTTGATGCAAAAATTCGATTTACAAGGTATGTTGGAAGCAATTCAGACATATAAAATTAGTCACATACCAGCAGTTCCACCAGTGATTCTTGGACTAGTTAAGTATAATAAAGGAAGTCATTATGATTTATCATCATTGCGAAGCGTTACCTCGGGGGCCGCGCCACTAAGCAAAGAGGTATTTGTTTGAATTATACGATTACGATCATTTAAGTTGTTAGAGAGAACATACTTTTTTTATCACTTGATGGTTATGTTATATTTGATCACAAACACTTGACGTGAGTCAAACATGTGGAAATGTAGTTGAATCCTAAACTTCTTGACTGCTCTGATACCAAGTTGAATTATGTTTTGACTATTTTATCTAATAGCTCAAGGTTTTAGAGAGGACATACTTTCTAGCCCTAAATTATATCTTGTCTCAATAAGGGGCGGAGATAAGGTATTTTATTCTCGTGAATTCATGCCACTAGACAGAGTGTTTAGCAGCTTTTTATCAAAAACAAATCATCAATTGGTTGACTGTCTAAACTTTCACCTTGTTGGTGAATTTTTTTACGATTGACTATAAGGCCGTCGCAAATGATTTTTTTATGTACAAATTGTAGAGGTTGAATTCCTTTGACATCGTCTTGTGTTTATTTTTTCTCAATTTTGAATTCTCTTAGTGAAAATCCTGAGTCAACCATTGGTCTGAACAGATATTTGATGCGTTTCGAGAGAAGTTCCCTTGGGTGGAACTCAAGCAAGGCTATGGCCTAACCGAGACAACGGGTGCAGCAACATTTTTCGTGAACTACGAAGAGGCAAAAGCCCGTCCATCCTCGGTAGGAGTGTTATTTCCGGGCTTCTCCGCGAAGGTAATTAACCACGAAACAGGGGAGGCGTCTCCGCCATTTAAAGAAGGTGAATTGTGGTTGAAAGGTCCAGGAATTATGAAAGAGTATTTTGGAAATGAAGAAGCAACTAGTGCAACAATCACTAAAGATGGATGGCTCAAAACTGGTGATCTTTGTTATTTTGATGACAAAGGGTATTTATACATTGTTGATAGAATAAAGGAACTCATCAAACATAATGGTTATCAGGTATACCTAACACGTACACGATATCAGAGCCAGATTCATAATTTGAAGTTTACTAACGATATCAGAGTTGAATTTATAATTTGAAGTTTACTATATATATCAAGTTAGTGGATTTCTTAACAAATATACACCGTTTGGACCAAAGTTACCCCCCTCCCCCACACACACGTACCCCGTTTAGCTTAGCTAAAAGAATATTTGACAAGTATCAAGGGTAGGAAACACTTCTATACGTTAAAAGTTGATTTTATAAATAAAAAGTTATATATACGAAGGGATTCTTATTAAAAAAAAATTGAATTGGTTTATATGTAAATGCAGGTAGCTCCAGCAGAACTTGAAGCAATATTATTGAGTCACCGTGAGATAATTGATGCAGCCGTTGTCCCGTAAGTCGTTTTTTATTGACGATGTAAAAAATATTTATACTGACAAGATATATTACTTAAACGACTAAATTATTATTATGCAGACTAGAAGATGAGTTGGCAGGACAAATACCATTGGCATATGTTGTAAGAGCAGCCAATTCTGGTCTTACACAAGAACAAGTCATTCAATTTGTTTCTAGTCAGGTTCGAGTTCGAAATTTTATCATATTTCGTGATTTAATTATTTATTGGTTCGATATTTTATTATTTATCATACCTTTTTAGTAATTTTTAAATATATATATATATGTAGTGTTTGAACCTATTTACCTTTAAAACGATTCAGTGGAATTTGAACATGTGATTTAAGGACATAGACAACATCTGCCCCTAGGGCTAGATGTATATCTTTGGTTCATGGCGTTCAACTAAATCCAATATTTTTAGTATTGAGTAAATATATATGTGAATTAAAAATTACAAAAAATTATTAAATTTTAAAGTATAATGGATTCGATTATAAAGATTAAAGATTAAACTCATTAAATTTAAATTTCGAAATTCAACGGTTTTCGTGCAGGTAGCACCATACAAGAAAGTAAGAAGGGTTAATTTTATCAATGCCATACCAAGATCAGCAGCAGGGAAAATTTTGAGGAAGGAATTGGTGCTTCAAAGCAATATGTCAATTTTGTCAAAATTATAAGATGGTTTATACACATATTTGCATCGATAAAATGGACGCACCGATAGTGTGAAAAAATATTTAAAATTAATCGTGTAATTTTACATGTTGTAACATGTCATTTGTCATGTTTAACGGTTATGCTATGAATAAGTCAATAGGATATGTCATATATCAAAATGACACAGCATGCTTAGTTAAATTACATGTCGCATGTACAAGTGACATGTTCCAGCTAATCAAATGTCTCCATGCCAACTTCGCTCTTTCATTCAACAATTATAAATAGGAATCTCTTTAGAAATGACACCAAAATTCTAGTAAGAAATTAGAGAGAGCTCGTTAAATAATGTATAGTGTTTGTTTTTTATTGGTTAGAACTAATTAGGATAGATTATGAAAACTTAATTGTATTGTATTTATGTTTTCCCCAAAATTAAATAGTACCAAATTATAATAAGTCCAACATTCAAACCCTAGCAATACAAAAGAAGAGAAACCCTAGCATCCAAATCGAAGCACCAAAGATGGTAAATCAATATTCTACAATCACATTTTCAAAGGTATATGGTTGTTGTTTTTTCTAGTTTTTTTTTTTTTTTTTTTTTTTAGTTTATGTAACAAAAATGATGTTTGAGCCTACTTTATACAAATTTAAATATATGAAAAAGAATTGTGGAACATAAAATAGAGTTTATTAATTGGGGTTTGTGGTTGGTTGAACTTAGATTCTATGTGTCTTTTAAGTGTCTTTCCCTTGTTAATTTATCTCAATTTTTTTAAAAAAAAAAAGTGGAAAGACGTTTTTTTTTTCATAACGACACATAAAATCTAATTCCAACCAATACAACAAACCCAATAAATGACTCAATTATATGTAACGATCGATTTGGAGTGGTCGCATCGTTACCTTAATATCTTCTATTCATTTTAATTTTATATATTATTTAATAATCATATTTCATCTTTTTATAATAGGAGCCCTCCTTAAGCTACTTTTCTTGTAGGTTTATCACTCAAATTATAGAACGACAAAGAATAATACAATTTATTCAAATATTGTATTCATTAAACCAATAAAGTACGATACGATACAACACAACACAACACAACACAAGAAAATACAATATGAAACAATACGTAACAACCATTCAAACCAAGCATAAAACATACAATTCAAACTGTGAAATGATAAATGAAATAAAAGGCAAAAGAAGTACTTGCAAATATTATTTCTTACAAGATTGTTTAAGGAGGTCCTACATAGAAGTCCTCTGGCTCTCAAGAACAGTTCAAATTGCAATGGAGTCTACAAGCAGAGCAATGATGTGAGGTTTTAGAACTTTCTCCGGGTGTGTGTATCCATCTTGATTGCTCTTATATGCCACATCAACGATACGAACAAGATTGAGAATACGAGTTAGAATCTCCGCGGAGACGGGAACAGGCCAAAGTAGTCCTTCATTAACATCCTTCCATGCTGTCTCTCCCATTTCTTGAAATTTATTTATTGCCTCTTCTGTTGATACATCATAATCTCTCATGTAACACTCGATCCCCGTTGCAATTTGTCCCCTCCCTTTCTCAACCTCGTATGTTGCTATGTCATCAATAATGCGACAAAATGTTGCACTAGCTTCAAGAATTTTAGGATTCGTTAACAACCACTCGAAATCTTGCTCTGTAGCTGACTTCATGCCTAGACACGCGGCTGTTGTGACCAAGTAATAAGTACTCGTTACTAAAGCATTGCTTAAGTACTCGAAAACAGGAGGCTTATGTCCTTCAATAAACCATTTGGCCTCGACGATGTAGCTTCTTACTAGCTCTTTCATCTGTGAAACACCAAACATATGAAAGTTTTTAGAAAATGGAAATATGTAATTCGATATCTAGGTAACTCAAACATTACTCTTTCTTTCGAGTGATGGACAACGTGAGATCTTCCATCACTAGACAATTCCTTTTCGTAATCATCAAAAAGATCAAGAAGAGCTTTATAGCTGATTTTCATGTAATCAGGGAGACGATCCATTTCGTTGATATCCCATCTATATGATAACAAAGAAATGATGAATTAATTATACATATTAAGAACGTATAAAAATATAACGAGCAAGAGCTAGCCATCTTATACCTTTGTATCACATCGGTGTATATTTCAACTTCTTTAACTGTACCATATGCATCAAAAGTGTCGTCAACAATTGAAGCCATAGCAAGAGTCTTGCTAAGCATGACGCGAGCTTGAGAATATTGAGGCTCAAAATACACTCCTAACGCCCAATAATAACATTCAACTACTCTGTCTCTAGCATATGGAAGCGTTGTCACGAAATCCAAATCCTTCCACCACCTTGACACGACAGCAAGTTCTTGTTTGTGAAGCATTTGGAGCAAGTTGAAATCCAATTTGGCAAATCTAAGTAACGTATCGTTCTTTGATTCATCCTTCTCGTAGATGGAGGATATGAAGAATAGAGTCTCAACTCGAGGAATGCCCTTGTGCAAAGGTTGCTCAAGGGCATGTGTTACTTGCTCTTTAAGAGGAGAGTTCAAATGTGGAGCCGCGGACTCAAGATGAGCAATGGAGAAATCGAGTGCATTTTCTAAAATGTCTTCACCATGTGTCCTTACATGTGAAGCTTCGTACAAACTCAATAATCCTAAGACATCATCACTAGCACGCGACTCCTTGAAATTTCCATTCCCATCTTGAAATTTGCTGAAAAATTCTGTTGTTGTTTTTTTTTCAAAGGAAGAAAACACGCGATTAGGCTTCTTTCAAACATATACAACGATTATAAACAACATCAAACGCGTACACTCCATAATGGACTTACGAGGAGATATGTTGTAACCATGTTGCCTTAGCAATCGAAATTGAAGTGCAAAAGTAGATAAATCACTATAGTCATCACCCTCAGAGTTTGCATTTTCATTGTAAATTCGACTCAATATCATATCGATTTCTTTCTCAAAGTGGTATGCTATGCCAAGACGTTGAACAACGTCAATCAAATTCAACGTCTCAGCCAATTTCCTTCCATTAATAGCTAACAACATACTCCTTGTTTCTTCCTTCAATGCTTCAATCTCTTTAGCATATTTTTGTGCAACCTATAAATGTGACCAATTTTTTTTTTATCAAATTACATTTTCCTACATATAAACACATAATAAAGGTCGAAAACATAATAGATCATGTATGTATATATGTAACGCGAAACTATATATATATATATATATACGTACATGATTGTCGATGGAGAAAGAAAGGAAACGATCACCCCATAGACTAGGAGAGAAGTTGGCAACGGGGCGAACAATCTCTTCTCCTTCTTCTTCAATATGGTTCACAAATGTAGCCATTGTTAATAATGAGAGTTTTTTTCTTGTTGTTTTTTTCTATTTTGAGAAATAACTCTCAATGCAAGCTGAAAACTGATGACTTAAATGGAAGAAAAGGCACAAGTATTTATAGCCATCTTTTTCTATAACCAAACCAAAACTAACTGACGGTTTGGTTAATGTCGGTTTGGTTAGTTTTATACACACCTAGCACATGAATAATCAAAGGAAAATTAACGCGAATTCAATTATTATTATTACACGAAGAAAGTGATTCAGTTAAGAGTAAGTGTGAATATCTGATGTGAGGTAGGGTAGATAAAGACTAAAATAACGAATTTCATTCGACTTGCATTTAGGATTTTAATAGTTGGCCTAAAATATTATTGTTGGGCTTAAGAAAATGATGAAGTTAAAAGAATTGAGTTAGTAAAAATTTAATAAAATATTAATATAGAATTAATATATAAAAAATCTCGGTTTGGTTCGATTTGATTATTTTTACAGATTTTTTAGTAAAATCAAAATCAGACCAATTAGTATCGATTTTCAAAATTTAAAAAATCAAACCACACCAAATGTTAAATTTTTAA
Organism: Solanum lycopersicoides; assembly: GCA_022817965.1. Lineage (NCBI taxonomy): Eukaryota > Viridiplantae > Streptophyta > Magnoliopsida > Solanales > Solanaceae > Solanum > Solanum lycopersicoides. The sequence continues at coordinate 2,833,843 of CM040628.1, read as the reverse complement.
ATCAGTTTGATTCTAATTACAATCTAATTTAATTTTTTTAATCATAACTAGAGGTGGCAAATGGGCGGGTTGGGTCAAATGTGGGCGGGTTGAAAATGGGTAAACATAAAATGGGTAATCATTCAACCCGCCCATATTTGATATGGGTAAAATGAGTTGGGTAATAAATGGGTTGGGTAAAATATTAGTTTATCCATATTTTGCCCATATTTCATAAATAAATAGTTCTTTACTTAAGAATTCAATATGGAGAAAATATTTTAATCTTTTTTTCTAGATGAAATCTGTTGAAAATATTTTATTTAGTTTTATTTTATTATAAAAGTAAAAAAACAAAATTTAAAAAAAATTCGGGGTTGGGGGGTGAGGGGGTCCAGGGTAGTGTGAAAAAAAATTGAAGTTAAAAATACTTTTTAAACAAACTTAATATTCTTGAAGGGTGGGAGTTGGTTGGGGGTAGGGGGTGGGGGGACGATGGCTGGGGAAGGTTGGGTCGAGGGTAGGGTGAAAAAATAAATATTTGAAGTTGAAAATATTTTTTTAAAACAAACTTAATTTTTTTTTGTGGGCATGGAGGGTGATGGGGGGACGATGGTATGGATGAAAAAATAAAATTTTAAAGTTGAAAACAATTTTTTAAAAATAAACTTAAATTTTTATTTTTTGGGGGGTGAGGGGTGAGGAGGCTGGTGTGGGGGTGGGTTGGGTGGGAACGAGGGTATGGGTAAAAAAATAAAATTTTGAAGTTCAAAATATTTTTTAAAATTAAATGTTCATTTTTTTGTGAAGCGTGGGTGGAGGTCGAGAGTTGAAATATTAATAGGGACTCATATATGAAAGTTTTAAAAAATCGCTTCTAAAACTTGGTAACAAAAGGTTTTCTGAAAATTTAGAGAAAACTTGCAATACCCATATTTGACCCGTAGTTTACCCATAATATACCCATATTTTAATAGATAAAATATGAATATAATCCCAAATATTATCCATATTAAAATCACTCTTTCAATCTATATTTAAAGAACTATTTAAGCGGGTCAATAAAAAATAGACTTAAATTGTTACCACTAATCATAACTATTAACAACCCTGATTAGGGTTGCCTTACTTTGACAATAAATTAGCTAGAATCCACCAGGACAGCACATATTTCGATTTCTTCAATTTAATTAATTTCCTCGTTTTAATCTCTTCTATTGGATTTTTTTTATCATTTTTCTCAACTTTCTTACTTTCATTCTTTTGAAAATGATTGTGGGATCGCCTAAACTATTATAAATAGTATATAGATACACTCCGTCATATTTTTGTGACATTGATGTTTATGCCTTTTAAAAATTAAAATATATATATCTTTTATACTAACAGACATATACGTGTGATAATCTTATCCACTGATTCGATATTTATTAAATATCGGGTCGACGAATAAGATTGTGACACGTGTCCCTATTTAGTCTTCCGTTAGAGTGAATGGCATATATTTTCTAGCTTTTGGACAGCAAGGAATTCAATACTTTAAAAATATGACGAAGAGTATTTGTATACCATTTACGATAGTTGGGGTATATATGTTGTTTTCCCCTTTGTCAAAAAACATGTTTCTCCCATAGCTGCCCTACAAATTTAAAGTTGATGTAAAGAATTTTTATTATTTTCTAGATTCGATGTCTTGTATTAGTATTATTAAACTTTGATTAAATTAAAACCATGTTGCATAGGTTTTATTCAAAAAAAACACTTTCTAGTAAAAAAAATTATACTCAAAGTTCAAAATTGAAATAACTAGTTAAAAGAGATAGATACATATTTTTAATATATGGTGTTTTTCAGAGTTCGGAGCTTAATGGTATAAAATGTTAATAAAAATTTCAAAACGATATATAAATTTTAAATTTAACTAAAACGGCAAATTTGCTGGTAGAGCAACGATTTTGCTCGCCGGAAAAAGCAAAATCGCTGCAATACCAGCGATTGTGGATATCCATGAATTATTATTTTCATATATGCGATTGTGGATTTTTTTTGACATTTTTTTTTTAATTTGACAAATCATTGTGCTTGAATGTATTAGACATGTTTTTCTTTTATAAAAATATATTTGTAATCACAATATTTCTCTTTACCATGATCTTCTTCTTCACCCCCACACTATTCACACTTAAAAGTGTATGAAGAAAATCGACAAATCCCATCAAATCAATAAATTTTTTCTGGATTTTAGTGAGTTGGATTGGTATTAAAAAGAAGAAAAGTTTTATTGGTTTTGTTTTAAATAAAAAAGAAGTCAAATCGAATCAAACTAGTTCGATGTTACGTAACTGGTTTAGTTTTGTTTTAACTAAATTCACTTTTAAATAGTAAAGGTGTGTTATAAATCATCGTGATAGTTTAAACGTGTAAGTGACATTTTGATACAACTTTAATGGAGAATCTATGTCTTTTCCCTAAATATAACTTTGTACGGACGATACAACTTCAATGAAGAATCTATGTCTTTTCCCTAAATAGAACTTTGTACGCATCGCAATTTATCTCCTAGAAAATATGAAATAGTCAAAAACATCATTAGAAGAAAATATAAATATGAAGGAAAAATTACTATCGCTCTGTCGGTACTCGTTATTTTTGGTACTATCCATCATTTATTGCAACTTTATTATTTCTTTTTTGCAACTGTTTTTGTTTTGAATTAAAGATTTATTAGACTAATCAATTTTATCTTTTTGATTCAAATCAATATGACTAATCTTCATATAACTAAATTAAATTGGATTAATTCAATATTTTAAATTTTAAAATACTGAAACAAGGTAAAGCACAAATGAATAAGGTAACTATGACATTCAAAAACAATCAATTTGCTACAATGAAATATTGCAATTACAAAATGCAAGTATCATAAACATAATATAATAAAAGCAAGCAAGTAAAAAAGAATGATATGGTTTTTTCAACAAAAAAATTAAAAGATGCATATCCTCTTAGAAAACAGCATTACTAATGCACCAACATACTGGAAAACTACTTCTTTTGCAAGTATTACAGCAATGGGGGAAACAACTGAGGTTCCAAATATGTAATTTGGTTCAAGTACTTAACCAGTAATCCACTTCCAAGCCCCGCCCGAACCCTGTTTCTGGACAGATGAAGCATCCATGTCGCGTTCCAATTCGGATTTCTCCTTTCGTAGAGCTTGAACTTCCTCCTCTATTGACTGCATAGACTCTAGCGTCTTTTGTAGCTCTGCTATTTGTGCCTGAAGATACCATGAAAAAGTCACAAACAAAACCACGGAACGCCTTTTAATATTGGTCGGATTGAAATGAGAGGAAAAACTAAACCATAAATTGATCATACTGCTCGTATATAGGATGTGCTTGGTGATAGATACTATAACGTTATGATTATGTTTCACTGGCTATCAACCTACCACGACCCTCATCCTTTAATCTTGAGACCAGGTATACGAAACTCACATAAGTGAGTTTACGAATAGTTGACCCCCAACTGGTCGCGACATGGTAGATTGATTGCTATAAATATAGGATAGGATTGGGGAATTAGAAATTAAGCTAAAAAAAAAGTAAGTGTCAGAAGTAGTAACCTCCAGTTTAGCACATCTTGATCTCTCAGATATAAGTTGACCTTGAACTGACTGAAGCTCCTGCAATGAAGTGATGAACGTTAATATATGAGGAATACCATATCATCAATTTCTATCGACCATATTACTTCTGAGAGTACCTTAGACAAGTCCGCATGAGTAGTATTGACATCTTCGATTTTATTCCTGAGATCAGCATTTTCTGCTCTGATATCTGCAAGTGATGACTCCAACGCCTTTTTCTGTTCTCCCAGTGCACTAATTTCGGCCAACAGACTTTGTTGGGTGTTATCAACGTGGACTTCCTTAAAACTGGAATCTTCCCTCTCGGATAAGTCTAACTTTTCTGGTTTAGTCAAGGCATATGCAGCTCTAACAGAAGCTGCTGCTGCTTCGGCCGCTGGTGACTGAAGTATCTTGGGATGTAATACGTCCCTTGGTTTAGGCCTCATAACATATACCTATACGAAATGGAATGCAGTCATTTAGGAAAGAAGGCCTCATAGGCCATCGTAAAAAGAAAATTAACATAAAGGCAGTAGGAGGTTGTACAGAAAGGTATCAAGGGAAGGCAAATTCCCAGACAACCTAATCGCCAGACATAAACTAGGTACTGGACAAAGATGCAACTATGATGGCGGGACTATATCTAATGAAAATCCGGTGGGAGGGTTACTTCCTTCTTTCCCTCTCGAATAATAATTTATACAAGAAAATAAATTGGATTTGGAACTTATCAACATATTGAGAATCGATAGAATACATGATCCAATGCCTCAGTAATCCATTTATCACCCCAAAAGAAACTAAGGTTGTCATAGAAAAGCGAATATAGGATTTTAGAAGATACCTCATTATTGTACTTCCCGTTGTATCCACCAAAAGCAACCAAGAAATTCTCACCATCAAGTGATGCTGAAGAGACACTCAGTCCCTGTTTCAAATGTCATATCAGATAAAATTGTAAACAAGCCTAAAGATCAATAAAGAAAATGAATACACAACCTCAAATAAGTTTATGAATACTGGGAAATCATACTGACATAGGCAATGGCTACTACATGAACATATTTAACAGAGTTATCCTAAGCTAATGAAGTTTACAGAATTTTTTCTATTTGATGAGTTCTACCAGAATTAAGCAGGTGCTTCCTCAGAATATACGAGCAATTCTAGATAAATGCACTACACCCGTATTCATTTAAATGCTTTTAATTATATATCATTTTGTCATCCCATCTGGCAAACTAAAATTGTGGTGCCAGCGGGCTTTGCAAATCATTCAACAAACTTCCATTCACACCAACCTAAGTTTCATATACTTGGAAACATTATAAATCAATAAGCTGAACAAATGAAGAGCAAAACACAAGCATACCAGCATTACAAATGCTAAGAAATCAAGAATCGAAGTCTATCTCAATAATGAAAAATAGCTAAAGTTGATGAGCTTCTGTACAACTCAGCAAGTTTTGCATGTTAAATTATTGGATCAAAGATAGGATAATAGAAGTTCCAGAGGATCCAACGGGATGAAAGTCCATAAGATACCACTGCACTAAGGGCAAGATACTCTTCCTAAAAATACGGGATATCAAATTTCCTGGAAGAAAGATAGTAAGCAGAATATAACCTCACTCGCGAGTGGATCTCTCCCCTGTACAGTTGCTAATACTGAAACTACAAGCTTCGACATATTTAACATAAGTGTTTCTGGCACACCTGCAAAAAAGAAGAACAATTAAACATAGAAATAGACAAAAAAAAAAAAAAGGATTGTGCATCATGAACAAGAATGCCAGAGGGTGTGATAGAAGAGGCTGCTTAAATGTTTCACTTACCGCTTTTGTTATCTCCACCACCGACAATATACCAGTTGTCACCTATAGTTACACCAGCATGACCAGCTCTTGGACTAACCAGATCCCCCTGAAGTTGTGGTTGAGACCATTCCATCTACCAACCAAGAAAAGAGATTTTCTAAATTTACAATTCAACTGACTCTAATTGTTAATACTTAATAGTACTTCTTTGAAGATCATTCACAGAGGAAAATGGCTGTATTGTTGCGGATATTAGACATTATTACCATCACAAATCCATCTGATCTAAAATGTTATATTAAACGATTTTTACAAGTAGTATGCCTTAAAAATTGATAAGTATATAGTATGCCATAAAATAACACCCAAACAAGTAAAATATACCGTTTCCAAGTCAAGGACATGAAGATCGTTGAAAAAAATTGAATGAGAACATCCACCCAGAATCAGAAGGTAGCGATCGGCATGGAGTGCAGCTGTATGATCAAACCTGGGAGCTGGGGACGTCTGCCTATCAAACCACAATGAATTAATGCAAATACATAATTAGTGAAAAATAAATTCGGTCAGATACTTACATGGTCTCAACAGTACTCCAAGTCATTGTCTCTAGATCAAGAACACTAACATCATTTAGAAGACGCCTATGCTGGTCTTCTCCACCGAACATTATGAGTTTAGATCCAAAAAGGGTGACAGATTGCCCACCTCGAGCTACCTGGAAGACATAATAGACAAGGAGCAACATTATAGCTCTCAAATAGACAAGAAGCAACATAATCGTCATCAGCAGTAATTGAGAGTGAGACACGTGTAGTCCAATTAAACACTAACAGGAGCATTTGAGTTCAAGAATTGCCCAACAAAAGAGGCTATGAATGGGAAAGAGTGAAATCTAAGAGGAGGATTAATTACCGGAAGTTTTCCAAAGGTCTCTATAACACCACATTCATATGATTGAAGATCAATGAACCGAACTGCACAAGATACATTGAGAAGATTTAAAGTAAATATAAATGAGCATCGGCCACCAGTTTTTAAAAGGTCTAAAGGATTACAAACCTGCTACTGTGTCAGAAACATCCTTTGAGTGACCAGCAAGAAATACAAGTTTATTTTCCCACAAGATCTGCCAACAATGTCAAAAAGCAGAGCCAGAAAACATGAAATAGAAAACACGTCAGTGGATTATTTGCTAGAACGAGTGAAATGAAAAGCGCTGACTCAATTCTCACCATATTGTGGCCAGAGGTAGCTGGAAGAACTCCAGAATTCAACTTTATGATTGACCATGTCAAACTTTTTAGATCAAAGACCTGTGGAAGTGGAATTAGTTGAAGAAGGAAAGAAAGAAAAGAACATAATTGTACATGAAATAAAAAAAAAACTGTTCTAATACCAGCACAAAACTAGGAACAGTCTAACAAGAAAAAGTGATCAAAAGAATGACCAAATACCTGAATGTCAGACAGGTATCGTCCATTACGACTTCCACCGATGATATATAATTTCCCATCAACTGTGACAGCTGCATGCTACAGTGCAACAAAAAAGTGGCACAAGTAGTAATATCCAACATACAATCAGAAGACCCGTGAAAGGTAAAAATGGTATATTGTGATAAAGAATCAGAATAGGCATGAACGCACTGCCTTAAAGCTTCAATGGGAAGCAACAAAAAAGCCAAGAATGGCATAACCAACACAAGATCTTGCACAATGTGATCATGTAGGTTAATATAAAATATAGAAGTAGGGGAACCTTGTAGCGAGCAGCTGGTGTCGGACCAGCGACAGACAGAGGAACCCATTGGTCATAGCTTAAACCCAAATACCAATTTTGACCATCAGATCCCATAGCAGTTTAATCTTGAGCTCAAGCAGCCTTGTCTGTTGGGAAGCACCAGAGGAATCAGTTGCAGGTATAACAGAGCACATAACATTAGACATTAGGCATCATGAAATGGAAATATAGCACCAGAATTTGATGATAGATAGAATCATCTAGTTCCTGTTAAAAAGATTTTGGGGTAAAGGGTCGAATATGATCTAAGGTATTAAGCACACCGGCAAGCTTCTTTAACCAGGAGCAGAACCAACCCTTTGCTTGAGGGGGGCAGCTTATAGGAAATCCCGCTAACCAGTTAGTCATCATCTTTATAACCAATAATGGAACCGAAAATTGGATTTTAATTTAATGAACACTACTTGATACATTATTTTTTAGATTATTTTTTTATAACCAAGAAATCCGTCAGTGATCCGCCCTTTGGATCAGTCACGGCCTTCTAAACTCGGTGGATAATGGGTCCCCCCCTACCCTTCTCCACTTAAATACCGGGCATGGTGTGGGGCTTGAATCTGTGACCTACAGCCACAAATCCTCCACCTTTTGCCATTCGAGCTAGGCATTGGGGGCAATTAATTTTTAGATTTTGTTAGCTCTATAGTTTAGAAAGAGACTACAAATTTTTTTTTGTTAGCTTAACTGATCTATCCTTGTATTGCATCTTCTTGATGCCTTTGAATGAATCTACTTACTTCATCAAAAAAAAATGTTGTTTAGAATGGTATGATTTAATAAACAGAGGCACAAACATTGCGTACACACAGATCAGTTCCTTTACATCAGTGTAGGAAACTGAGAAAATCTATCGCTGTACAACAGCTTCCATTGAATACTCAATATTCAACACAAGCTTTTCACATCAAGACTGGCACCAAATACACGACAATGCTATGTAAAAACAAGAACTAAAATCTTTGCATGGAAGACTATTTGAAATGACAGCGTTCATCAATAGCTTAAATTAAAAAAAAATGATGATTTCCATATCGCCAGTTGAGAAAATGATCAGACTAATCAAATTATACAAATACAACAAATTTCATGTACAAATCGCACTGCTTTCAGTGGCAATTAATCCCATCATAGGTCTTTATACTATAAAACTTATACATATGTGTAAATCTACTAACAATTACATACAAGCAGATCACTATTCAAAAGCTTCTCAATTATCCTGTAAACTCTACAATTGAGTAATCTCTCACTTCGCTTATTTCATATTATAAATGGTACTGGTAAGTAGATAATTACCATGGAGGACATATATTAGGGTAGGAGGTTAGTTAGTTAGTTGAGCGTTGTCTAACTTATCCTCTTTACTATTCGTCGTATTGCTCTTGTAGTTTCTTTATCCTTTGAGTTTGGTTACTATTTGTAACTTTTTACACTTCGATTATCATTATATCTTCGTATGACTGTTATTTACACTTTGATTATCATTATATCTTCTTATGCCTATTGCTTTACACTTTGATTATCATTATATCTTCGTATGACTATTGTTTTTACACTTTGATTATCATTATGTCTTCGTATGACTATTGTTTAGGATTTTTTTTAAGTTGTCTGTAGTATTGGTTTCTTCTTGAGCCGTCTATAAGTTCTACGTACACTTTACTCTCCCCATGCCCTTCTTTGTGGATTACACTTGCAATTTTATTGTTGTTGTTGCTACTTTTTTTTAAAAAAGGGGGCAACACCTAGAAATGTTGATTTGCATATCAACCCAGTTGACAAAATCATCAGACTAATCAAATTATACGAGTACAGAAACTTTTCACTTATAAACCACATTGCTTTTTAGTGGAATTAATCTCATCATAGGCATTTATACTCTAAAGCCTACATACATGTGTGTGTGAATCTCAACAAACAATTAGATACAAGCAGATCACTACTTCACAAGCTTCTCAGTTATCCTGTAAACTCTACAATTGACTAATCTCTCACTTTTCCCATCAAAAATTGCATCGATTAATAGACAAAATTACCAAAAATGCTAGTACACCGAGAATGCTGATTTGCACATCAACATAGTTGAGAAAAAATCATCAGACTGGTCAGAATTAAAGGAATACAGCAGATTTCACGCATAAATCAAATGGATTTCAGTGACAATTCAGCATAATTGGATACAAATCTGCAAAGAAATGATTGAATTAAACAAGGAAAAGGAAACTTACAAGAAATGGAGTTTCGGATCTGTAACTGAACTGAGATCGGACGGCAGAAATTCGTCCGATCTCCGGCGAACAATGTGACCAACTGAACGGAAAATAGCTAACAAAGTTCGTCGGTGACTCGTCCTAATGAGATCTTGTGAGAACGTCTCGATTTCCGTTTTATTTGGTGTCTTAAATTAAATTAAAAAATTAATAAATGAATTTTAATAAAACAAATCTAATTTCCATAAGTATTTTTAAAAAAATCATCAATTTATTTTTAAAGTATTTTTTTCAATATTTGGTAAATAAATATGTATTTTTTTAGTGTCATAATAGGTAGGTAATTGTAATACATAATGAGATGGGGCATATAGATGTAAGGATTGTAAAGTTTTAATATCAATAATTTTTTACTTAATTCGTAATAATCGATCATCATCACTAAATATTTCAATCGCTAAATTATTATTGTCAATTATTACGAATATTGATAATCACTAACCTTCACTAACAATCATCATTATTGTCAATAACTTTCGTCAATCGCTACTAAACCTATCATTTCTATCATTAAAATTATATTTTATTGTTATGTGTTACCAGTTACCATTATCGTCTCATATTATTATCACTAATAGCTAAAAGGTTCACTTACCATTGTAATCAATCTTTATTACCAACTGACTCGATCATCACAATTAGCACTATTACCATGTCATCGTTAACCATTACACGTCCTATTTGTTATCTTCATCAACTACTAACATCTTTCAATAATTTACCACACATTATTTTTTTTTAAAAAATATGGGGAAGATGAAGTATACTTTTAAAGGAAAAGAAATAGTGAGAGAGATTAAAGTTATCAAAGTGCTATAATGACTATAGAAAAGGGATAATTATGATTTTGAACCATTTAGTCATATAATTTATAGAGAATATGTTAAAATTGTAACTTGAAACACACGTTATATATGCAGAGTAGTAATTGACAAAGCTCGTAATTTATATTTAGATTTGATCAGAGATATATGCATATTATATATATATATATATATACTTAATGCATGGTATATTTATATTATACTTCAAACTATATTGATAAATTAATTGACGGAAGGATATATATCCCACATAAATTTATTTTCTTAGTATACATATTTTCTTGGTCTCAACATTTATTCTTCGAGATAACTAATCAGATGGGCCAATTTTTTTTTTTGGAAAATCTAACCTGTTGTATACATAGTTAATGTGGCCCAACCTTTAGTAAAGTCTTGATTATACAGTCATTTGTACATGTTGTCACTTTTAGACAAATTATTATATTATTTAGAAAAATAGTCAGTTTTATAATGTATTTAAAGTCTAACCAACAAATTTGAAATTTACTTGAAAATTTAAATTTTGAAATTAGAACTTCAAAACTTTGAATCTGAAATTAGGATTCACTAGTTTGCAATTTTAGAGTTTTGAATTGAAGTTTATCTTATGTAGTTTCAAATTAGTTGTCGTGTTTCTCTCAGCTTTCACGTTCTTAAGAAAATATTAATCAACAGATATTTAACTATTTATCTTTATTTATGTCTTAAGATATAAAATCTCTCCTCATTAAATATTTATATATTTACACACACATATATATATATCCCCGTAATTGAAGTGTTTATAGTCTTCAAAAGTAATTACTACAGGAGTAAAATGAAAAAAAATTAAGAATTTTGTCTTGAGTTTAGACACAATTTTTTTTTAAAAAAAGGATGATTAATGATTCATTGATTTGAGATGGAGGAAATATGTTTTAGTTACAATTTAAAGTTAAAAAATCGATTTTAACAATAATTTCTCAACTACTTATCGAAGATTTCATGTCACATAAAAAATCAGATTGTTTGACTTTCATACTTCAAAATTTAAATAAGGTCATATAAATTAAAACATGAAAAATAATAATAAAAATAAATCATCAAAATTGGGTTATTTATAAGATAACTTAGTCATAATCCTTTACATAATAAGCATTAATTGATAATATGTTAAATATACACTCACTACTAACTTGCTTTCACAACATTAATAAAGCCAAAAAGAGCAACCCAAAAAAAATACGATTGCTTGATTTGGGAACAAGTTATTCATGATTAATTATCTTAAGATAAACTTATCACACCATATATATGGAATAATTTATCTCATTATTATGATATAAATAATGAAATAAGTTACAAAAAAATATGTCAACTAAATAAGATATCGATATTTTATACCTAAACTACTTTTTTTTTATATAAGAATTATTTATTTTTATCCCTTACAGCAAACGAGAAGGGTACAAAAACTATAGAAATAGGATATGAATAGAATTTTTGTGGTGATAAGATTGAGTTGCAAAGTCAAAAGGCAAGCATGCTATACATGGAGTGGAAGAGCACTAAAACCAAAACAAAAGCTAGAAGATACATTTGTCATTCAAAGATTACATTTCAAGAAAAAGTAGTGTCAAAAACCTCTATTGCATATTGCCCCCACTCACACTAATAATATTGCCTAGCTATACTCATGAAAAGGAATTTGAAGAGTAGGTGAGTTAGTGGGTATAGCTACTTGTGGTCTGTTAAATTTGACAAGATTCAAAAATGAATTAATGAGAAGATATGGTAGTTATGAGGATAATTCTTCATTGGTAGAAAAGTCAAGATAGCATCTTTTGTAGGTGAAATTTAGGTGAACCATAAATTGGTTTCACAAGGTAAATCTTGACATTTTTGACATATTGTGATGTATGGATGACATCAATAGGAAGAATTCACTCCTATAAATAGGTAGCTCCTAATTCATTTGTAACACACCTCTCACTTGTCTTCTCATCTCCAAAGGCATTTGTTCTTCTTTCTCTCTTGTAGTATTTCACTTGTACTCTTTTGGAGTGAAATAAATATTGATTGGTTGTGTCTGAGGACTAGGCAAAGAAAACAAAAGTTTGCCGAACCTCGTTAATTCTTGGTGTTCCTTTTGTTGTTGTCTCATTTACTATTTATTAGCTACATTTAGATATAGCAGTTGTGATTCTATCACTCTCTATATATTTGGCTTCCGCAACAATTGGTATCAGAGCCAAGGTATTATCTGAGTATGCTCTGTGGTTGCAGCATAGTCTGAACTTCCACATCAGAAAAAGATTTACTTTGGTCTTTGCATTGTTAGCTAGTAAATAGTATTTGTAGTAAAATGGGAGACAAGAAAAATGATGAGTCCACATCAAGTATCAATAATACGTCATCATTGGCATCTTCGCTTATGACAAGAATTGTGTCAAATGCGAAATTTGCAGTTGAAATTTTTGATGGGTCAGGACATTTCGGAATGTGGCAAGGCGAGGTCCTTGATGTTCTTTTTCAACAAGGGCTAGATATTGCCATTGAAGAAAAGAAACCAGACGGTGTAGGAGAAGAAGATTGGAAGATTATCAACCGTGTTGCTTGCGGTACCATTCGATCTTACCTTGCAAGAGAACAAAAGTATCCATACACGAAGGAAACATCTGCAAATAAATTATGGAATTCATTGGAGGAGAAATTCTTGAAGAAAAACAGTCAAAATAAACTTTACATGAAAAGAAGACTGTTACGCTTCACTTATATTCCTGGTAGCACAATGAATGATCATATCACCAGCTTTAATAAGTTGGCGACAGATTTGCGGAATATGGATGTGACTTTTACGGATGGAGATATGGCCTTAATGTTGTTAAGTTCACTTCCCGATGAGTTCGAGCATCTTGAAACGACTCTACTGCATGGGAATGATGAAGTATCTCTCAAAGAAGTTTGTTCTGCCTTATACAGTTATGAACAAAGAAAGAGAGAAAAACAAAAAGGCGGAGAAGCAGAAGCACTGGTTGCGAGAGGTCGTTCTCAAAATCATATGAGAACGAAGAAAGGGAGATCCAAGTCAAGATCGAGACTCAGCAAAGATGAATGTGCCTTTTGCCGAGAAAAAGGGCATTGGAAGAAAGACTGCCCAAAGTTGAATAGCAAAGCCAAACCAAATAATGGGAAGGCTGTCATGGATTCAAATGTGGCTGATTGTGATGACTCCGATTACTCACTAGTTACAACAGATCCATCCAAATCATCTGATGTATGGTTGATGGACTCAGCTTGTAGTTATCATATGTGTCCCAATCGGGACTGGTTTATTGATTTACAAGAAGGAGAATGTGGAGTTATTCACACTGCAAACAATAATCCTCTTACCGCATATGGTGTTGGTTCAATCCGATTAAGGAACCATGATGGATTAAGTAGAACATTAACAGATGTTCGATATGTACCAGATTTGAAGAAAAATCTCATTTCTGTAGGAGCCCTAGAATCAAAGGGATTCAAAGTCATTGCAGATAATGGCGTGATGAGAATATGCTCTGGTGCACTGGTGGTAATGAAGGCAATTCGAAGAAATAATAACATGTACCACTATCAAGGTAGTACAGTTATTGGGACAGCGGCAACAACATCCAATGACGAGAAGGAGGCAGAAATGACCAAGCTGTGGCATATGCGCTTGGGACATGCTGGAGGGAAATCCTTGAAAACTTTATCAGATCAAGGATTGCTAAAAGGAGTAAAAACTTGCAACTTGGAGTTTTGTGAGCATTGTATCAAGGGAAAGCAAACAAGGGTTAAATTTGGAACAGCTATCCATAATACTAAAGGTATTTTGGATTATGTTCATTCGGATGTTTGGGGTGCTTCCAAAACACCTTCATTAGGTGGGAAACACTATTTTGTAACCTTTGTTGATGACTTTTCTCGAAGATTGTGGGTGTATACGATGAAAACAAAAGATGAAGTTTTGGGAATTTTTCTCAAATGGAAGGCGATGATAGAAACTCAAAGTGGCAGAAAGATCAAGTGTCTTCGCACAGACAATGGTGGAGAATACAAAAATGATCTTTTTCAGAAAATTTGTGAGGAAAATGGCATCGTCAGACATTTCACCGTCAGAAATACACCACAACAAATGGAGTGGCAGAACGCATGAACGAACTTTGCTGGAGAAAGTTCGGTGTATGTTGTCCAATGCTGGCTTGGGCAAAGAATTTTGGGCTGAGGCAATAACATATGCGTGCCACCTCATTAATCGTCTACCATCTGCTGCTATTGGTGGGAAGACACCATTTGAAAAATGGTATGGAAAACCTGCTGAAGATTATGGTTCTTTACATGTATTTGGCTCAATTGCATATTATCATGTAAGAGAGTCAAAATTGGACCCAAGAGCAAAGAAAGCTTTATTTATGGGAATTACTTCTGGAGTCAAAGGATACCGTTTATGGTGTCCAGAGACAAGAAAAGTTATTTTCAGCAGGGATGTTACCTTTGATGAATCTGCCTTGACAAATAAGGTAACACTTGAAGAAGCCAAACAAATTGATGGTGCTTCAAAGCAGGTGGAGTTTGAAGGAAAGATAATTTTCCCAACACAGGGATCAAACGAGGAAACAACAGAAGATTTTCCTCTTGAAGGAGAGCCAGTCGAAGAGGAGGTTCCATCTCAAGAACCTCAACCACAACTTGAATCAATAGCAACGAGCAAGCCAAAAAGGACAATAAGAAAACCTGCTCGACTCACAGATATGGTGGCTTGTGCTAACTCAATTGCAGCCGATGACATTCCTACCACTTATAAAGACGCAGTCCAAAGTTCACAAAAAGATAAGTGGAGGAATGCCATGGATGAAGAAATGCAATCTCTTCATCAGAATCATACATGGAGATTGGCCAATCTCCCAGAGGGCAAGAAAGCAATTGGGTGCAAATGGGTATTTGCAAAGAAAGAGGGATTTCCTAATCAAGAAGATGTTCGCTACAAAGCAAGATTGGTGGCCAAAGGATATGCTCAAAAGGAGGGAATTGATTATAATGAGGTATTTTCTCCAGTTGTGAAACACTCCTCCATTAGAGTTTTGTTGGCTTTGGTAGCACAGTTGAATTTGGAACTAGTTCAGTTGGATGTAAAAACTGCTTTTTTACATGGAGACTTGGAAGAGGAAATCTATATGACTCAGCCAGAAGGATTCAAAGTTGATGGAAAAGAAAATATGGTGTGCAAACTTGAAAAATCGTTGTATGGATTGAAACAATCTTCTAGACAATGGTACAAACGATTTGACAAGTTTATGTTGCAGCAAAGGTACATAAGAAGCAAATACGATCATTGTGTGTATTTGCGCAAGCTTGAAGATAATTCCTTTATATATCTTCTCCTATATGTTGATGATATGTTGATAGCTTCTAAAAGTCAAGAGGAAATTGAGAAGCTAAAGATTCAACTGAGAAAGGAGTTTGAGATGAAGGATTTGGGTGAGGCAAAGAAGATTCTTGGCATGGAGATAAAAAGAGATAGACATTCAAAGAAACTTTATTTATCTCAGAAAGAATATTTGAAAAGAGTACTAAACCGATTCGGTATGAATGAAAAAACGAAGTCGGTTAGCACTCCGCTTGCTCCTCATTTTAAGCTTAGTGATGCTATGTCACCTAAGAATGAAGCTGAACGAGAATATATGTCAAGAGTACCATACGCGAATGCTATTGGTAGCTTGATGTATGCAATGGTTTGCACAAGGCCAGATATTTCACACGCTGTTGGAGTTGTAAGCAGGTACATGCACAATCCTGGAAAGGATCATTGGCAGGCTGTAAAATGGATTCTACGGTATATTCATAATACTGTAGATGTTGGTTTGGTTTTCGAGCAGAAAGATAGTCAATATCTTGTTGGATATTGTGACTCAGATTATGCAGGTGATTTGGACAAACGAAGATCAACTATGGTTATGTTTTTACTATTGCAAATGCACCAGTTAGTTGGAAGTCTACTTTGCAGTCAACAGTTGCTTTGTCTACCACTGAGGCAGAGTACATGGCAATTACAGAGGCTGCGAAGGAAGCAATTTGGCTTCAAGGATTGCTTAGAGAGCTTGGTATTGGACAAGAAGAAATCACAATATTTTGTGATAGTCAGAGTGCTATTCAATTAGCAAAGAACCAAGTTTATCATGCAAGGACGAAGCACATTGACGTCCGATATCATTTCATACGAGAAATCATAGAAGATGGTGGAGTCATAATACAGAAAATTCATACTACGGATAATCCTGCCGATATGTTGACAAAAGTGGTGACTGCGGTCAAGTTTCAACATTGTTTGAACTTGATCAACATTGTTGAACATTGAAGATTATGGTTGAAGACACAATCAAAATTGTTGTTGAGAGAAAGTTGAAAATGGAGAATCTTGCCAAGGTGGAGATTTGTTAAATTTGACAAGATTCAAAAATGAATTAATGAGAAGATATGGTAGTTATGAGGATAATTCTTCATTGGTAGAAAAGTCAAGATAGCATCTTTTGTAGGTGAAATTTAGGTGAACCATAAATTGGTTTCACAAGGTAAATCTTGACATTTTTGACATATTGTGATGTAATGGATGACATCAATAGGAAGAATTCACTCCTATAAATAGGTAGCTCCTAATTCATTTGTAACACACCTCTCACTTGTCTTCTCATCTCCAAAGGCATTTGTTCTTCTTTCTCTCTTGTAGTATTTCACTTGTACTCTTTTGGAGTGAAATAAATATTGATTGGTTGTGTCTGAGGACTAGGCCAAAGAAAACAAAAATTTGCCGAACCTCGTTAATTCTTGGTGTTCCTTTTGTTGTTGTCTCATTTACTATTTATTAGCTACATTTAGATATAGCAGTTGTGATTCTATCACTCTCTATATATTTGGCTTCCGCAACATGGTCTTCATGCATTGGCATGGAAGGCATTCCTCAAAATCCTATGTATGTCTCGGCAGTAACGGGTACAGAATTTTCATTAAAAAAATTCATTATCTAATGTATATAATGGAATTTCAAAAATGAAAACGGTTTCGATGAACTCCCTTTCGCTCCTTTACTCCATTTTGATATTCAAAGTCAAAATTTTCATTAAAAAAAATTAAAATATGAAAAAGTACACAAACTAGCAGGACGTGTTTAATATCTATACTCTCTATATATATAATAATAATCATGTATAAATAATATATTATTCCACCGTATAGAATTCAAAAGAACCTCTTGGCTTCAAGTTGGCTCCGTCCTATATGTAAGTTAGCTGAAGTTTGATTTATTTATTTATTTATGTTATTATACTTAACTAGTAAAAGTTTAAATTCACGTACAAAAGTTAAAATTGGTGTTATTGAGTTCAAATAAACTTATAAAAATTCAAGATTTAAACTTAGTATATTCGATTTTTAACTGTTAATTTATCGTTAAATTTTATTGTTTCTTTAGAATTTTGCATTCGGAGTATGATATTCATTGAAATTTTAGTCATTCCTTTCTCCGTTTTATATAACTTGTCTATTTTTTATTTTATATGTTTCTTAAGAAATCATAAAATAAAAGAATAGTTTTTTACTAACTTACCCTTTAAGTCTTTTTAATACACTTAAAAACTGGAATAATTATTTTTAGTAATATGGACAACAAATATGAACGGAGGAAGTATAAAAATGATAGGAATAATTTCTTTTACATACCAACCACTACATCAGAAAACCTTAATTGTAAGATGTTTAGGTTTGATTAAACACCTAATTTAATATAAAAGCAATACATTAACAATCATATGATAGAATGACACGTTCATATTAGATTATATAAAGATTATTGCATGATCTAATGCATATGGGAGTCACTAAAATTTGTAGTCAAATGAGCACAGAATGACATTAGGAATATTTTGTCTCAATTTGATTAGCTTGCCCCACTATCCTTTGTTGGTTTTTTTTTTCTAATAAGATTATTTAAGCTAATACACCTAATACTTATATTGTCTCAATTTATGTGATATTCTTTACTTTGACACGAAGTTAAAAAGAGAGTTTTTAAAATTATAGACTAAAAGTCTTGTTGGACATTTATATCATTATGTGATTGTAAATCATTTCATTTGAAGTAAAAATGACATTATTTCTTAAACATACTAAGTGCTACATAATTTGAGTAACTTTTTACCCTATTCATAAATTTTAACCTTGATAGCATGCTATTATCACTACTCATCTTTGCAATTATATTTTAAGTAAATGCATATCATTAAAATTTACTAATAATTATATATGTTAGAGTTTAAGTTATATACACATTTAATGCAAGAATATTTTTAATTACTTGATCAGATCACCTATGTACCTATCTTGGGATGTAATTTGTCTAATATATTTTCAAAGATTATAAATCTCATATTTTGTATAAAATTTGAACTCATTTTAAAACCCTCTCAAGTCAAAAGTGGGAGCAAACTGTACTTGTGATAATGGGATGATTTTGCATGATAAGTTGATCTTGATAATATATTCTATCATCACCAACACCACTATAATATCCCAAGTCAACACGTTCATATTTTTTCAGTCTTCCATTATAATATTTCTCCTTCAGTATATTTTTACTTGTTCACTTAATCATGACATATCCCTCACGAAGTAATAAATAAAAAGATAATTATACTAAATCACCTTTTTGAATGTAACAATTTCATTGAATTTGGATAATAATTATAGTTAATATTAAATGTAAAATAAACACAAAATAATAAATTATCTCTTCATTTTTTAAAACGGACGAATAAAGTATAACTGAGAAGCTACTAGAAAGCCATGCAAATTCTATAAATAGGATACTCCTAAATAACCACATTCCTCACTTCCATATTTAGCATTTCATTTCATTTTCTCCTAAAGCTAAGTGCTACGTAACGTATATCATATACAAAAAATTGCATAAAGATAATAAGGAAGTAATATACATAATTATCAATGGCTCATTCCAAGCTTTTAGCAGCTGCATTGTTGATTTTACTCTTTGTTGATCTTGCCTTTTGTGCAAGATTAGGAAAGATGGTAAACGGTGGTGGTGGAGGAGGTGGAGGAAGAGGTGGTGGTGGTGGTGGAGGGTTTGGTGGGTTGGGATCAGGATATGGTTCGGGGTATGGTTCAGGGGAAGGCTCGGGATATGGTGGGGGTGATGGAGGGTTTGGACGTGGTGGAGGAGGTGGTAGTGGAGGTGGTGGTGGAGGAGGAAATTCGGGGAGGGGTAGTGGTTCTGGATATGGGTCAGGATATGGATCAGGGTACGGGTCAGGTGAAGGAGTAGGTAAGGGTGGAGGTGGCGGAGGGGGTGGTGGTCATGGTGGAGGAGGAGGTGGTGGTGGTGGTAATGGAAATAATGGTTCAGGATATGGATCGGGTTATGGAAGTGGAAGTGGCTCCGGGTATGGAAGTGGTGGTGGAAGATCAGGAGGAGGTGGCGGAGGCGGTGGTGGTGGAGGAGGTGGTGGAAATGGCAATGGTTCAGGGTATGGTAGTGGCTCAGGGTATGGATCAGGATATGGTGGAGGAAATGGAGGTGATGAACCTTGAACTATTGAAATGAAGTTCATGTATACATAAATTTGATATATTTGGTGTTTGTATTATTTATGATATGGAATAAATTGCATGGTTTAACCACCTTTATTCATGTGGTGGTAAACTTTGCTTTTTTGTGTATGTAATCAAATTTTAATATATGCTATATTAGTAACTTACCAAGTAGTAGTATGAGTCCATAGCTCGCCCTATAGATTTGTCAATCCCTGAGCTTGGCCAAGGACGTACCTGACATACTAAGACTAAGATGAATCATCTCATCATACTGTATAAGCTCTTTCAGTAAGGAAGGAATAAACATTTTGTATGTAACAGACCATAAGAGAACTTCAAAATTGTCAACTGAGTGTTAGCTATTGAATAATTACGACTCTATAGAACGCTATATATTCAGTCAACTGAATCAATTGCGAAAACTATAGCTTTGCTTCGAAATGTTCCTTAAATGTACTTAATATATGCTGCCCCTTCTCAGATGGAATGTGTTCTCCAGCCATGGATATCAGCTTTTCACAAATTCATTCTCTAGAAATGTCAACACAGATCCAATATCACCGTACGTACATGAAATTCGGTATCCATTAAGAAAACGTCAAAAAATAATAGTGAGAAATACAAGTTTGGATCACCTCACAGAAACAGTAGCTACTTTCCGAGATATCATGGACTCTGCTGTGCGGATTGCTCTTTGTGATCCAGTTATAGTTACCTTCCTGTAAAACGCCACAAAAGCCTCATAAATGCAATATCTGTGTTTTTGTAGTTCAACCTGACAAGTGAAATAACAATGCCAGGACCGTATACCTGTCGGAAGTACCAGACAAGAAATCACCCCTATCTGATATCTTTATTCTGGCACCACTAAGCTGCAACGAAAGCAGAGACTTAGTACATATAAAAAAACCAGGGAGAATTGTAACTTCTTCACACACCTGACTGATCTCTATTATGCTCCTCCCATTACGGCCAAGGACTAGTCCAACATGCTCATCTGCAACACCAATAGTCATGGAATTGTCCCCGAGTTCCGGTGGTGCCACCTGAGTAAAGAAGAATAGGATCATGACAGAAGCAACATCAAAAAAGATAAAGCAGAACCGCGTCTAGAAACAGGATAAGACTGTATAGTCAAAAGCTTCAAGCCAAGCAGGAAGTAAAGAATGGATTGTTTGGGGGTAAAAGAAGGGTTGCTAGCAGAGAGTCACAAGCATTAGGGATGCCAAGATATATTTTATTTTATTTTTACTTTTGGGATGAAGATAAAGTATTGTCCTTAGTAAGAAGAGAATGAACCTTGTTCTGCTGTCGGTTATTTGGATATCTTCCTCCAACTCTGTTTGGTGGTCCATATCCATAGTTCATCCCGACATATACAGCTGAGAAAATTAGAGGTGGCAGAATAAAATTCAAATCAGATGAGAGTATGACTTGGAATAAGGGCAGAAAACAGAACATTTCAAATTTGAGGCACTTCATTCGCATAACTGCTTAAACTAAATATTCTGAAAGCAATAGCAGCGTTATTCCAATTCAAAATTATATCACATCCAATCAGTCTATACAGTGCTCCACTATGTCAACCACTACAATTCCTAAAATGTACTCTGGGAGTCTTGATAGCTGCATACGACATTACAAGAGAGACTGGATTATCAATATTTAGAAAGCAGTGCGGCCAAGAAATAGATACTGTTGTCCTCTTCATACATCAATTCTCTAGTTTGTATATTTTAGACTGAGATCTCTAGGAAGCTATACTCAGCATTTGCACAAGCACAGACAATAATTAAGACAGAGGAGCAGGTCTTATCCATCTTGACCTAATTCAGTTAAAGCAGGTACTACAAATTAGTATATTTGAATCATACCTGCATACTGGAATGGTGCATTCATGGACTGCATGTAATGAGGGTCGTCAGCTAACTTGAATAAAATCAATTCAATTGCCCGCATCTGCTCTTCTAGTGTACCAGTCACTGTAACTATCCTATCATGCAGTCCAGGGAAGTTGTAATCCTGAGGAGATATTTTTATGCCAGCCCGAGAATCTTCAATAAATGACCTGAACAAGAAAATTTCCCATAGTCAACACTATATTTCTTCAACCATAAAATTAAAATAATATATATATCCAACCATCTCATTCTGCATGAAAATTATTTTTCAAATTCCCTTCTATAATTAATTTGGGAGTACAATCCACAAATAGATGCCCATACTAAATTTATTGACTCACAATACCACCAAATATTTATTCTTTTTTCTACAACCGAGAAATCACCAAGGCCAAAATCAGTGGATAATTATACATATAGTCCTGACATATGTAACTACAGACATAAACTCCTTATGGTTATGGAATAAGGTGAAAATCAACTTTTCCTTTCAAACAAATAGCAAGTGAGTATCACACTTAAAATGACAGCAGACTTTGGTTCCAAGCCATTTTTACATAAAAAAACACCACCTCTATGGATCAAAATAACCTCCTTCATGACTTCATTCAATAAATGACAAAGATGAGAAAATTGCAAAATGAAAAATTCTAAAAGATGAAATAGAAAATAAGATCCATCATGTCACCGCTCTTTGTATTTCACTGGCTAGGAAGAACACTTGATCTTACCCAAAAGTCCCAAAAAGATGCACTAACTACGAAGAACAAGAGAAAGAAAAACGTAGAAAAAAGGAAATGGAGTAAGGCAAAAAAAAGTAGGAAAACAAAGAGGATAAGAAATGAATGTAGAGTACTTCGTCTAGAAAAAAAAAAGAATCTCATGATGAGGTCACTGCCTGTTTCGAGAACAATTTTTTTGGGTTTCTACTCACTAATAAATTTTTGGGAATGGCAATGGATTGTTTTTTTACATTTAGAGTTCTTTCCTGCCAAAGGATGAAGAAAAGGAACCAAATAATACATAGCCTTTGCAGACCAGATAACATCCTGCTGAAACAGCAAACATTGATTATGAGTTGTGACTACAATACTGCCAATGGTATCAATGAGTTTGAAAGTAGGAATTTACCCTTGAAATTTTTTATATAAATCGTCTCTTCTGTTTGTGAAGTTTCAACCCAGCCAAATAGTGTCGGGTTATTAGTTATTACTAATACATAAGAGTTGCTTCCACAAGAAGAAAATCAAAGTATAATGGTTCAACATTTCATTTCAACGATTAACGGATAGCAGGAGAACAGATTATTTGCCAGACATAGAGATGTAAATTCAGTTGCAATCTTTATAATGCAAAAGTCATTATTGTCAATCAAATAACCATATGGACGAGTAGAAAAGTTGACTATAAAGCATTTCTTTAATTCTCATACAGAACAATTGTTTCAGTTTAATTCAGACAAAAAACAATTATTTCAGTCAAATTGAATTTTTACTACAAAAAATGAATTTGTAGTACTCAACAAGAGCATTCTCAACAGTCAACACCATGGGGTCATCCAGTAGGGTGTATAAGAATAATATTACATAAGGTGCATTAGTAATGCTTGGGTTAGTAATCATGAGATTGGTATAGTTTATACTGAATAGGGTGTATTAGTACCCAAAAAAAAAGTCATGTTGAGATTAGTCATGTTAGAATTATTTTCTATTGAAGGTTTGATTTGTTGTATTAAATGAATAGAGTGTGTTATAATAGGAATAGTACTAAATAGGATGTTTCCTAATAGGAACACCGTATTGTTAATGTGATGGTTTACTACGTAAATAGTACTGAATAGGGTGTGTATTAGTTGAACATTTGTTGAAAACACTACCAAAGAGATTAGTATATGACAAAGCTAATATATGTATTATTTTCTCTAATACCTCCTACCTAACAACCCCTACGTGTATATAGAATGAAAACCCCCACTTTTAGCTAAATATAAGAAGAGAATCAACTATAACATAGCATTCAGAGCCTAGGCATGGTCTGAACTCCGGTCAGTACCCTAAAATCCTCAACTTCATTGAATTGTTTAGGACAATGAAATTAATAGAAACGGAACCTGGTAAAATACTGGTAGACAACTTTATAACATCACTTTCCTTTGTTACACATTGAGGAAAACTTTGGTCATGGAAGAGGTAACAAGACATTAACCTAGAGAGTCGTGCACCAGTTATAAAGAAAATAAGATAAACATTCATGTTGGACAAGGAACTTAGTCAAATCAACAAGAAGCATCGAACCAAAGTTTCTGATGGCATACATATATTTCAGTTGGAGGGGTTACAAACTGGTATCCAGAGATTGCATAAGCAACACACTTTGATCATTTTACATACCAAAAACAAAGAGACAAATCACGACCATTTAACTTGTCATAATGAAGTCAAACGAATCATTCCAGCACAGGGATATACCATTTCAACATACATCTGCCATAACTTTATAACCAAGAGCAGAAGAATATTCAGATTCATTACGCAAGATAAGCAAGTCAATGCTACAATACTCAAATTGCAGGTCATTTGCTTGGTTGATTGTCTGATATGTTAGAATGAGTGGAACTTGCAAAGCTAATGCAGGAAAAGAAACATATAGTGAGTAGAATTCATACTTTATTGTGGCTCCTCCTTTCCCAATTATTCCACCACAAGAGCTGTTGGGCACAACTAATCTAAATTTTGAGCGTGGATCCACTTCGCCACCATCTTCAGCATAAAACTGATTTGGAAGAAGATAGTGCTTCAATTTATATATCAAGAGAAGTATACGAAACAGGATTTCAACATGAGATTACCTCATCCATCAATTTACCAAGAATAAGATCGACTGCCTTGAGTATGTCATCAAGAAACCCAGATACCATTACAATTCTATCAGGTGTTCCAGGGAAAACTTCATAGTTGCGCGACAACTGAATTCTAGCCCCAGAACGAGACTGAAACTCAGTGATAGTTGAACCACCTTTTCCAATAATTGAACCAGCTTCAGCATTTGACAGAAGGAATTTGACATAAGTTGCCTTCTCCTCATGGTCTTGAGAAGGAGGAGGAGGCGGAGATTTGCGAGGAGAAGATTGCTCAAGCTGACTTTCAGTAGATGAATTGTAGTTCGATTCAGCTCCTCCTTCCATTGCCATTCTCAGTGGTATTAATCAATGTTTTTGCAGAGCGAAAAGAGATGTGTAGAGAGAGAAATCGAAACCGAGTCAAACCAATTGCATTTGCAGAGATAGAGAAAGGGAGAATGAGAACCAGATGAGATTTGTGAAGAAGATGAAGATTTTTTTTTCTCAGAATGAAGAAATGGAAAGAGTGTGGAAGTTAGCATGTGCTATAAGAAGGAAGTGAAGGGGAATGCGATGAAGAAAGAAATCTTTCTTCTCTCCTGCTTTCAAGTCTCGGAATCGTAAAGTTATTATCACGTGATTGAATTTTCGTAGAAATATAAAATATTACACTCCCTATTTCATTTTATGTGGCAACGGGTATTGAAGTTTAAAAAATAATAAAAACTTTGAAATATTATCAAATTGTCCTTTAAAAAGGTTTACTCATTTTTTTCTCCTCGTAAATATATTAAAGTATTATGTTTAAAATTAAATGGATCAACAAAGGTAAAAGAGAAACTATAATTTTAAATACTTATTATATAAAAAATATGACATTCTTTTTTAGAGTGACCAAAAAGAAAATGATGTCACCCACATAAAATGAGACGGAGGGATTAGCTTTTTTCTATTTTCTATTCTCGTAATTACTAAAGTTATCAACATATGATCGAATTTTTGTAAAATATGTTTGATTTAGTTGATTCATTGAGTTAATATTTTTAAATTATAAATTTTATCTTTATTTTTATTTATTATATATAAATCTTTTTGGTTTTTGCACTATTATAATTTTTATAGTTTGATCTTCTTTGAACCTCTCGTGCATAATGAGAATTTAATATTTTGTATTACGTTTTAATTTTTTTTTCTTATTATAAAAAATGTAATCTTTTTTTAGTATCTAATATTTAAAATTTATCAATTAATTTGAAATTATGTATGTTTAAGGTTAAATATGTTACCTTGAAATTTTACTGTAATAATTTATCTATTACGGGGAGTGAATTCAAGGTTTAATGTATGAGATTTCAAGAAATCTAATAAATTTTATTCATACTTTATATATGTATTTAAATTTTATAAATATTTAATTACGAATTCAATTTATAATTATAGATTAATTTAAAATATCATAAAATATCATAAAATTCAAATTCTTGAGATAACATGTACTAATGTTTCGTTCTCAATATGGATAGTATGAAAAAATAAAGTAATATGTAGTTTATGGCTGTTCAAAATCGAATTGAAACCGATAAGTCGAATCGATAAAAAAGTTATTGATTTATAGTATTGGGTTATTGGTTTAGTGGTTTTGATAACAGTTTTGATTTTTTTTGTTATCAGGTTATTGATTCTTAATGGTTTGAAGTTTTTTCTTAACGGGTTAACCGATAACCCGATAGTAAATTAAATAATTATATTTATACCATTTTGTATATAAAGTCTTCGACTTAGAGTTTAATTTCCTACTTTTATTTTTTGTTGTCTCAAACACTTGATTATTCTACAATGTAAAAGTGTTTGCTTTTGAGAAAGATGTAAGTTGTGAACTCAAGTGCATGTTTATTTGGTTTGTCGCCTTGTTTCTAAGTGATTTTCAATTTATTTTTTTTATGTCAAATTTTAACGGTTAAACTGATAACGATAAATCAATAACCGATAAGTCAATATCTTAATGGTTCTTTAATGGTTTAGCATCTCTACAAACCGATAACAAATAAACCAACCCGATAAACTTTAAAACCGAACAAACTGGCCGATACACCGCCCTAATGTAGTTATATTGTATGTAAATGTAATTACAAAATTAGTTTAGATAAATTAAACTAATATTCTTTTGTATTTGATTTTTAGGATTTTACAAAAAAAAAAATAGTTAAAGAGATAAAAGGGATGATCATGGGTTTAGGATTCCTCCTTATCTTTGTTATTTAAAGTTCGAAACATTAACAAATTAATTCCAATTATTATTTTATTATAAGGTGATAATTATTTTTGGGAATTATTTGTTTTTTTTTCACGAATTTAATATATGTTTTGAGGTTTAATTGATTCAAAATTACATGAAAAAATTTCACTTAAAAGAATAAATGGTTTTTTGTTTTCACGGATTTGATTTCTATTTTAAGGTTTAATTGATTCAAATTTACATGAAAAAATTTCACTTATAAGATTAATTTATTTTTTTAATAAAAAATACTTGCATTCACATTATTCGAACCTAATACTTCTATTTAAAAAATATTCGAAATAATTATCACGTCACATCTTGACGTATAACTAGGACAGTACTTACGCTAAGAGTTGAAAAATAAATGATGTACAATTTTCGGCATAGTTAGGCACTACCAAACTAGTTTAGGCAAAATATTTAAAAAGTACAAATTTTTTACCAAAACAAATGAGACTCTATATTTAAATTAGGATAATTGTATATAATAGCAAATTAATAATCTTAAATAAATGAAATGTCTACGGTTTGATTTAATTGTGCTTCATAGCAAACGTTTGCCAAAGTTTGTCAGTCGTCTCTCTTCCAAAAATCTCGCTCGCCACTCTCCCTCTGCTCGCCTCTCTCGCTTTATACACAAAAGTGTATAAATTGTGTTTCTCTTTTGTATAAAGCGAGAGAAAATTGTATATACACATGTAAAAACATATATTTTCGTGCTATACACTTAATTATACAATTTACAAATATTTTACTTCGATTTAATTGTAGAAAATGCATATTTTATACAAATATTGCAGCGAAAAAGGCCAACGAATTATACAATGAAATACAATTTTTTCTCGCTTTGTACAACATAAGTGTATAAATTGTGTTTATGTTTTTGTATAAAGCGAGAGAAAAAACATATATCTTCTGATGATACACTTATAATTATACAATATACAAACATTTTACTTCGATTCAATTGTATGCAAAACAAATTTTATACAGATATTGGAACGAAATAGGCAGCGAATTATACAATTGCAGTGAAATAGGCAGCGAATTATACAATTGCGCATTATACAATTGCAGTGAAATAGGCCAGCAAATTATACAATTGCAGCGAAATAGGCCAGCGAATCATACAATTGTATATGTATAGCGAGGTCAGCGAATTATAGAATTGTATATGTATAGCGAATTATACAGTTATATGTTTGCTATGGAGCACAATTATACAAACTTTGCTATAACATACAAATATGAAATTTTTATTTGTTATATGTGAAAGTTGCCCTTTATATTTAATATGGTAATCTAGTATTTGGCAAATTGTTTGTTGATGTAGGCTCTATTCCATATATAGGTATAGGTATATCATAGATAAACTAAAATAATTTAGAATTAATTTATTATAATAAAATAAAAATTATAATGGCGATATTTATCTTAAAATTTCATAATTACTACAGTGAAGTGTTATTATATATATATATTGGCATTTGATATTTTGATCTCACTTGATCTCACTTAGTTGTTATAAACAAAATGTGCAAAATAATTTGTTTGCGCTTTTATGCTATAAATGAAAATAAAAAATATACTCGTTAAATTTAAATTTTCAATTGATTTTCATAGTTCATTAATTAAAAATAAAAAAGACTAATAAATTCTTCAAAGGTTGTTTAAGAGTATAATTGACTCTTCTATAGCTCACGGCCACAAGTAACAAGGTGAGGTTCTTCATTTTTTGTATTTATCTTCTACCATATATATATTTTACATAATATTTGAATATCACAATTATAGGGAATAATTTTACGAAAAGTGAATGTAACATTATTACTGTAATAATAATAATAATAATAATAATAATAATTAATAATAATAATAATAATAATAATAATAATAATAATAATTATTATTATTATTATTAATAATAATAATTAATAATAATAATTAATGATAATAATAATAATAATAATTATTATTATTATTATTAATAATAATAATAATAATTATTATTATTAATAATAATAATAATTAATAATAATAATAATAATAATAATAATAATAATAATTACTACTACTACTAATAATAATACATTCACTATAATAATATACTCTTTGTAAATCAAACAAAAATTGCTTCACTGATATAAACTATCTTGTTTTAACACAAGTGGTGTGATTTTGAATTAATATTAGAAAAGTCATATTCCAAATTTTGAGAAGTCCAAATTGCCATAATAATTTTCAAACTTCTCTCAGATAAATAGTTGAAATCATTTATTGCATCAATACTATAAATCTTAGTTGCTAATTTATCGACAAGTTTTTTTTTTTTTTAAGCAATGACTAATGATAGATCCTCGAATATCAATTATTTATTGTGTTTCTTGAATCAACTTATATATTCAATCTCCAAGACGTTTTTCATTATCTGTTTATATATTTAATTAAGAGTACAAAATCAATTTCTCTCGAAATCCTATAGTAACTTCTACTAACACACCATTTAGGATAAAATAATAGTGTTAGAACTTTAACTTTTATAAAAGTTTTTGAGATTATTTTTGAAAGTACACATTATATGTCTTAAATTTCTAAATTAATCCACCTGAGAATATTAGTAATATTCTAAAAATATTTGTTGGAAAGTTTGACTTCAAAGGGATAATCATTGCAACAATAATTTGTTACAATTCAATATTCAATCTGAGTCACAATGAACCATTGTAGCTTTTTTCTATTTGTTCTTATATATGGAACCTTAGCTATATTAGAATGAAAATTTCAGTCACATTTTAATCACCTTATAAATTCGTATCAGTCATATTAGAGTAAAAATTTATGAAATTTTATTAAAAATAAGAAATATACATTGAAAAAGTAAATGATACCCCCATACACCCCCGAAAAAAGTGTCTTATATAGATTACATGCGTTTATATGATTTATAAACAGACAATTAAATTTGTATAAAATTGATTATAATTATATACACATGTATTATGCCTAAATTGTATCCACTTCGTCCTTCATTTTACACCGTTGATGGATTATACCATCGAACGGCTAAAATACACGATCCGCGTCATCCGAAATCAACCAATGAGATCACGCGGAGGATCTTATATAAGAAAATCGCTACTTCCCCTTCTCTTCAAACAAATTTTCTCTTCAAAATGGCACCAAAGGCAGAGAAGAAACCCGCAGAGAAAAAGCCAGCAGCCGAGAAATCTCCGGCGGCGGAGAAATCAAAGGCCGGTAAGAAGCTACCGAAGGACGGTGGTTCCGCCGCCGCTGCTGACAAGAAGAAGAAGAGATCTAAGAAATCGGTGGAAACCTACAAGATCTACATCTTCAAGGTGCTGAAGCAAGTTCATCCTGATATCGGGATCTCAAGCAAAGCTATGGGAATCATGAACAGCTTCATCAATGATATCTTCGAGAAGCTTGCTCAGGAATCTTCAAAACTTGCTAGGTATAACAAAAAGCCTACTATCACTTCACGGGAAATTCAAACTGCTGTTCGATTGGTTCTTCCTGGTGAATTGGCTAAACATGCTGTATCTGAGGGTACTAAGGCGGTTACCAAATTCACCAGCTCTTGAATTTAGGGTTTTTATTTTGCTGTTTGGTTAGGGTTTTGTGATGTAAAGAAGAAACAGTGATTAGTTATCGGCATAGATTTTTCAAGTTTCTGCATTTGTAATGGTTTTAATTGGTATCACATATATATGATAAGATGGTTTTACATTGCAAATATATATTACTGGAATTGTAAAATTGTTTAAGCTGATTTGGTTTTACTTGGTATCTCATTTCATACACAAAAAACAGTCAAAAGGAGCCATTTGATTTGGTTTTAGTAGATGTAATCGATAATAAGTGAAATTTTACTAAATAGAGTAAGAAGAAGTAGAGTGTATATATATACTTTATCATTATCCTGCGAGGTAGATGTATTATTTTAAAAAAAATTCGATTCAAATATATCAAATCTAAGTAATAGAACAAAAAATATAATAATGAAATAATAAGAATAAATAAGATAACAATGTGAAGTCTAAAAAGAGAAAGAAAACAACAACAAAATAGTTTGATAATTGAAATACACTTAACAACAACAAAATAGTCTAATTATTGAAAATACAATTAAAAACAGCAAAATAATCTGATAATTGAAATCTAATAATTGACAACATATGACAAAACTACAAAGGTATTACAACTAGTACTACTACAAGCACTAATAAACCTACACCTTTACAAGGCAAGACAACATTCTATCTTACTAAACTTCTATCTTTATACGTGATTTTTACTACTTGTTATTTAGAGTCATGTCATGGGTAATAAAAAATATTGTCGTGTCTTGTCTAATCACATTTTTTATACTTTTTCAACCTAATTTTACCCATTACACATACGTTCTATAACCAACTTCTCGCACCTATTCATTAGGGTGCGAGCGTAGATCATCTACACATGTCCAAACCATCTTCGTCTCGCTTATCTCATCTTGTCTGCAACCGAGGTCACTCTCACTAGTGGAAGAGACACCTTAGAGTTTGGGGGCTCCAATGAACCCCCTTGGGCGGAAAAAAAAAAATTAAAATAATTATGAGGAATTTTCATATATAACCACTCAAAAATAGCTTATTTACTCTCCATTTCTATAGTTTAATAATTACAATTTGTAGCTACATGTTATAGGGAGGAGAAAGGCGAGCCAGACTGGAAGAGAGAGGAGAGAGGAGAGAGGCGAGCGAGAGAGGGCAAATAGTGGGAGATACGTAAATTATATATGTATATCGGTTAGATAATTGTATATTATAAATATATATTTGTACATATGGCGAGCGAGATTGGGAGAGGGAGGAGAGTGTCGAGCGAGAGAGAAGACATAAAGTGGGAGAAATGTTGAATTGTATATGTATATCGGTTAGATAATTGTATATTATATATATGCATTTGTATATATGACAAGTGAGATTGAGAGAGGGTGGAGAGAGCCGAGCGAGATTGAGAGAAAGAAGAATTGTACATGTGTATCGATTATATAATTATACATTATACATATGTATTTGTATATTGTGGCGAATTATATATATACAAATGTGACTAATTATACAAACGCCCTACAATTTACTTCATGTGTCTATTTTAAATTTTTTGAATCCACCTTGTTAAAATTTTTGGCTCCACCACTGACTCTCACCTTCTACTAGTTAACCTCATTTCTAATCTTGTCCCTTTCGATATGCCTACATTCATGTCAACATCCTCATATATGTAATATGCATCTTTTGAACACATAAGTGCTTGACTTACTAACACTCTACCCATATGACAAGTATAGCTTGATCACCATTCCGTAGAATTTTATTTAAGTTTAGATGGCACCTTTTTACCACACAAGACTCTAAAAGGCAAGTCTACATTTCATCCATGTCGTCCCAATGCAATGTATGATGTAAATAGTCTTTATGACAAACCTTACTTCCCCGTCCGCTTCATCCAACTCAACACTGAATTTAATTTAAACTCCAAATATTCTGTTTTAATCCTGCTCAAACCTAAACCTTTTTAACTCTAGAGTTTGTCTTCGAAACTTGCACATAACACACCATAAAACATCATTTTTTTCTAAAATAAATCAAAAAGTAAAACACATCACATAAACTAACGTAAAAAAGTAAAACATAATTAGATCAAAAAACAAGTAATATTTCTATTATTCAATAAAACTATCTATTTATATTATACTATATATTGATTTCTATATTATTTAGTAAGAAACAAAAGCTGAGGGAGTGAACCGGATAATCTCTAAACCAAATACCCCTAAATGTTAAAATTTAAAATTTCATTTATACCGCGAGTTTTTAAAAATTTCAGCTACCGCCTTAAAGTGAAAAAGTGCACGAATCTCGATATCAGCTATCAGCCGTTGATTAAAAACTAAGATCGACGGTTGTAAACCACGATCCGCGTCACCATACATTAGCCAATCAGAACTCACCTCCTTCTCATTATATAAACCAAACCCTAACCCCCAAATTTCTCCGTACAAAAAAACTCAAATTCACAAATTTAGAGAAAAATGGCACCAAAATCTGAGAAAAAGCCCGCAGAGAAGAAGCCAGCTGAGAAAACTCCCGTCGCCGAGAAAGCTCCGGCGGAGAAGAAGCCTAAGGCCGGGAAGAAGCTCCCAAAGGATGCTGCCGCCGGTGACAAGAAGAAGAAGAGGTCGAAGAAGTCTGTTGAGACTTACAAGATCTATATCTTCAAAGTTCTGAAGCAGGTTCATCCTGATATTGGTATTTCAAGCAAAGCTATGGGTATCATGAACAGTTTCATCAATGATATCTTTGAGAAACTTGCTCAGGAAGCTTCCCGACTTGCCCGCTACAACAAGAAGCCAACTATCACTTCTCGGGAAATTCAAACTGCTGTCCGATTGGTCCTTCCTGGTGAATTGGCTAAGCATGCTGTTTCGGAAGGCACAAAAGCTGTTACCAAATTCACTAGCTCTTAAGAATTTGAACATCTTTACTGTATTAGGGTTTGATGATAACTGTAAAAACAGTTCCTTTTAGTTATTAGCTTCCTTACTTGTACGCATCTTGTGTAATGTGGATGGCTAATTGATCATCTGTGAAATCTATCAGTTTTTGTTGTTAATTGAAGTCTCGATTTAAGTTTCATTGAGAATTTTGAGAATTTTGCTTAATATCTGTATATGACCCTGGTGGATGTGCTTGATCTAGTTAACTATCAATGTTCGATCCTGTTTTCTGGAGTTCATTGATTTTCCGCGACTCTGTAAATAATCAAGTCTCTGCTGTTTAGTATGCGTACTTCTCTTTTACTAGTGAATATATGTGTCTGGTGTTCTTTGTAAGGATTGGCTACTTTAGTGCTCTGTGGTAGGTGATTGCACCATAAGTTACTTTCTTCTGGTTAACGAAAACTCTTCTTATTGTTATCTGCTGCAATGGAGAAGTCTGTTTTGACAATTCGAGTTCGGTGGAAAAACGCAGTTTCAATGTGTCATGCTGCAACACACTGGTTTTTGCTGATGAAGTCTGTAAAAGGTGATTACTGAAACTCAGTCATTCCGAATTCTATTGAGATACTTCTCGTCTGGAGTTGACTTCTTATTGTTATTGAAGTGTATATCAATACATCATCAATTGTATTTGATGTAGTTGTGTTGACTCATCTTTGTTGTTTGAGCAGTTTTCGGAGTTCTGACCATACTTGCTGCCTATTGCAACGTCTCTTTTGTTTTTCACAGTGGTTGATGTTTTGCCTTCAGCTCTTTTGCTTCTTCAGACGGTTCAAAACCAGGTGCGTGACAATAGCAATTGTTTTGTTTGTGTGTGTTTGCTTCTTCAGACGGTTCAAAACCAGGTACATTACAATAGCAATTGTTTTGTTTGTGTGTATTCTGAAATTTATTATACTGATTTGGTATGTGTATGCAGCTTCTTTGGTGAATAAGATATTATCGAGTTTTCTTTAGTTAGTATTTGGGATTGAGGCGTAGTAGTAGTAGTAGCTGTTGTTGTTTGTTTAGTTGCCATTTACTGTGATTGAGATTTTTCAGCTAGCTGATTAGGATTTACTGCGATGCTCGTGTCTTAAGAAAGTTATGGAGTGTTCAATTAACGCTCTTTAGTGATGAGCACGACTTTCTTGGTCTACAGGAGGGGTCCTGTATCGACTTTCTTGTTATCATCATCCGTCTTGCAAGGTGATTGCATGTTAAGCTATCGTCTTGCAAGATGCGTAACAGTTCTAGTATTTTTATGGTCATTGAATCCGTTTTCTCTTTCTGTACTTAAATTTTTCGTGTTTCTTGGTTGTAGCTTGAGGGGTCCTCGCGTTATCGTTGGCCAAATGAGAAATTTTGTGTTTTTAGTTGCAGCATGGGGGTTCTCCGATTATTGTTGGTCAACCATTCCACCACAACTCGTTTTTTCACTTGTTTCTTCTGAATATTCTGAACTGACTATACTTTAAAATTCCCAGCTTTCCTTTTTGTGTGATAGAATGTAACAGTAGTTTTTTAAACCAAAACGTTTGACGCCATTTTATTATACTTATGTAATATTTAATAATCATTCTTTAATCTCTATAATAAAAAATTAAACACAATCATGAAATGTTCAATTCAATGTATATGAAATTAGAGGACTTTACATTTGGATTTTAATTTCAGATTTAAAATCTTATTAAGATAATTATTTTTCAAAAGGCTAAAAAGTGTCTTGCTCGCATTATTACTAAGCCCAAAAGCATTTAATGGCAGTTTTTAATAATTTTACCCGTCATATGAGTTGGTCATTAATTTTATTATAATAAATTGAACTTACGTGTAGTAGGGCATAAGTTTTAAGAGCGTGAAATATTATTTATGAGATAGTATGTTATGAAAATATAAATTTACGTCTCTCAAAGAAGTTATTTACCTTGAGGAATAAAAATCAAAACGTTGAACTTCCATGTTAGCTACATTGTTGTCCAAAACATAAATATCGAGTGTAGCTTCGATGCCAAAAACAAATAACGAGTAAATGTGAGTTATTTCGAATAACTTAGAATAATTTGAACTTTTTCCGAACACAAAATAGAGACGGAAGTGCAAATATTTTGTTCCGTTCACGCCTAATAACATACCTGGATTTTGCAAAGGCCCAAGAATATGTCCATTTGATTTCTCATGTTTGCAATTATAATCAAATAGAAATCTTAATATTTTTAGCCATATTATTATTATTATTATTATTATTATTAATTTATTTTTTTACTCGTTTTAGTCTTTGATTGTATGTAACCTTCTTCGATTTATATTAATTTATGATAAGTATATAAATATAATGAATACACAAATTTTACAATGATTAGATTGGCTAAAAGTATAAAATTAAATATTAGAGTCAATTTTTGTTATGGGCTTTATTGTTGAATAAAGAATTTTCGATTAATTATCATTGATCCACATTCATTTTCAAGTCAATATCCACAATATAGAATGTGATACAAGTACTCCACAATTGTAATTTGTAGCTATATATGTTTTAATTTAAAAGCTAAAAAGTAGCTAGCTTATGCTATTACTATTTGTAAAATATAGAAAAAAATTACATTGTATGAGCATTAGGATATAGAGGAAATAACACGAAGCACATTATTATTAATTACATGTTCAAATAACATTTTTTTAAAAATATATGTATTGTTCCGGATTCATGTATTTGACGAAACAATTACATGTATTTTGGATATACACGAGTTAAATTTGATGTAATTTATTCCGAATACACTATGTTTAAACATGATTCACACGTATCTGGATGTACTGACTCTCTCACTCGCTTCACCTCTCTCTCTCCTCTCTCCCTATGTGTATGCATTTCAAAATGTACATATATAAGTTTCATATATTTTATGTATCTATGTATCCGGTATCAATTTCATATACATGTGTTTCTAATGTCAAATATTTAATATATCCGTGCGTAAATACATATATCATATATCAAAATATGCATTGATACATTCATGTGGATTTGTTAATAAAATATTTCTTCTTTTTAGCCTTACATTCTATTATACTGTGACCATAATTTTCTTTTCTTTTTTCATCGATTACTCTAATGTCTATAACTTGAGAGATAATAGAAAAACTCCTCTTTTAAATTTGAAAATGTAAAACAAATAACGACTTTCATCGCGAAGATATCTAAATTATAACATGTAACTCAAAACACTTGATGCCACAAATATGCAAATGTATCAAGATATTATCGAACATCTTAAAATATAAATTTATGTTATCAAAATAATTAGCATAAAAAAAGTGTTTTATATATCAAGATTTTAAGATCACTTCTCGTGGCCATTTAAGGGACACATATATACACTCTTGGCTTATAGAAAAAGTGAAAAATAAAATAAAAAGGACAAACATATTTAGTGCTTCCTTGTGAAAAACCACATATGTAACATGGTTTGATCAGTAACATGAAATTATTATTATAATTTGATAAAAGATAATTTGGATTCATTTAATTGGATATAACACTTTTTCAATATGCCAAATAACAAAATTACAAATAACCAAAGGCACAATAATATTGGACATTTGATTAAATATGATCACACACATATATAATATTCCTTCATCTATAACTAGACAATTACTAAAACATTTTCATGAAGTTACAATTTCCACTATGCATGGACCCATGCATGCAAAAGTTTCTTGAAAACTTATCTACAACATTTTTTTCCCTTTGAGGTGTGGTCAATTTCACCGATAAGATACGTCCCCAGAATTTTGAGTTAATTAATTCTAAATTTAGAAAAACGATAATTTTATTGGTTTTTAAACACAACACAAGGTTTTATTTGAAGTTAGTAAATTCACTCGTAATCAGAAATCTAGATCAACACATGTATAGAGTAATTGGTGCTGGAGCTTGAAAAAGAAGTTGATATATTGATTTGTACCTCTTTCATCATAAAATTATATTCCATATACAAGATTAAAATTCATTTATTTATGCATATATAGTAAATGTTTAATCCGCTTAACTTCCTTTTTTTGTTTTTCTTATTATATTTTAAATTTTATTAGTGAAAATCATGGTCGATCTGCCTTAATTTATTATCCATCAAATTTAGGAAGATATATACGAAGATCAAACCACTTAGTATTTTGTGTCTCTATTGAAACTAGAGGATTTGTAATCCACCATTTTTTAGGAATGAAGATGTTTTTAGCTCTATACCATTGGTTCTGTTTCAACACCTATCTTGAAAATTTGCATCAACCACTTTATTGATCACCAGACCACGTATAAATCGTGTAATTCGAAGAACTTATCTACAACATAGGATTCTCAACTCAAAAATCCATCTCCCCCCCCCCCCCCCCAATCCCCAAAACCCTAATTTCCAAGCATTGACATGTTAAGGCAATGTCATTTGTTCCCTCAAAGAAGTCACCATATTTCTCTTGGATTCTTGGAGATGGAGTTTTGCTAATTCCTTTGCAAAAATGATAATAGAAAAGGCATAGGGCGACAAGAAGCCGCAAAAGGTGAATTATATGAATGACATGACTACACTCATTTTGGTTCATCCCAATGCTATTGTCTTTAGGGCAATGAGCATATATTTGTAAAAAAAAATAAAAAAAACATTATAATTGACCTTTCATAAAAAAAAGTAAAAAATTATAACTTGAAAAGAAGGTATAGTTTACTTTTGTAGATGAAAATTAGCTAAACTTAAAAAGTTTATCAGACAGATCTTTAGATAACAATCAAGCTCTCACTCCTGAGTATAGGTGACAAAGATTAAGAATGACGTCATGTTGTATCCCAGTCTATAAATTTCAAGTATCAAAATATATAGGAAGGGTCAAAAATAAAAATAGGTAGTCTCATTTTTAGTAGAGGATATATATCGAGTTAAGATCTCACTATAACCAATCATTTTCTATATTGTGTTTATATTATAGATTTTGTATAATAGTATTTTGTAAGATCGACCTAAAGATATTCAGACAAACGATATAACACGCGCATTATATATGTACAGTATTACCTAATTATTTGTGCATGGTGTTTTGTTAAATTTGGATTACTTAGTTGGAATATCTTCTTGTTATTTTTCACTTTAATTTAGTAGCTAGCAATTGATTGAAATTTTCAACTAAGAAAAGTAGATCTTGATCAGAATAAGTGTGAAATATTTAAATCAGAACTTATAAAACTGCAAATAATTATATTATATGTTTTTCGTGTTCAGAAACTTATTAGCTTAAAAGCTTGTCATTTCATGTGACCCTCCCTCATTTGCCCTCATTAAACTTGATTGAACAAGTTAATTATAATGATTATCATGTATTAAACTTGATATTTTATACTTAATATAGATTATGTGTCTCTAATTAAGTGTTAAGCCTCTCCACTCTTACATTATTGAAAAATAGATAAAAATTGTGATTCCTCTACTTAAGTAAAAACATCTTCGTAAAATTTTTTTACATCATCAAATTATTTTAATTTGTTATAGTAGGTAATACATTTAATTTTAAGATTTCAGATATCATAGTTTAAGAAGACTTATCTGTAAAAATCTTTTGAATAATCTAGTAGTATAAAAAATATAAATTTTAAACTCATTTGACAAAAAAAAAAAAAAAAAAGAACTTCTCTTTTAATCTTTTAAGGAAATTAATGAAATCCTTAAAAGTCTTAATGACAAATTAAGCAAGTATGCGATTGCTTAGGTTATAAGGTAGTTAATTAATGTCATTATCACAAGCTAGATTGTCATTATGACATAATTTACATGTTAATATGTATACATAAGAAAAATCCTTTTTGGCCGGAAAATGTGGTCAAAATTTTGCATTTTATTATATTATTTTACTTTTTAAATTTTTTTTATCCTTTTAACTTAATACATTTTAATTAGAAATAGAAAAAAAATTAGTTTATTTTAAAATAAAAAAATATTATAAATTTTTTAATTTCCTATATCAAATTTTCTGACCATTTAGCATTACTATATACATAATCACTTTCTCATCCCACATACATACAAAATTTCTGACCATTAATTATACACAAACTCTCTTTTTAATATCTATTCTCCCTCTTTCTTTTTAGTTGTCAAACGATAAAAAATTTAATTGATATTTTTATGATATATTTTTTATTAAAAAATTACAATTTATAATATTTTTTTTATATTTCTAGTTTAAAATATCAAATTAATGTAATTTAATTCAATATTAAAATTCAGTAAATATAACTTTTAGCAAACATAACATGATAATTAAAAAAAACGAAGGAAATATCTGTGAATAAATAGAGAGATAAATAGAGAGATATACCAATAATGAAAAAATATATATGAGATATAGTAGTTATAATAAAGAATAATAACCACTTTATAAATCATGAGATAGTGGATCACAAAGATGACAAATTAGGAATGGTATCTTAATATTATTAAATT
Source organism: Solanum lycopersicoides (assembly GCA_022817965.1). Lineage (NCBI taxonomy): Eukaryota > Viridiplantae > Streptophyta > Magnoliopsida > Solanales > Solanaceae > Solanum > Solanum lycopersicoides. The sequence continues at coordinate 2,793,857 of CM040628.1, read as the reverse complement.
AATATTAAAATACAAATATTTCAACAACCATTAACATAGTACTACATTATTATTAGCACACATAAGTTAAACTCCAACAAAAAGTGGGAAAAAATAATAATATAAACATGGTTCCATATATGACATAATTATGTGAATTGGTTTTGGTCTAAAGTAATGAATTATTGTGAGACAAATTGAATAACTTGAAAAAAAAATATGTTTTCTTGCATGTAATTAAATCTTGTATGTAAGTGAAAAAATGGAAATGTCATTAGTCATGATTTTACTTGCATTCATGTTTGTTTTTTATATAATATAAAAAGTTGTTTTCTACTATTATAGATTTATGGACATAAACCATGTGTTATAATAGTAGTAGAACTATTACTAGATCTCTAAAAAGTCTTTAATAGCAAGTGCCTTTTGTCAATTTGTTTGACAATTTTGTAGTTTAATTGTTTTCTAACAATTTAGTTATTTGGTATTCGAAATTCAGATAAGTGATAATTAATGATTCATATATATAGTTTAGAGAAATTGGAAAATACTTTATTTTTTATATTCTTATTAATTAAGTTTTACCTAGTGTTTCAGAATTATTGAGCGTCTGATTAGTTATTTTTAACTTTAAAAACAAAATTTTGACCAAAATATATACCCCTAGTTACAACATATGGAAAAACTCTAGAACTTTCTTACTATAGTTCAAAAGTTATCATTTTGAACTTCATGAATTGTTATTGGAGTTTTAACGGATATTCCTAATTAAAAAATAAAAAAAAATTTAGAATTTTCTTTATGGAAGTTTGAATAATTATCAATTTAAATTCACGAGTCAATCCTGAAATTTGAACCGATAAAGTTTGTACTCCATTAATGTACCGTATAGTTTGAAACTCAAGCAAAATTTTATATTTAAATTATGAAAATTTGATCGAACTCTATGAAACGTTGAAAGTTTGAAATTATAGCTAATTTTCATATTAGATTGTGGAAGTTTGATTTCCTTGAAGTGTTCATAGAATTTTTAAACGCTGAACACATTGTATTAAAGTTCAACTTATCAAAATTTTAAACTTTAATATCATCTGATGAAGTTGTTCCTTATATATTTACTAAAGAATCTTGGCTATATTAATAAGCAATCTAAAATATATAAACTTATGTTCAATTAAAATCGTGATGTATAGGGCTTATAAATCTAAAATAAAAATAAAAATCATTCTTACGAGTCAAATTTAAAACTTCTAATAGAGCAAAACAAAAATAAAAAGAATCTTCTACTCAAGACTCAAGAGTCCATTTGGTACATCAATTATTGTATTAATTTAATGAAGAGAGTTAATCATTTGATTCAATTGGGAAGAAATGAAATGAAAATCATTAATTGGAATGAAATGGATTTCTTCAATAATTTTGGTAAGTAAAATTATAATTTTATTGTTAAAATATATAGAAAACTCTGTTGAAGAATATCCAAATTAATAAAAAAAAAAACGCAACAACAATTGACACGTTTTGTATTTTGTTTCAAATCGTGATTAATTGATTAACTTTTTTTTTTAATTTAAAGAATTTTGCATCACTCAAAAATATCTACAAGAGTTTTGTAAAAATAAAATCAATTATTATCAATACTATAGTTGATCTTTTATATATTAACCTTTGAATTAGCATATGTTTTTGTGTTTATAGACCATTTCAGAAATATTTATAATTAATTAAATAGATTGATGAGAAGGTCTTCATACACATTAGTACACATCAATTATAAGTTTTTTTTTTAAAAAAAAATTGTCACTTTCTAAAATATTTTAAACATATTATTCCGTGAAGCAAGAGAAATTCAACATGATAAATAAAATAATTTACATTTTTTAGTTGTTCCAGAAATTTAGGATATATATGTATATAATAGGAATTTCTTTTCCTTTCTTCTTTTTTCTAGTTTCTACACATGTGTGGTGGAAAATCAAAGACTTGTTACTTATATAATTTGGGTCGATTTGATTTGAAAAACATGAACAATTTTTTTTTTGAGTTTGTTTGTAGAAGAAAATAAAACGAACCTATTGATTTTTGAAGATCTAAGTTGATTCTAACGATTAAAAAATATCGGAACTGACATTAGAAGATCTGATATTGAACTTGGAGTTATTTGAAATTGATTAAGAACAATTTGGATAATTTTATTTAATAAAAAACATGTTGAACCTATACATAATTCAAGTTATGTCAAGATAGAGATCCTAACGATCATCATAACTTATTCCAACAAATTACGATAATCTTATTTATAATACTGACGAGACAATTATTTGTAAATCTTTTTTTATGAGATTAAAATTTTAACGATGAAACCTGAAGATCATACATGTGCAAATCATCCTAATTTTTAGTTCTTTTAGTTATAAAATTTTTATAAAGTATTTTCTTATTCTTGAATATGCTAAAGTAAAAAAAGGATTTAATAGTGATTGTCATGTGTTATATATATTCTTTTGTCAATGATTTGATTAAAAAAGGAAATAAATACGTGGATTAATAGAAAATGGAATTTTGTTGAGCAAAAAGAAGGAATATAAACGTAAAGTTTCAACAATAGTAATATTTTATAGTACTACAATGTACTTTTCTTTTTCTACATTTAGACCTAATAACATTTTAGAAGTAAGGTATATTTTAACCTTTTCTCGATTTGTGCATGTTATTTTTATGCAAAAATCATAAGTCATATTAGAAATATCATATATTTAGAAAGGATTAATAGCTTGTTTGGTAAAAAAAATTAAAAAGTCAAAAGCATTTTTAAAAGTGTTTAATTTGATCGAGTTTTTTTTTTTTTTAAAAATATTTTTAAATAGTAGTCGAATTTGCTTTTTGAAGCTAAATATGATAGCTTTTCTTCATAAATACTTTTTAAAAGTTTTAAGTTAAATATAAATTATTGTTTCAATATTGATATAATATTTTTTTTAAAATTAATTAGTCAAACACAATATAATATAATATTAATATTAATATTAAATATAATTATTATGTGAGTTTTTAGAAAGGAGGAGATCTAGAACAAATTTCAACATCAATGAGCTTTTTGAAAAAGGCATCTCAACCATATGCTATGCATTGCACCCAAATTGCACTCCCCCATTACCTCTTCACTAAGACAAGGTCCTCATTTCCCTCAACCCCCCCCCCCAACCCCCCAAAAAAAAATGTAAAAAATTATCGTCATATATATTTGGTAAAAATTTATGATATACTTATAAGATATATTTTACGTGTATGATATTATGAATGTGCTTGTGTTTTGATCTGGTTTAGTTGAGAAGAGATTAAATATCACTGATATCAGAATTATTTAAAATCACTCACATTAAAATTCGAAGTCACATGCTTTAATTTTTTTGATCTATCTATGTAAAGGAAAGGCAGAACACATAAGCGGCCACTTGAACTTGTTAAGATTTTCCGTATAGACACCTTAACAAGAACTCCTTCCTATTGAACACTTAAACCACTCAAAAAGTGTGCCTATCAAACACACTTGGCTGACTTGTCACCCATAAACAAAGTTGCTAAAAATAACTAAATACGAAGTTGTACCATTTTGATTTCTTGATAATTTAAAGTTTTAATCATATTTGTTAATGATAAAAAAGAGAGGAAGATGAAGAATTGAGCTATGCAAGTTAGAAAATATTGTTTTGGAGGAAAGGGGAGAATAAATTATGAAATAGTTTTATATTATTTGGGAGGAAAGGGGAGGATAAATTATAAATTATTTTTATAATAAAAATAAAAAGAACAAATAGAGAGTTCATAAAATTATTAATGGTGGAATTTAAGTTGGAAGTGAAGAGGGGCTTCAAAGAAGAAGATGTAGAGGGAACTGCTACATCTGATAATTTTTTTTTGTAAAAGATATTTTTTTTTAATTTGCAACATGTCACTGTATGATTGACTCTTTTTTCATATTATAGTGTTTGAAAGTCACGCACTCTATATATTTTTGGGTAATGTCATTGAAGTGTCTAATAGACACACTTTGTGTATACATAAGGTATTCAATAGAAATATGACCTCATTAAGGTGTCTAAACGGAAAAAGCGTGCAAGTTCAAGGGGCCGCTTATGTGTTCAGCCTAAAGGAAATGATATCTTGTAATATTGGAGGGGTAAAGAAATTATTTTGTTTTCTCTGCTCCATGAACATAGGACTATTTTGATTGTGAAATATATGAATTTACTAGTTTAACGAATTTTTTAAAGTTTAAATTAATTTATGACATTAAATAACTAGTAATTTATTAATATATTTAGAAAAATTCTATGTAAATCGATTTATACTAACGTAATAAATCCTTGATCTCTCTCTATTCATTTTCAAAATTATGACATGAAAAAACTATTACGTACATATTATAATTGAACTATTATGACTATCTTTAATTGAATCATTATTATTTTAAAATATATTGATATGACTGATCATATTCATATTAAATGTATCAATTACAAGAAGTAAAAATACTATCTACTAAGAATTAGTTTGCCATTATTTGTGCACTTTACCATCAAATCCTTATATTTTAAAATAAGTCAAATACCTTATTAGACTATAAGATGATATAAAACTATTATTCTAACAAAACCAATTTTTTATAGTTAAGATTTTAAAAAAAAACAAACTAAATTGAATGATCTATTGAGACATAATGTATCATTCCACTAAAAAAAATATATTAATAATAAGAAAATTAAATCTTCAGTTTTGATCTGAATTAAATAGATTTTAAATGAAATTGACAAAATATTTTAGTTTCATTTAGCAGTAACTATAATTTAACATCGTTTTGTATCAACAAATCTCGTGAGATTTGAGTTTTTCGTCCCAATCAATCTTCTTTTAAATTAAAGCAAAATATAACCTAAAAAATATAAATCTTGACCTGAAATAAATCTTTAAACGAATATAATAATTCTTAAGGATAATATCTGTGAAAGTTATTTATAAGCATGTACGAAAAAAATAAAATAAAAATTGAATTCACTAATATGGTAAGAAAAATCCTCATCAAATTACTAAACTATAAGTCCTTAGTGATGTTTAATTTAAGGATATAAATTAATTAAATTCTTAATAACAATTATAACCTACCAAATTAAAGATATATAATAGGTTGATATTTCTCCCCTCAATAATTATTCATGTGGCTAGTTACATATTTACCATTCCGTCCATTTTAATTTATGCTATAAAATTTCTTTTAAGTTTGTTCCTTCTGAAAAATAATGTTTTTTTTAAATTTGAAAATAATTTTTACTTTAACTTTTTATTTAATTTATCTTTATAAATATATAGTTTCAACGATTGTATAATCACATAAATATTATATACTAACATATTTACGACCAAAAGTAATAAAATCATAATTTGTCACATATGTTAAAATAAAAGAGCATAACATAAGCTAATTCCCATCTTCAAAATAGTTTTTTTTATAAATAAACATTATTTGAATAAAAACATAATTAAAGTGTTCCTACTTTTTTCTTTTTTTTACGTCAATCTTTTTTTGGTAATTGAACATTTATAGGAAGCTTCAAAGGTGAAATAACCAAATAATATGAAAGTTTTAGATAACATTTAATATTATCACAAGAAAGTTAAATTAATTCCATCTTCATTCTTTTTAGTTGTTAATTAGTATTATATGTAAAGCTCTATTGACTATACTCCTAGTTTTGCCATTTAATTAGTTAGAGAAAGGGACCACTAAAACAAATCGAATTAATATCACAAACATTAGCTTAACATTAGCTTACTTATCAACGTAATCTCACAAATAAATCTAAGAGAAATGGTATAAATGCAATTTTATTTCTATCTGGTAAATGTAAAAAGATTGTTTTCGATAAATCGTCGATTCAAGTAAAATATATTAAAATTAATATCACAACATATCGATGTAATATCATAAAGTGAAATTTAAAAAGCGTGAAATGTACGTAAACCTTATTCCTATCGATATGAGGCAATAAGACTATTTTCGATGAACCATCGACTTAGAAGAAAAGAAAAACTTTTGAAGCCAACGAAGAAATATATATCAATACATACTGAAAAATCTAAAAAAAAAGCATAAACGATAGTAGGTTAACCTCACATAAAGTGCGACCATACTTGACTACGTACTATTCATTTTACACTAATCTAATTGAAATAAAATAAAAAAGTGAAGAAATTATATCGAAAATAACACAGGAAAGAACAGTAACAACAACAAATAATACGAATTCAAAAATAAGAAATTTTTTTGGATGACGTGTCAACATACACAAGACTCCCGGGTTTTCAACCAAATTATATCCTCTTAAAATTAAATTAAATTAAATCAAACATATAAAATAAAATAAATAAAATAAGATAATTATTTTAAATAATTAAAATTAATACTCCAAAATTTACGAAAATAAAAAAACAAAAAACAAAAAAAAAAACTTCATTACTCTTTTCTCTCTCTTTTTTCCATCTTAATAAATTCATAGCTTTCTCTTCCCCAAATTCTCTCTCTCTCTTCATTTCCAATCGATTTTTTTTTCCTATTTATGCTTTCTCTCTCTAAATTCACATACTCATATATATGATAACAATTTATAATTTAGGGTTTTGATTCTCACACTTGACGTATACAGGAACAGCGATTCTCAGGTAATTTTTTTGATTTTTTTTTTGGAATTTTTTGGTGCTTCATACGCTATATAATGACCTCAATTGTCCATAATCTATTGTTACTGCGGAACTTTATATTTGAGCGGATTTTTTCCCGTGATTTTTTCTAGATCTTAATGCATTTTTTTGTTTATTTTTATGAGAATTTGTGTTTTTTTATGGATTGTGTAATTTGATCAGGTTGTGATATGTATTTAATCAGTGATTTGGTTGTATTGAAAAAGGAGTGTAATTTGAGGAGATTTGTTATGGAATTGAGTTTAGGGCTAGTTTTATTTGGTAATGGAGGTGAAATTGTGGGAGATAATGGTGTGATGTTTTGCATTTAGGAATTGGATAGTTTTTTGTGGGGAAATGTGTTAAGAGTGTTAGGGTTGGGATAAAGTGGGATTTGAAGATGGAAGATGTTCAGCAGCAAATGCAGCAGAAGCCTGAGAGTACGGGGGATGATGTGCGTTCGGAGTTTGAGAGGGGACTGGAGGAGTTGATGTGTGGTCACTTGGATGAGTGTATGTCGTATGCTTCGTGTAGTTCAGTGCGTAATACTGAGGATGAGGATGAAGAGTCTGATCAGCTTGTAAGGAGGAGGAGGAGGTCTGACCTTGAAGGTGATGACCTGGCAGAGTCGTCTGCTGCCAGGAGGCGCCACTCGAGGATATTGAGCAGGTGGGCAGCAAGACAGGCGCAAGAGATGATTACTACTATTGAGAGGAGGAACCGTGAGTCTGAGCTGATGGCACTTGCTGGTTTACACACTGTTTCAATGCTTGATTCCTCGTTCTTGAGGGAATCACAATCTCCTACCTCAAGGCGTCAGGGTGGTGATTCTGAGAGAATAAACACGAGGGCTTCTAATATTTTGCAGATGTGGCGAGAATTGGAGGATGAACATGTGTTGAATCGTGCACGAGAAAGGGAGAGGGAAAGGTTGACACAACGGAGGAGCATGGATTCTAATACCAATGTTTCTAGTGCCAATATGTCGGAAAGCCGGGAAACTGATAACCAAGGCAGCTTGGTGGATGCTAGTGAGAGTGAGAATGAGTATGGTACTTGGTCTCATGATCCAATCGGACCACAGAATGATCATAGAGACCATGACAATTCCAGCCGTGAACCATCTCCTGATCTAGGGGAAGTTGAGAGGGAGAGGGTGAGACAAATTGTTCGTGGATGGATGGAGAGTGGGATTAGTGACCATTCATCTAATGTCTCTCAGCCTCAGAGGAATGGTGGTCCAAGAGGGGAATGGCTGGGGGAGACAGAACGTGAAAGGGTGAGAATTGTGCGGGAATGGGTTCAAATGACTAGTCAACAGAGAGGAGCTCGTGGTAGCCAGAGGGAGGAACAGTCCACTAGGCTTAGTTCTCAAGGAGATCGTGCTCGTGAAGGGTCTGTTGTGGACCATGAGGAAGCCCAACCAGAGCACATTCGTAGGGATATGTTGAGGCTGCGTGGGAGGCAGGCGCTACTTGATTTGCTTATGAGAATTGAAAGGGAAAGGCAGAGGGAACTTCAGGGTCTGCTGGAGCATCGTGCAGTATCTGATTTTGCCCATCGCAATCGGATTCAGGTTGGTTGCTGATTTTATGCCTTTATTCTTAAGCCGGACTTTTGTTTGTGCTCTTTTCTTGTGTGGCATTCTCAATAGAAATTATGACTAAATGCTCCATGTCCGCTTTGGCTCTAAGTTTTATGTCCTTCTACAGTCACTTCTCAGAGGAAGATTTTTGCATGAAAGGCCTGCTGAGGAAGAGAGACCACCTTCAATAGCAGCAAGTGAACTAGTTCAGCTAAGACAGCGTAACACTGTCTCAGGGCTGAGGTATGTAATATAGTCTTGTTTCCTGGTTTGTTTTTAATATTTTGATCTTTTTGCCTTCATGAAATATGCCCTACTAATTAATTGGACTTCATGTTCATGCATTGTTGGTGTAAATAACATTTAGTAGGTGTGTTTTATGCTGTTGTTGGACTTCCATGGCATAAAAAGTTAAAGATCAGTCTTTTCCTTGACTATTATGGTGTAAAATAACATGTAGTAGGTGTATTTTATGCTGTTGTGCAGTTGGTTGGACTGCCATGGCAAAAAAAGGTTAAAGTCAGTCTTTTCCTTGGCTATTATGGTGTATCCTAAGTTGTGTGGATTCATTTCTACTGCCGTACCCATGTCGACATGACACGGGTGGGGGATACGTGTGGGATTTGGTCAACCCACATCGGATACTTTGACCAGAGTCTATGGACAAATTTGGGGAAAAGAGATTTCGATATCTCAAAATAAAAGATAAAATAGATTTAAGTCATGAGAAATGGCATACCTTCAAAATTTTAGTAATTTTGTCTCCTTTTTAGCTTTTCCTCTTGGTCAATATTTGTTGCTTCAAGTTTCAAGCCAGCCAGAGGGAAACAAAGAATTCAAGTGGTTGTGTTGTTACTTCTGGTTGATAGTAGCAACGATCTGTAAGGAGAGTTAGTGGAAGGTTTTGAGTGATTTTCTTTTTCTTTTTTTGAGGGACGAACCAGAGATCTTGAAAGAAGAAGGGTTCTTAGGGAAGACGACTTAAAAGTTTGGATTTTTTTAGCCGAAGCCCTACACCCGTATCTCTACTTGGATCTGGACCCCTGAATCTTAAAATTTAGATTTTGCTAAATCTAACCCTCAGATTTGCATTGCCGTGTCGGATACAAGCACTCGAGTCCGAGCAACTTAGGGCGTATCTCTTGCAACTCAAATAGTAAACAACTGCACAATTATCTCTTAGTTGTGAGAAAATCTTCTCCTAAACATCTCTCTTAGTCGCGAAATAAATCTTCTTATAAGCTTCCCTCTCTCACTAAGATGTGAGAAAATCTTCTGATTTACTAAAATCCCCTTACCATAATTCTTAGAGAAATGATAGTGGAAATTTTGATTCGCTAAAAATGAATGGTGGAATTGGTAAGTTACTGTTTGATCTCATAAATGCAACATTATCATGCTATACTTGAGATGTCTTTTATCTTACTGAGGCTTCTTTATATCTGTGCTATTGATGGGCAAGTGAAGCTGCCGGCCAGTTTTCTGCCTTGTAAACTGAATCTACTAGCATGAGAATTGTTACTCCCTCTGGCCAATTTATGTGGCTCCTTTTTCCTTTTAGTTTGTCCCAAAAAAAAGTCACCTTTCTATAATTAGAAGCAATTTAATGCCGCCTCTTAATTCTCAAAAAAACTTAGAAGCAATTTAACTTTAAAATTCTCCTTTTACCCCGTAGGAAATGATTTGTAGCCACACAAATATCTAAGATTTATTTTACCACTAGTTTCAAAAGTGTTCCTTTTTTCCTTTAACTTTGTGCCAAGTCAAATGGTGCTACTTCAATTAGGATGGAGGGAGTATTTGAGTACATCTACAACTGAGGTGAACTCAGGTTATGTTTAAACTGAACACTAGTTGGTATCACATTTAGGGATCCTCTGCCGCCATTGTGTTTGTCAAAATTAGTAGTAAAACTTGTTGCTTTGAAGCTTCACTTTGGGAGGTTTCTCTCTTCAAAAGTTCTGTCAAATTGTATCTGTGGTTTCCCTTTCGATTTTTATGAAGTTTTGGTATCTTTTCTTTGCTATTTTTCCCCTTTTTCTTTATTACTTCATGACACCAGGAAGTGAATTGATATTGATAAGCCATAAACTTCACTTAAGTCAATACAGTAAAAAAAGATAAAAAAGGAAAAGGAAACTTTTCCTAATTAATGTCCATTTCCTGAAAAAAGGTGGTTACTTTAATGTTTTTTCGTCACTTCCTCTGTTTTTTGTCACTTCCTCTATCTGGACATCAAGTTGGGATGAACGGAGTAGGTGATTGGAGCTGTTTTTGCTTAAAGCGTTTTCCCTCCTTTTCCCATGTAGCAATAACATATATCCATTGGTGGAAGGATTTGAAGTTCTTTTCTTTCACACATTGAAAACATCTGAAATGACTTGATATGTGTTTACCATCTGTAAACTGAGTAAAAGTATTATTATTAAAAGGGATTTCTGAAAACAAGTAGAATAAAATAAAAGATAACGTAGTTTCTAGACTTGGCGCGCATGTCTGCTCGGACACCAGTGTCATAAAAAGAAAAGTAGCTTCTGGAACACTCAAATGTTTTATGGTCTTAGCATGCATGTAATACTGAATGTTGTCCTGATTATACTGATGTTTAGTTATAATAATAATAACTATTATTGTTGGAATTGGTATTGTGGTGTTGTTGTTAGTGCATATGGTGATGCTTGTATTGCTGCCTTGTTCCGATTTTATAGTAACTCCCTCCATTTCAAAAAGGATGGCCTAGTTTGACTTGGAACGGAGTTTAAGAAAAGAAAGAAGACTTTTAATCTTGTGGTTCTAAATTAAAGTTATGTCAAATGTACCAAAATGTCCTTTAATCATGTGGTCTTAAACATGCCACGTGGAAAGCTAAAGTTAAAGTGTTGCCAAAAAAGGAAAGGGGTCATTCTTTTTGAAACAGACAAAAGGAAATAGGGACATTCTTTTTGAAACGGAGGGAGTATTTAATTAGCAGATCTGGAAAGTACTACAGGCTTAGAGGAAATTAGCCTCTGTGGAATAAACATTTGAAGTATCCTAATTGTTCTGTCTCACTTACAAGCACTTGATTAGTTACATCTTTGCATGAGATATTTTCTGTGGCTATTGATGATATTCAGTCCCTAGACCTAATGAGGGACTCTTTCTTACTTCTCAACTTATCCATTTAACAAATTTTGATGTCTAGCTCTTTACTCAGTTGGAAATGATAATATTTGTCAGTTCAATTCATGAGTTGGTGATCTTTTTTCTCAACCAGGGAAGGATTCCGCTCCAGATTAGAAAACATTGTACGTGGTCAAGTAAGCAGCAATTCTGAAATTTCATCTGATAGTAGGAACACTGATTCTAGAAATAATCAGACTCATGCACATCCTTCACAGGAAGTCGAGAACGAAAATGGTGAACAAATGCAGACCAGCGAGCTGGAGAGCACTGTGCATCAGTTGCCTGATCGCAGTGAGAATTCTGGTCAGAGTATGAATCAACAACCTCCTCCTAATCAAGGAAGGGATCGAGTGGAAGCTGCTGTTGAAGCTGAGGAAGGAATACAACAACGTAATTTAGCATCAAATGATTCTAATGTATGGCCTGATGAGACCACAGAGAATGTAAGCAGGAATTGGCAAGAAAATCCATCAACTGGTAGGTCCCTTGAAACAACAGCATATGTGGGGAGAGCAGAACATCGTTTCCCAGAAAATCAGGAAGTTTGGCATGAGGATGCCTCACGAGAAGCTGTGGAGTCTTGGTCAGCAGGACCTTCTGATCCTCCACGAATGCGGCGTCCTGTCCCGTTAAGGAGAGTTAGTAGATTCCACCCACCTGATGATGATAATGTGTATAGTATGGAACTTAGAGAGCTTCTTAGCAGGTAAAATTTATTTCTTGATTGTGTTTTCCCATTCCATGCCTTCCTAGGTATACTTTTGGTCTGTTGTTTATTGGAAGTCTTTGTTGGTTAGGAGGAGTGTTTCCAACCTTCTTCGCAGTGGTTTCCGTGAAAGTTTAGATCAATTAATTCAGTCATATGTGGAAAGGCAAGGGCGCTCTCCTATTGATTGGGATCTGCATCGGAACTTGCCTATTCCTGTTTCACCTGAAATGGGTCCGGACCAGCATAATGATGAGCAAAATGATGATCCGCAGGATGGAGTTGGGCGGCCTTCAGTGCTACCCTCTCCGCCTGTGCCACCACCCCAGCCACTTTGGCATCAGGAGTTGCATCACTCAAGCTGGCCACGTCACGCAGTGCATCGTTCTGAACTTGTAAGTCACCTGCTTCATCCTGCTTATCAAAAAACAAAAAAAAAAGATATTGCTTCGTTCTTGGAGTTGTATGCTTCCATTCAGCATCAACTGTGATATATATGATAGTATTGATCTTGATACCTAATCCGTGTAATTTAGTAAGAAGACTTGGGTCTAACACATACAAAAAATGAAAAACTACTCTGGGTATGTTATTTACTGATGGGTGATTGGCACCATGATCTTTTGTACTATTTTTTCTGTTCTCTTTATTTGACCAAGTTTCAGAAATCAGCAATCTGTACTTACCAGTATCAAAAAGGAAATCCTTTTTAAGTTGATGTATGTTGCCAATGAGAAAAGCAGATGATATTCTGATCAAGCCAGGCGATCGATAATTGTTTCATATTATCACTTTTTCTACTAATATACAACAAAAATTAAAATTAGGCTAGGCGTCCTCTTTAGCAACTAGTGATAGTGAAGCAACATGTTCCAAGTTCTTTTGAACCTCTTTTCCAATTCTCTTGATCTTCCTAATTTTTCACAATTCTGGTAGTCTTTACCTGTATAAGAAACGAGAATGCATCTTGGTTGGTGCTTGTCGTGAATAAGAAGAATCTACATCTTTTATAAAAATGCAGAAGTCGTATGTCACTGTATTATGAGCTTACTTTGTGCTGTTCTGGAGCAGGAGTGGGAAATGATTAATGAACTTAGAGCAGACATGGCAAGACTGCAGCAAGGCATGAACCACATGCAAAGAATGTTAGAATCCTGCATGGATATGCAACTGGAGCTACAACGCTCTGTCAGGCAAGAAGTTTCAGCTGCTTTGAATCGATCAGCTGGTGGTCAAGGTATGTTGATCAACCTATGGTGTTATGAAATGTTAATGCTGCTTATAAATGTCGAACATCTTCTAACCCTCTGTTTTACCATACCACTTTTTCCCCCCATCTAATTGGGTTTGGAATGCAAATTTAAACCAGGGGCTGCAGAGACCTCAGTCGATGGTTCTAAGTGGGGCAACGTGAAAAAGGGTACTTGCTGTGTTTGTTGTGATAGTCAAATCGACTCCTTGTTGTACAGGTAAGAGTCATATTTTGCAATCTAATGAAATCTTAACTGGATTCAACTTATATATGCCGATAGTGTATAGAATTTCCCATTATTAGTTTATTTAACCTGTTTTACCGATGACCTGCCTTTTTTCGCCTTGGCTACTAATCCCACCGATCTTTTTATATATAGTGATCTAATGACGTAAACACACAATATATAGTTGAGTAAATGAATATTTTGTTCAAGATCACGTCAATGGTTTAAATGTATTTTTTGTTTTCTTACAATCGACAGATGTGGGCACATGTGCACTTGTTCAAAATGTGCAAATGAATTGGTGAGAGGCGGAGGAAAGTGTCCGTTGTGTCGCGCACCCATTGTTGAGGTGATCCGAGCTTACTCAATACTGTAAAAAAAAAGTCGAAAGGGATTAGGAGGGTAAAGACAGAAGATTGGTAAGGTGTAAGAGGAGTTGTAATGCTCCCTCTACCAATCTTCTCAGATTCTTGTTATTCTGTAGAGTGTTTATTTACTTTTGCCTATGTTCTTCTAATTATATATGGAATGCTATGCAATGTATAATTGGAAAAACGAAAGGCTCTTTTTTGCATCATTCATTCGTAAATAAAATTGTTAAATTCTTTTGCATTTTGATTCTTTTTATTTACCATTTTAGTAGTAGAAGAAGAAAGAGGAGTGGAGTACGTTATAGTTTCTATTGTCATTTCATGAGACAATTTTATTTACGCAGAGTTACAATCACTGTAATCTCACAAGTAAGGTTTGATAAAGGGCAAGATGTACACAAATTTTATATCATCTTTGTGCGGGTTGGGAAACTTTTTTGATGGAATATCGGTTTGGTAGAGAAGCACTTGACGTAGGATTGCATAAAAAAATAGAAAAAATTACTCCATAAATATACAATTTAATATATAATAATCTCTAAAAAAATTTACTATTTTAAAAAATTACAAAAATTTCCGCTCGGATATATTTCTAATCCCTGTTTGGGTACATTCCTATTGGATACATTTCTATCTCCTTTCGGGTACATCCCTTTCATTAAGTGATGTACCATTTGCAATATATTGGACATTCAAAGGACATAAATAAAAAAAAGCACGATAACAAAATATCAAGACGCAACAAATAAAACAACAAATAGTATTTTTTTTTTTGTTGAAAAACACACTCCCGGATTATTAAATTGTAAGTTGGTGTAAACATAATATTCAATATCATAATTATGAGATCGTTTCGAACCATTAATCCGGAACATATTAGACTGATTGTTTTTGTCTTTCTTTGTTACCTCAGTGCAGTCAAGGGTGGTTTGATAGTAAAGAAATAACTTCATGTATTAATTTACATATAAAATCAATACGACATTTAGTTTGTAATTTTGGAACCCGCATAACTAATTTAAGTTTAAGTTATAAGAGAATTTATGTATTATCTTATACACGGATAGAAGATGGAATAACTAATATCAACATAACTAATACATGCATTATTAATACCTGCATAATTCTAAGCAGCTACCAAATGATCCGAAAAAGAATATTTATTGCTTAATTCGTAGGATGCATCTGAATAATTACCTAGACCAATCATGTACAACAATGACAGATCTTGTTCTCTGCTAAATGACTCCTTCAACAAAGTGGATCACAAACTACCTAACCTTTGCTACTCTATATGGCGATTGGCATATTTTTAAATTATTTCATTGAATGAGCTGTGTATGAAAATGGCGTACCGGAGAAAAATTGTCACATATCAGCACCAGTTTACCAGAAAGAGGAAAGGCTACGGTATCCTGTAGCTGTCTTCTGATCATGTATCGCTTTCAAAGTCATTACAAGTTGCTCGCGCTGATCCTCCACCTCTGCATATTTAAGACTTATGTTCAGGTACCTATCACGAATTTCTTGTAGCTCAGCTTCAAGCTGAGATATTTTTTGCGTATTATCATCTCTTCCTTTGGATGACAAACTGAAGATACAAAGATATGGATTAATAATTAATTAGATTACAATAGTAAGTAGATCATACGTACTTTTAGTCGATAATGCAGATAAGTATTTCTGAATCTACAGAATAAAACAAGCACATAGAGGAGATTTAAGTGGATTTTAAACAAAAATACAAGTCTGGGCCAAAGGTTATTGGGTTCTGGTCAACACGTAAGCAGAACTGTAGCTCCCGCCAATGATAATCTTATTCTATCCTTAAAAAGGTATTGTTTAGGATTGTCAACTCGACTGGTAGCTAAACCAGTTTCCAGTTGATAATGCCGATTTGTAGCTATAATTGGTTAACAGTTTTCAAAAGAATAATCAGACTAGATGGATTTTACCAGTATCGGAGTAAGATCATAAGACATAAACATCACGAGAACACAAACAAAGATCAGGAAACAACTGGCTCACCTAATTAGATGGGATTCATGGATATGATTGCTGTCTAAAGTCTGAGCTACTGTATCGGCTGGAAATTGGTTCACTGATACACTTTTGGCAAGAGTCTCTTGAAGATCTCTGTAGTAATTGCTTTCTTTGTTTCCATCCTAAATAGATACCGGGGAATGTCACGAGGTTAATAAAGAGAAGGAAATTATAATAATTATATTTTCCCTGAAATGAAAGTAATCAGTAGATATTTACTCACTGAGGAACACAAAGGAATGAGAATAGTTTTAGTACGACGTACCTGTTGAGTGTTGCCTTGAATCTTTTGAACTTTCAAGTATTTCTCCGATTGAAGAGATTGAGTAATTATCTCATGCTGATGCTTGCTGAAGTTCTCTTCCTCTGCCTGTTTTTTTTTTCAGAAAATAAAACAAAAGTCAGATTCATTGCTTACTGTATCATTGACTCCAAGTATACATAAGAGAAGTAACTTGATTCACCTTTGAAAACTTCAACTCATCTAGAGTGGGAATGGTATCATCATCCTCTCTTTGGTTGTCTGGTCGTTTTTTCGACAATTTTTCCTCGAGGGATGTGACTTGCTTCAAGCAGTTCTCTTTCTCGAGTTGAAGGGATTTTATTTTCCACAGAAGTTGGCTATTTGATCTTCTAAGCTGGCAAAGCTCATTTTTCAGCTCGGAAACTTTGGCACACATTACTTCTTTTGCAGTTAAGTCTCCTTCCAGCCTCAGAACTTTCTCCTCTAGTGCAATTGTCTTGTATTTGCATATTTCTGCTTCAGCCACTTCCTTCTGCATGCAGGTGATTTCCTGAAGTAATGATGCCTTCTCGTCCTTCAACTCTTCACAATCTCCATATTTCAACAACAGTGTAACTTGTGTTCTCTCACTTTCAAACTTCATCCCAGATAGTGCTTCTTTAAGATACAAAACTTCCTCCTGAAGTAATGGTAATGCATGCAGTTGAATCTTTAGACTAGAATTCTCATCAGTCATTTGCAGCAGTTGACATTCAGAAGACAGTAGTTTTGATTCAAGCTCATTAATGGTGCATTTAAGCTTTGCTTCACTGGATACAAGATGTTCCATCATCCTTAATAGCTTATCACAATTAGCTGCCAAAGTTCCCTCCTTGGCTTTGGAAGTACCAAGTTCACTCATAAGTTCTGACATCTCTACCATCAGGGACTGTACCTGTTCTTGCAACTTTTCGACTTCAACTGTGTTCTCTGGAGACATTTCACACAGAGTGCACCCTTCTACAAGAAGTTTCTCTCCGTGCTCTTTAGTCTGTAGTTGGAGATCGTCAAGTTTGAACTTAAGGATCTTCTCTTTTGATTCAATCTCTTCCATCACTAAAGAAAAGTTAGCTTCTAAAGACTCTATCCTTTTCAAACAGGTGAAGAAAGAATGCTGCGATTTCCTCAATTCTGCTTCCAAAACATTATGGCTCGCATGTAATTTTAATTTTTGTTGCCTTAGCTCTGCATTCAAGTTTTGAAGTAAACGACACTCTTCCATAAGACTTTCTGTTGTTGCTTGGAGCTTTGGATTTACTTTCTTCAGATACTCACACTCTTCTTGAGCATCTAACCATCGCTTTTGCATCTCCAGCAACTGTTCTTTCAGATCGAGCTTTTGTGACTCCTTTTGATGTTCTAATTTTCTAATCTTGCTTTCAAGGCTCACAACACGATTACCAGAATGCTGCAGTTCCAAACGATTGAATTCCATCGCATCAGTCAAATGCCTTAGTTGAGCTTCCAATCCTGATACTCGTTCTGACAGATCTACATTTTCTTTTTCCAATTCATGCAAATTAAGTTCTAACTCATACTTATCACTCTCTAGCTCTGATGATTTCCTTTTGTACGTCATTTTAGAGACACCTCCACAACTACATTGATCAAGAAACATCAAACCATTTGTGGAAGTGTCTAAAGAATTGGAAGTGGCACTAATTTCTTGTTGCATGTTTTCCATTCTCTCCTCCATCAGACATTTACTCATCTGGAGATCAGAGATTTGAGTACTCAAATCAGTCTGATGATGCCTTAGCGCTTCGATCTCTGCATCCTTTTTCAAACATTTTGTCTTTAGCTCCAGTATCTCCGAGTTCTTAGCTAAACTATCACTACTTAAATTTTGAATCTTGCCCTCTAGCACCTTATTTAAATCCTCAAGCTTTTCACAGAAAGAACAAGGAGTATTTTCCTTTGGAAGGTCATCCTTCTCTTCATCTTGAACTTCACATGCATCCTTTAATGTTGTTTTGGGTTCATCCTCGATATGTTGACTACCATCAAGATATAGAGCCAACCTGTACCTCAATAACTGGAAATTTTCCATTACTACATTAGCTTGCTCGTCCTTAGCGGGATGACCTGTACATTCACAAAAATCTAAATTACATATAGCATTTTAAAACTCAGTGTTTGTAAGTGAAAGGAGGAAATTTTGTCTTGTACCCTGTTGCACGAGAAACATGCTAGATACTTACATAATGTGTTGAGTAGGGTATAGATATCTTCAATATGTCCTGACTCGGAACTTTGAAATATCATGGGTACATTTTTATGAGTGAAACCATCTTGACAATCTCCTTCCTGCTGACATTCTGATGGCATTGCAGCAACCTGAGTTCTCTGATCTTGTTCTTGTACTTCAACGCAACATGAGTTGATTTCAGCATTTGGCCTCAAAGCACTGTCCTTTACTTGTGAGTGTAACTCCAGAGCTAAGTTTTCTTCCTGATCACAGGTTTTCTGCTTACTTTCAGAACCACTAGGTGATTGTTGACTTAGTTGATGGTCAACGGAAGATGATCTTAAAATGGAATCACTGATAGAGGAAGTTCCCTTTGATTTCAGTTTGTACAGAAGTTCCAGATTTTCTTCGGTCAGCTCCTTGCAATCTCTCTCAAGTTCCTGGAGTTTTTCCTTGAGAGTCTCATTTTCCTTGATCAGATCACAGTCAGCTTCAGCTTTGATTTCACTTGTCTTGGAGTCCTCGGTACTTGGAAGTCTGGATAACTCTGCCTTCAAATAAGTAATTTCCTCTTCCTGTTCTCTTGATCTGTTTTTCCATTTTTCTTCGCAATCTATAAGAGCCTGAGTCCTGTGATCTCGTTCAAGTTCAATCTCATGAGTTTTCTCCCTAATGATTTTCTCCAGATGGAGAGTGGTACTTTCCAGATTTTTCTGTGATTCCTGCAACTGTTGAAGCTTGTCCTCTAGGTTCTCAGAATTTGACTTTACTTCTAAAAGGTTCTTAATCTCCAATTTCTGCTTTTCAACAGTTTCTTCCATCTCCTGCAGAATAGAGACTAGTTGAATATTTGATTCTTGAGTTTTACTTAGCTGGAAAGACATATCGTCATTTGATTCTTTTTGAATCCTAAGTTCCTCTTTTAAAATCTTTTCAACACTATCCATATCTCTGACTCGGAACATTAAACTCTCAGTTGCCTTTTCCTTTTCCATGGATTCTTCTAAAAGGATCTCAAGGTGTTTGATTTCTTGCATCGATTCATCACGTTCTGTACCCAATGAACAAAGCTCCATCTTAAGGTTCTCTATCTGCTGTGACTGGTCAGCAAACTCCTTCCTTGACATTTCCAAGTCAATCTTTAAGCTGTGAGCATTTTGTTCCCACATCATGGCCTCTGCAATTAGTTCTTTACTGGTAGTATCTTTGGCTTGTAAGGAGTTTCTAGAAGAAGCAGAAAGTTGAACTGATGCGGTGTTATCATGTGAGAACTGTTTGAAATCATCTTTTTGATTTTGAGCATTCTTTCCTGATCCCGAAATCATTAAATTATAGGGAGAGTTGTACGATTTGGGTGATTCACAAAAAGAGTAAGAACCACAGGATGCACTACTCCTGGAATCAATTGATTCTTGTCTACCAATTATGAGGTTACCATGCCTATTTGAGTCACTCTGGGATGAAAAGCTTTCTCTGCCCAATGAATCCTCTGTAGAGGCAAAGCTATGATATGAACTCAGACGTGGGAGACTTGTTTCCTGTTGGGTAAGCATAATCTAGCTTAAATTCTAGAAATAAATGCACCATTGATACAAGTAAAATAAGATCTCTAAGAGAAGACATGCATTGATAAATATGAGAAATATACTTCAACTTCTGATATTTGAGCCTATATATGCAGCCGGTGATTTCAGTTATTCAAGTTGTTTAGTCTATATCTATGATTTTATAGTTACTTGACTTTCTTGTAATGTCTCTTAATTTTAAAAATTTGCAGTCTGTATGTCTGTCTGTGTCCATGTCCGACGCCATGTCTAAACTACTAAAGATGCATTCAAGAATGAGATCCAGGCAATATTTCAACCACTTTCCAGCTCTTTAAATACAATAATTATGGACTTTTTTTATCTGGATGGTTCTAGATTGACTACCGACTGAAAGCGTTAGATCAAAACTCAAACTTGGCCAACACTGAAAATGAAGACAGGACATATAAATCTATAATTCTATTAGTCATTTTCCATTTAAGGCCTAGTATCCAAACTTTAAGTACAATACTAGTTCTAATTGAGTGAATAATCAAATGTTTGGATATTAGTTCAAAAATAAGATCTTTCTCATATAATAACCTAATGTATATCAACAGATGCATAAAACTTTCTGACTAGATTGTTAGATACCTCTGATTTCAGTTCCATGTTATTGTATTCCATGTTCTCTTCTTCAGCATAGAAGGGCATGTCTTTGGATTCATTATCCCTACGATTTCAAACTGATTCTTTTTACTATGGATAGAAAAAAAAAAAAAAACAGAAATGTTGAAAACTAAGGACGAAGTTGTTGTGTTCTAGTGACAAACCTGGTTGATGTCAGACACTTGATCTCCAGCTGCAGAAACAAAAGAGATTGAATCAGTAATAGTAGGTAAGGCCAAAAGCTGAGATTATTATGTACTCAGGTGTGCTTTAGGTAACATGCTCCTGAATGAAATATAGGCCAAGAACCTAAGGTAATAGCAGTGAATGATTCATTCGTTAAAAAATTAGGTTATTTGTTCCGGGTAAAGCAACAGAAAATAACAAAAAAGAAGTTTCTTTGCACTTGAGTAACGGAAGATGAATCTGTTTATTGCAAAAGAAGCATAGAATCTTGGTGAAATACGATATGGTGGGTCTACGAAGAGTAATTCCTGAACATGTTGGATTAATATGCAGGAAAGAAATGGTAATCATACGATATACTGGATAATGTTTTGCATTTTAAAGCGCAAACATCAAACTTGAAAGTATTAGAAGAGGTCTTACTTGTAGAACTGTGCCATGGTTACATTTTTTCAAAGGTAAGGAAACTGGAGTTAATGCTTTTGCATCCCTGAAGCGAGCAAGATTTACAGAAGCCTCTCCGAGAATGCTAGATCTTGCAGATCCCTGAAACAGAAAACTGATAACGTTATAAACATGAAAATTACGAGCCAAGTGTAGAAAATTCAGTAAGCTTAAAGCTTATTGAACCGATAACTTCAACAGATAGAAAAATAGGAAGGTGTCTGACCATTGTTACAATAAACTTAAGAGGGAATTGCTCTTGGTTGTTTGAAATATCATCTGGGGTAATCCACATGGACTGTGACCATGTTTCCGTCCATTTGCAATTACCATTTCGTACTGAGGCTTTCCCGGATTTGCTGACTGTTTTCCCTGTTTCTACAGAGATAAGAGAGACGGAAAGTTTGTCCCATCCTTTAGGTACCTGAGGGAAGCAAACCCATAGAAAGTCTGATAAACTGAAATTGGATGTAAATTTTCAGTCAAGATGATGATAGCGAGGCCATTGAGACGTCAATGCTAGATGATTAGTCTTTGAATTCTATCTAACAAGTAAAAGAAATGGAAAAAATGTTCCACAGATATAAGCAGTTTGAGAAAAGGATTTTGAAGCTAGTCATTATCTTAAGAGTATCTGTTTAGTCACAAATACTGAAAGCAGGGCAATAAATTCACCATGTTAAACATTACAAATTTACAAGAACAACGATTGGATCTTTTAAAACATTTAATGAGGTAACAACATATCCAGTGTACTCCCACAAGTGGGTGTGGGGAGGAAATAGTGTACACAGACCTTACCTCCGAGGTAGACAAACTGTTTCCGACAGAACCTCAGCTAGAAATGAGGCAAGAAGTGAAAATCCAAGAGGAAAATAGAGTCTATAGCGAATCTGTAAGACGAGACAAGACGGTCTATATGGTACTGAATTGACCTAAAAAAATTTCATATCCTACATTGTCCAATATTATTTTATCCCAGAAATATTTATGTGTTATTTATATATATTTCCTTGTGTATGAATCAAAGCTATTATGATCTTTTTTCTGTTTTACACTTTTGAATTCAGGTACTAACCCTTCCGTGCACCTCCATATGTGTCATTTATTCGTATCGTTGTACATATGGCTTATACTGCAACGTGATTCCTAGTTCATATAGTTTATTACAAATAATACCAAAGTTACAGACTGGCTACATCAATTCTGGAGCATTTGCCATTCCATTGTTTCCAAAAAAATATGTTTTTCTGGTGTTTCTTTCTCCTTGTCTCCTGCTATCTTTAAAGAGAACTGTAATCCTTTTTTCATGTAATTTAGGAGAAAAAATGCCTCAGATGTTTGCAGGGCAGCAAATGGATTTCAACAAATTTCATTTTCACATTTACCGCGACTAAGGAAAACAAGAAACTAATGGACAACGGACAACCAGGTTCACAGCCCATGCATACAAAATACATCACACAACTGCCATTCGAACCTCTGTTAGTGCTTACTCATCTTCCAGAATCAACTGCTGAACAAAAGCAATTGAGTGTTTCATTAGTAGATTGACCTACTTCGACTAGTTCAGCCGTCTGGTTGTATACAACTAATAGTTTGCTGATTGTTAGATTTGTCATATTCAGAAGTTTGCTTAACATCTCACTCTAGTCCAACTATACTCTTGCAGTTATTTTCATCATTTCAATTGCTCAAGTAGGCATGGATAACTATAACTTACACTCATCTCCCTATTTCCCGTGTTAAATATCATAAGTTTTGGTTCACTTCTTCAGTAAAAGTTTCCAGTATAATTTAGATGAATCAACAAATTTATGTCTAATCTAATAGCTTTCTGTGACTTGGAACAAATAACAAAAGACTTCTACTATAAAATATTGCAGAAGAAGATAAATTCCAGCCTATCCAACAGATATGTCCAAATAAGATCACATGTTACAGAAAAAGTATTAGAATAAACTGCACATGCACTTATGCTCTACTTTATCAACACACTCTGCCAAAATAACATATAGCTGAAACGGTAACTTACACACAGAATCAAACATGAATAAGAACAATCCAAATGTAACACATAACATTGATTTTAATTGCTTCAAGTTTTTTCTTGTTCTAAAAATCACAAATTATTGCAGAAATTCCCAACTCTAGCTACCGGTTGCGTAAACAATAATTAAACAGCAGGAAAGTTCATATTAAGCTGTAAAGTATACTTCGAGATACTTAAATCTCACGTATAGAAACACACACAGAATTACATTGTTTTATTTGCTTCAAAACTTATAAAAGCATGTAAATAGTTAACCAACTATAAAAGCAAAAAACAGAAGAAATTATCAGTATGAAGAGCTAATGGCACATTCTATAATCCGTACTTAAGCTGTAAATAGGGGCGTGCATCGGTTCGGTTTGGTTTGATTTTATGTATTATCGATTCGATTTACTGGATTTTTTAAATATGCTAACCCAATAACAAATTCTTTTATCGATTTTTGGTCGTTATCGGATTTACCCAATAAGAAAAAATGTCCATAAAATATTATATGACTTCTCACTTCTCTAAATGCTTTGATATAAAGAAAGATAATGAGACATTTGCAAACTTGCAAAAGGTACAACCTACAATTACAAACTAAAAATATAATCAAACAGTCCAACGAGACTAAAACTAAAACTAAAATCAAATAGTTACAATTGCGAACCTAGTGTGAAGTGAGTAGACTACTAATAATTTGATATAGTTATAATGTCTAGTTATATATTAAATTATTAATATATAATATTTAGGAAAGATAAAGTTGTAAATTATTATCGTCTTATTGAGTTATCGATTTACCCAATAGTAAATCGATATCAAACCAATAACCTAATAACTTTGTTTTATAAACCCATTAAAAACCCAATAACATTTTTTTGCATTCGATTTATTGATCGATTCGGTTTTTCCACACCCGTAGCAGCAAATTATACCTCGAGATACTCTCAGTCACAATACCAGTCTCTCTCTCACACACACTGATTAACTCAGTTTCATTAGCTAATTGCACATTCAATAATCCATACCTAAACTGTAAATTATACCTCGAGTTCATAATACACACACATTGATATATTTGCTTGAAAAACTCAAATTATTTCAAACTATATCAGGCATCTAAATAGTAAAACCAATCGAACAACATAATACACAGTTTTATAATTCGTATTTAATATTATTACGCTGTAAATTGTACTTCGAAATACTCAAAATACAAACAGAGAGAGAAATAGACCTGTCGAGCTTGTAGGTTGGAGAAGGAGAAGTCAAATCGATGTCCTGATTTCTCCGAAAAAGACGACGATGACTTATGCCGGTGATGCAATTTCAAAATTTTATCTCTGATCATCATCTCAGAGTAATAATTATGCAAAATGCAGATAAATAGAGCTTGAAAATATCAATGGAGATGGAGAGAGGGGAAATTGTGTGCGCTAATATAGAAAAAGTGAAAGTGAAAATGGAGTAGATAACTGAATTTTTTTGTGTGTGTGTAGCTAGAGCGCACTAGTAGTGGGTTTAGCTATATTCTCTTTTTCAATATTGGAGTTAGTTGCAAATTTTGCGTGAGCTAATTGTCCTTTACTGCAGATTGTTTTTTTTTCTTCACTGGGTGGCACATGTTTTTTCATAAACAGTAACAATTAGTGGGTACTCTTTTGGGTGTGTTTGATACGGAAGAAAATGTTTTATATGGAAAATAAGTAGATTTTAAATTTATTTTCTCATGTTTGATTGATGAATAGAAAATATTTTTCGAAAATGATTTTTAGTGTTTGATTTATGAATAAAAAATGATTATGAAAAAAAATTATTTATTTTTACTAGAGTAGAAAATATTTTTTGAAATGGAATTTTTTTTGTGGGAGGGGGTTGAGGGTGGGGGCTGGGGGTATGGAGATGAAAATATAGAAAATTGAAAGTTGAAAATATATTTTAAAATAAAATTAATTTTTTTTTTGGGTAGGGGTGTGGGGAGGGGTGGTGGTGGTATGAGGGCTGGTAGGGGTGGTATGGGGACGGGGAGGGGAGGGGGGAGTGAAAAAAGTTAAAAATTTAAAGTTAAAAATATTTTTTAAAAATAAACTTAAAATTTATTTTGGGAGATGGAGGGAGGTGGGGCTGGTAGGTGGGGGGCGGGGGTCAAGGGTAGGGATTTTTTGGGGATGGGTGGGGGCCGGGGTCAAGGGTAGGCCTTTTTTATGGGGGGAGGGGGGGGCGAGGGAAGGGGTGAAAAAATAAAAATTTGAATTGAATTTTTTTTATTTTTTTTTGATGTTTTTCTAAAAAATATATTTACAATTTAAAGTTGAATGAGAGTTTTGAACATTTTTCAAAACTTTTGTTCCAACCAAACATGAGAAAATTAAAAAGTATTTTCGTGAATATAACAGTGGAACCCTCATATAACTTACAGATCCACCATTTTTGTCATCTTTATTAACTCAAAGAAAGAGTTTCATGAATTTTAAAAATATCATTTTTTCTAACATCTAACCACACAATTACAAAATAATTCTCTCTAAAGTCTGACATATGATATTTTCATGAATTCATCATAGCAATAGACACAAAGAATGGAATCATGAATACAAATCTTACGAGAAAAGAATCAAGGATCGTATTATGAATAAATCTTATGAGAAAAGAAGGAATTGAAGCAACAGATTTATAGGGATATTAATTTATCAATAAAATATTCATATTTTTCAAAAATAATTTTGTAATTATAATTTATTTCTTGCTACTTTGAAATTTGTAGCGAACACGCTATCTATTAAAAAGTTTATTATTCATATTTATGATTTGGGATCTAAACCTCTAATTAAGAGAAAAGAAAATTCAGTAACCGTATCCCATTCTTGAATGGTAACAATGATAATTTGAATTAACTAATTTAAGAATAAGTTTAAATTGATTTATTTAAAATACTTTAAGTTAACTTAAAGTAACTTTTAAATACTTTTGAAGCATTTAAATAACTTTAAAAAGTGCTAATACACTATCAAATTAATGATTCCTTAGACTTCAAACAAATATAATAAATAACTCATAAATATAAAATGAAAAGTCAATCCATATTCGAAATAGATATTTCACTTATCCAAACAAAAACACAAATCACTCAAATATCAAATTTCTGGCTCGAAAATGACACGTCATCGCCAAAATATCAATTTGTCACCGTGTACATGCCACGTAAGAAAATTACTGTAAAAAGATTAAAATATAGATTATGAAAATTTAACTTTCTTAAATAAAATATTTTGTCACGTGGCATTTAATTTTGTTATTTTATCGGGTTTTTTTAACTCCAGGATAACCCGCAATCGCTACAATCTCTGCCCTTCGGGTGAGCACTTTATGCGCACTAGGTAAACCCCCCATTATGTAATAGCCTGCAAACCACAGAGGGAATGTAAACCGCACTAGGCAAGCCCTATGCGATAGACTCGTTTCAGAAGGCATTGAGGGGGATCGATTTATCGTTATAAAACTAGTGTTATGACTTTAATTCTATATAAATAATTAGTTTAATGACTTCTGTATTATAGTTATGAAGTTTAGAGAATTAATGAAATGTATTTTTTGAACAGAATAAATAAATAAATTTAATGACCATCGATATAAATTATTCCGTATTTATTTTAAATGTTAGACTAAAACGTTTTATCTAACTTTTAAATGTTAAATTGTAGTTAATAATAACTACAACAGCCTTGTCATGTACCCTTCTTGTCTTGGACATATATGGATAGAACTCGGACCACATGAATTAACAAAGAAAAGAGGCCATGTTTCACCGATCGGTGTAGTGGGATGGTAAGTACTTTTTTATTTTGTCAGAAGTTTTGGATTTTGAGTGTTTTGATACGAAGTTACTTTTGTTAGAGAGCGTTTTATCCTTAATGTGGGACTTTCTAGCGCAAATTCAAATCTAGTCAGTCTCTAACGTGGATAGTTTCGAACCATTAGGTGAAAAAAAAACGAATTCAAATTTAATTGGACTTTAATGTGAGTATTGAATAACGAGTGAAAAAAAAAAAGAAAAGAAAAAAGAGGTCATGTTTCACCAACTAAGATTGACCCTTTGTGGCCAGATCAATTAATAGAGCTAACATTTTGAGTTTATGAGCTCTATATTAATTAAGGATGACACGGAGCATAACGTATTCACAGGACTGGGGAAGGGCGAAATTCGTAGGAGAAAATAATATGATGTAGACAATCTATTCGAATGTCAATATTAGTAATTGTTTTCACAACTCGAATGCATAATCTATAGATAACATAGAGACAAAAAAGAAGAAGCAAGACGCCATACTTTACTAATTAAGATTGGCCCTTGCGCCAATATTATATAGAGCTAATGTTTTGAGTTTATGAATTCTGTATTAATTAAGAATAACTCGAAGCATAAAGTATCTCATGTTAGCAGGATTTAGGAAATGGTGTACATTCCAAGGAAAATGATATAGACAGTTTATCCAAACGTCAATATTGGTGATTACTTTCACGGCTCGAATTAGTAATCTATAAATCACATAAAGATAACTTTATTATTGCTCCAAGACTTCGTCCCTGCCATGTGGTACCTAGTTCTCATTATAACTAGAAATGTAGGTTCTAAAGACTTTGAATACTTTTACATTAATTTCATTGAAATGGGATCAACCACCACTTAATTGATTCAAAATCAACATGGACCAAACCTATTAAGCAAAAATGGTCCTTTATCTATGAGGTTAGGTTTAAAGTAATTATATTTTCTAGTTAATTAGTTATAAATAATCACTTTTGATTAATTTGTAAAAAAATTTAATAAATCTATCTATTTGATTTGAGGGGTACTCATGTGAAAAATGAATTTTACAATAAGCATCAATATATTTTTCATCAAATTCTAAAATTGCAACACAAAATATTGCACTAGATACTAAAAAGTACAACAAAAATAGTAGAAGGTGAAGCTTAAAGAGCTATATCAAACTCTAGAAAATAAACCCAAAATAATAGAAAAAAATTTGGAGTTTCCATAAATTTATTAAATACTAAAATTTCTCACTTCTAAGAAATTTACATAAATCAAAACTGCTTATTATGAAGTAGAGAAAAATATTTATATATAATCTAAATAAATATTATGAAATTCGCTGATACAATCTAGAGGTGGGATCTTGGGAGGGCAAGGGGGCAAAATAATACTTATAAGTTATTAATTATATTTACTCTTAGTATTTCTTTTACATTATATAAATACTTTGATTAAGGAAAATAAGAAATTGAAAGTATTTCAAAAAAAATATTTTTCTCCCTAACAAACACACCATTCATTGACATTAATTTAATAGTACTTGGTCAAAATTCATACTACTTTTTTTTTCTCTGTCGTAAAATGTCTGCAGTTGAAATTTGAAAAAAAAAAGAACTTTTTATTTTCTTCTAGATCTTTATTATTATTAAATTATGGGAGACCAGAAATTTAATAATAGAAGGTGACTTTATTTCTTTGGTCAGTTGTCAATGAGTCAATATATAAATTTATATGGACTTTTAATTATGGCCAACCAGAATGTACCGTAAACCAAAGTGGAAAAATTCACCATATAGCAAATATAGTCTTTAAATGGATTTTATGTCTTTGAAAATGATCATAAAAAAGGATCTACATAAATGATATTGATTATTCGGATACGAAAAAGTAAACGACTGATCGTTCAGATGTGTTTAAACAGTGGCGTAGGCAAATGTATGTCAGGGTATATAAGTAAAATAATAGACGAAGTGATCAAATAATATATTTTGAACATCTTTGATATAATAAATTATTATAGCCTAGTGGTTTAATGTTTTGAATGTGGGTTTAAACATCTTTAATGAGCCAGTGTGTTCACGTGTTCAAATCTCACATGCAACAATTTTTCCCCCTTTTTAAAAGAGCTATTGTTATTTATTTTTAGACCCTCTTCATAAAGTTTCTGGCTCCGCCACTGTGCTTAAATATATGGATGATGATAGTTTATGTATGAATCTCACAAAAAAAATTATAATTCATATATATTTTTAAAAATCATATTTAAGTTTAATTATATTACTTAAATTTTGTCAAACCCATCCCATAACTATTATAATTTTGATTTAGCCCTTGAAGGTAGGCGCGGAGCCACCTTGTACTAAAAGGAACTCCATTCGGCGAAAAATTATATTATTTATACCTGATTAAAATAATTATATATGTATATATAGTAGATGTCGAACCTCCTTCGATTACTTCATGCGTCTATTTCTAAAACTCTTTGTGAACCCTCATAGTGAAAATTCTCGCTCCGCCTCTACTTGAAGGTTACATCTTACAAAGTAAAACAATGTCCTATGAGGAGAGGAATAAAGAAAAATGATTAAATAAGTTACGATACATTTGTGACTTATCGTAGACATAATCTTAAATAGAAAGATTTAGATTTTAAGAATTATGATTGAAGGTCGGTAAATAGTCAAAACATTTTCTAGTTTTCCTGTAAGTATTGATTTTATTACTCTCTTATGTATTATCTTATTATTCTATTTTGTCGTCTTTTCAGCTTCAATTATCATATTATTTGAGGTTGATATATATTATTCTCTGATTCATTGTTTTCGGTATAGATTTTTCACTATTATATTATTTACTTTACATAATTATATACTTTAAGGTGGGAATAAAACTATAATATACAAACATATACTAATATTTTTAAATTTCACTCATAAAATTATATTAAATATATATATTATTATTGTTATAATATTTTCCATCAGAAAATGATTTCCTTCGTAATGTACACATCATTAGAGTTGTACAGTTGCCCAAATAATTGACTCTAGTAATATGTCAATTATATTATGTTTGTTATAAAATGTCAATTAATTACACTAACTTCACACTTCAATTGTCAATTTAGTACTAAAAGAACAAATTTGGGACTTTA
Organism: Solanum lycopersicoides; assembly: GCA_022817965.1. Taxonomy (NCBI): domain Eukaryota; kingdom Viridiplantae; phylum Streptophyta; class Magnoliopsida; order Solanales; family Solanaceae; genus Solanum; species Solanum lycopersicoides. The sequence continues at coordinate 2,763,490 of CM040628.1, read as the reverse complement.
GGTCTCTATGTCCACATTATATATACAAGTTGAGTAATCTATTCCAATAATTTCCAATTAAATAAAAGGGGTAAAGGGTAAAAATACGTTAGATTTTTCAAAATAGGTCACAATAAAAGAACAAGAAAAAAGAAATTGTCCTATTACAAACATTTCAATGATAAAATTGACCTTTTTTTTTCTTAGTTGAAGCAATTTTTAAAAGGGGAACGCGTTCGAGTTATTTGTCTTGTTAGAGGGTATTTTAAAGCTAGTTGATTAATGAAGAGGATATTTTTTAGCCAAAAAAAAAAACAAAAGATAAAATTAATATTTGGGCATAGTATTGAATGTGCGAACAAAATTCAATATTTATAGCTAGTACAAAATTGCATATAACCATTACTAAATTCATGTTCGATAAGACGAGTATGAAAATGATGGACTAATGATAGGCAAAACTTAGTGCCGTAGCTTTTGAAACACAAGCTATGAGATGTAGAGATGCTCATGGAAAAAAAAACACGTTAAAAATCGAGGATCAAAATTGACAGACAATCTCAAAAAAAATTTAGCTTATGATCGACGTTCAAGGTTTCCTTATGTTACAAAAATCAGTTTTATTATAAAATAGTGTAATTTCATAAGAGGCATAAGGAATAATATAAAGTCTTAGTGTATATCGGTGTATAAAACTTAATTTTGTATAATACTTGTATACTAAGTGTATAATACATCGAGTTTTTAATCAAACATGTTGGGAAAAAAACATCAAAACTTTGTATGCCACGTATATAATTTTGTATATTGAGTTTTTGAACATTATTATAAGAAAATAGTGGACTATGCAACTAAAAACTTAAAAATAAAAAAGTGAAATTTTAAATACACATGAATACTATAATCATCTTTTAAGCCATACAATATTCTTAATCATTAGCTCGAAAGAATTACAATAATATGGTTGCCTTTGCTCCTTTGCAAATAATTAACTTATTTTCTCATTTGGGATAATTAACAATTACTACAACTAATAACATACACAAAATTATAATCTCCGATATATGCATAGGTTCTTGACTAATTCAGATTCCCGTCAAGAAGTCTCTCTAAGCATGTGACTCTATTTTCAGTGCTCGAACTCGTGACCTGATTAATTAACCAACTTTCTAGATTCCAAGAAACTTTTGCTCTTGTGTTCACAAGATGAAAGATATTCAAGAAAAGTAGCAAAATCAGTATCCTTGTAGAGTTTAGGGTTTGATTCATTGATGAGATTTGGAGAAGGCTGAATTTTGGAGCTATAAGGCAAACTATGTAGTGAAGCAACTGAGATTCTTGATTTTGATGAATTTACAAGTACCCTATGTAGCACACTTTTGTACCTTCCATTGCTGAAAATCTGTAAAATTGATAGGGAAAAAAATTAGATAATATTTTGAGAAACACAAATTAGAATAATTTAGAGAATTTTTTCTGGTTTTTTCACTCGGTGTCTGATACCACGTCAGGATCAAACTAATCTAGGTTTGTGTCTAGTAAAGGTTTCACTCCCACCGTCTCTTTTTACTTGTCAAATTTTGACTTACACATTTATAAGAAAACAATGCTTGGTACAGTCACGTGTTTACCATTTTACCCCTATTCGATTGATAGAGTCTTAAACATATTTACTCACTATATATTTCAAAAACATTAACTCAATATAAATAAATCAAGGATATAATAGAAAGAAACAAATTATCCTTTCTTAATTTGTTAAAAGATGACAAATAAAAATAGAAATCAAATTAAGAAATATTTATCAAGTAAATGGAAATGGAGGGAGTATTAAAGTGGGAAGCGTTAAATTGACAAATAACCACTTTTCAGCTTTTGTAATTGAAAAATAACCTAGAGTTTCCGTATTAAACTTAAAACTCCATAATAATGCTAACTATTTCTTAAAAACAGGACAGGTTAGTGAACGTTACTTTTACAAACCGCTCCCTATATAAGTTTTAAAAAAAATAAATGAACTAATTTTTGAACAAAAAAAGTTGTTCGACTCCCAAAAAATAGCAATAGTATCACGTAAATTGAAACAGAACTGACCTCAAGATGGTCTCCAACATTGACTACAAAGGAATTTGGAATAGGTTCAACAGTCAACCATTTTCCTTGATGTTGTATTTGTAAACCTTTCACATCATCTTGTAGTAAAAGTGTAAGGAAGCCATAATCTGAATGTGGTGGCATTCCAAGTGTCAAATCTGGCTCTGGACAAGAAGGATAACAATTCAACACTAAAAGTTGGCTCCCATCCTCAAACTCTTTCAAATTTTGACTTTCATCATTATTAAAAATTCCCAAACTTTCAAGAATTGCTCCAACTAACAATTGGTACAACAATTTTGCTTGCTTTGAGTAGTTTGAAGCTGCCTCCCTATTCATCAATAAAAAAAGTAACTATTAGAAAAAAAATCGTAAACGATATACATATTTTATACACGATTATACACATATTATACATAGGTTATACGTCCTCTGGCTATTTTTAGTTTAAGCGATTGAGATAATGGCTATTTATGTTATTATTTTTTCATTTCTATTTAATTTTTCTGAAGAAATTTATATACTTAAAAACTACGCAAATATAGTATTATAATAATTAAAGTTTCAATAATACTTAAATATTTAACTTTTGAAAATTACTAAAATATAATGTCACGTAAAATGAAACAGATAAAAGTGATTTGACTTTAGAAATGATTGAGTAAGCAATCTAATTGAATTTATAAGTTATGATATTTAATAATGCAAGTAGAAATCTTATTATAAAAGTTGACTTTTTTTTTAGAAAAAAAAAGATTATTATTATTTTATAATATTAAAATAATTATCACCTGAGATCTACTGGAGAAGAGGGCCAAAGTGATAGCAAATCACTTGACAAAGAATGGCAACTAAGTTTAAGAAAATCCCTCCAACAAAATACTCCATCTTTATTTTGATTGAAACTTGTGCCAACTCTTACTGGTGCTTGCATATCAATAGACATGTATTTGGCTCTTTCTTCAAAGGGAAGTTCAAAGAATTTCTTGCCAACTTCAATTATGTGTTGAATTGTGTCACTATGAATACCATGATTCACCAACTGCATCAAGACAACAAAGAAGTCAGAATGATTCGACTAATTTAAATTTGTGTTGTCTATAAGGTTCACTATGAGAGATTTTAGTCCTCTTTATCGATGATAACATTATTTTCCAAGGTTTGAATATGAAAATCGAGATATCTGGTTAAGAATGGAAGAATCTCTGCAACACAAGAGTGAAGCAATTCTAAGGTATATTTTCTTTTGGTGGCGGATATATGACGGAACGGAAATCTATGAGTTTAATCGAATTCATTACTTTTTGCTCGAACTATGCACATGTGTGTATGTATAAGCTCAAGAATTCAAAATGTATATGAAGAAGGTTGCAAAAAGCCAAGGAGAAAAAAGGAAGAAAATGTGATCCCTTTTAGTAATGAGAAATATAAAAGAATCGAGGCTTGGTGGTCAATAAAGTGGATGAAAATCATGAGGTCTCGAATTTTAACAAAAACACAAAGTAATTTCTTCTCATCTGTTTAAATCTTGGTGTATAGAGTTAGTCGGTACATATGTTGATTTTGAAGATAGCAAGTACTCGTGAAATTAATCGAAATACGTGCAAGCTGTCTCAGACATCACGGTTTATCAAAAAATGAGAAGTGGTTAAAGGGATGAGTGTACAAAGTTCAAATGTTACCTGAAAAAATCCATATTCTTCACAAGCTTTGGCAAGTGATTTGAGAACTTGAGATCTATTGGGGCCTTGAAATTGAGCAAAATCAATAATAGGCAAATTGAGATTTTCTTCAATTTTTTCTTCTTTTTTCACAATTAAAGGCCTATCTGAAATTGGCAAAATATATTTTCTTGGAATTTTAGTAATCCCACTTTCACATAAATGCCTAACTCCTTTTTGATATCTACAATCATTTTTTTCCTCATAATTTTCCTTAATTTTTTCAGTTGCCAAAATATTCATAGTTGGACACATTATAATATATGAAATATTTCAAAAAATAAAAATAAAAATTGGTAACTTGAAGAAGGAATTTGAAGAGGGAAAAGGGTGTTAATTTGATGAATTATTATGGTAGAAACAATGTACTTATATATAGGGGAAAAACGTGGCAAAACAGTATTAGTTGATTATATTAATTTAAACGATTTTAATTAATTAGGTAAGTCTTATATCTAGACTGGTTCCTATAACAATTTCCATGCAAAAACACAAGTGTTGACTTGGTGTGGGTCAAATAAAGAGACTTATTTCTTTTTTTGGTATTCATGTAACCACTGGTCAAACTAATTCAGATTCATGCTATGTATGTCTCATTAAAGATAGAATCGACGATCCATGCAAAAATCGAACATTGAGTAAGCGTATATGTCAAATTAAACAACAAGATTTAGTATTCGTCATGTGACGGTAGAATCTATTGAATGCTATGATTAAGAATGGAGAAATCCCATTCAAAAATGTGGAGGCTTTTTGGTATTTATGTACCTACTGATTAAAAGCTACGCATGTCCTACTAAAGATGAATTTGATCCATGCAAAAATCGAGTATTGAGTTAGCATATATGTCAAATTAAACAACAAGATTCAGTATTCGTCATATGACGTAAAATCTATTGAATACTCGAAAGATATCTGATTAAGAATGGAGAAATCTCGTTCAAATGTGGAGGCTTTTTGATATTTATGTACCTACTGATTAAACTAATTTAGATTCATGCTACGTATGTCCCACTAAAGATAGATCCATGCAGAAATCGAACATTGAGTTATTAGCATATACGTCAAATTAAACAACAAGGTTCAGTATTCGTCATGTGACGTAAAATCTATTGAATACTCGAAAGATATCTGATTAAGAATGAAGAAATCCCGTTCAAAATGCGAAGGCTTTTTTGGTAACAAAGGAACTAGCTAGTCATTTTATTTCCTTTTGTGGCCCCCTTTAGCTCTATACACAATTTCAATTTTCAACCTTTTGTGGACCAATCTAATATTCCATTAATGTCCTAGATCTGCCCCAATTTTGTCTATTGGGGTATTATACTTCATTTGAGTCTTTTGTTCCCCTTGACTTGTCTAGAGATGTTTTTTCTTAATTTTTCAAAAATATTCAAAAAATATTTAGAAGTAGGACCAATATCTTGAGGATAATAAATATAAAACGCCTGATAAAATTGAATTCTAGATTGGTTTATAATTAATAAATGTTAAGAAAAAATAGGTGAAGAAAGGATAAGTAGTTGAAGTATGACCATAGAAAAGTACCTTCAACATTTCAAGTATTCAATTGAAAGTTAGGGCATCTCAAATGGAGTCTGAAATCTAAATGAAGGGAGAAAAGCTCAAATAAATCGAACTATTGACGAAAAATAATATTCATTCTAGCTATAGCATAAGAAATTATAGTTCTATAGCGACCTGGTTAACGTCTTACACCTAATGGTTGTTAGGGTTATTTTTGTCGAAAAGACATAACCAACTTATATATATAAGATACTACAAAAAAAAAAAAAGAGTTTACAATATTCAAGAATTATAGGGATCGGAACTCAAAGATCATATCTCTAAAATGAGTGTTCTAGAAATCAATAAAGGCTAGCTAGAATTATTCTAAAAAGATTTAGTTAGAGTTTGAGTGCAAAATAAAAAATAAAAAATAGAGTGTGACTGAATTGTAAGATTAAAGCGCGAACTTACTTTATAATAATAAAATTCAAAGTTATAAGCAAGTAATCTATTTAATCTACCATCTAATAAAAAGTAACACTAATATATAATCCGTTAATATGCAACAATTTCTCTAGTAGCATAAGCTAACTTAATTACAATGTATCAACTATCAAGAAATTTAATTTAGTGATATAGCTCGCAGACGAGCATGTTAATGAGGTCCTGAGCCGGATAGATGAAGATGGGAAGGTTAGACTTCTACTGTCTCGAAGTCTCCGATAGAAAAAATTATTGATTGTTAGAGTGACGTGACATCTACTCGCCTAATCACCCCGGATCGATCTAAACTCTTCCCATAACAAAATAAAATGCCTTTAGTGGTCCGATAAATAAAATATTTTTAGTTGTCCGATACAATTTGAAAATTTCATTTAGTCATATCGTGATATTTGTTGTTGTTCTTACTTTCCTCTTCTTTATTGTTTTTAGTATGACTTTTTTTATCCTATATTTGTTTTACGTACTTATTTTTGTCATACATTTTACTTGACAAAATGTCTTTCAAAAAACAATCTATCTCTATCTTCACATAGTAATAGTAAGGTTGCATACACATTACGTTTCCGTATATTTCACTAATGAAATTACACTGAATATGTTGATGATGGTGTAAACACAAAGTACAGATAAACTTTACGGTTTTACCCTTCATAACTAGCTATCCACTTGGTCATAATTTTGAATCCTTCCTCAAATTAAGTCCGTTAATACATATTTAAGGTATTAGACAGATTGACTAATTAAAAACTTATCTAATTAAGCATACCTAAGCATGAAAAATAAGTTGTTTGTTAATTAATGAGATTAACTTAACTGTTCATTAGACTTTTCCATCATAACAGCAGGTGAGTAGTGTTGTATACAATGTATCTAAAATGTCATCCTATTTTCAATTAATAATAGTAAAATATTAATTAGGTCATAATTAGTTCTTGTCCCCCAAATAATTTATTAATTTCATTTATGATTGTCAAATCGTGTGCCCTATACGTCCCATATTGTAACTAAGAGAATTTTAACGATAAGGATAATTTGGTGTAATAACGATATGATCGTAGATAGAGAGATATAGAGGTGTTGAGGGTTAAAGTTAAAGGTTAGCAGATAAACGATCGTTTTTCTGAAAATTTGATGCAAGTATAAAACATACTTCGCTTCAAAATACTACTTATCGTCCTAACTAAAATAGATGTATGAAAATACTCTATTTTTAATTATTAGTGATTTGATAGCAATTAAAATTATCTAGATATCGAGTAAAGATTGTAAAATTCACTCATATTCGATATTTATCATCTTCGTTTATACTCTCTGTGTTTATTTTAAATTTGTTCAATTTTGACTTTGCACACCTCTTATGATCATATTAGTTGACGTGAATATTTTGTCATAATACCCATATTATTTCATATTTTTTTCTTAATTAAGTCTTGAAAATAATTTGAAGAATAAATAATCAACGCTAAGGTAAAATAAGGGAGAAAATACTTTTATGTAAATATGCTAAAAGTTATAAATAAAATAAACAAAAAGAAAAATTAATTCTTAGATATTAATTCGAGTAATGGATATAGAGCATAACCTACGAGACCACGAAAATACACTAGTTTTTTTTTTTTACTTCAAACCTCCCCTCTCTCTATATTATTAATAATAAATTCACTAAATATATAAATATGTGACGGTAAACTCTATTATTACTATATTATTAACTTTCGATCTGATCTTCAAATTACTTTCTCAGGTTACCCCTAGAATTTAGAACCAAAAGCAACATACCATAGTCGTTTTTGTTAGTATTACTCTTTCATTAGTTGAAGATTTGATTATGAAATTGGAATATTTGCAATATATATATATATATATATATATATATTTTGAATTTCCATGTTATTAGATCCTAGTTGGAACCAATTATATTTTAATATAATGGACCAAAATATGATATATTGGTCTAAATTATAAGTACTACGTACGTACGTAATTAGCAAACGTGGATAGCCTAGCTTCATGACTCAATCCAATAATTAAAAAGTAACAACCAATCAACCATAGACATTATTATGCTAGATTTGGGCATCATAATTTAAAAATTATGAAGAATTAAATAGACTATAGCTATTTAGGCAAGGTCGTCTCAACGAGTTTGGGGGCCTACAGCCAAACTTCATAAAGAGGCTCTTATAACGTACTCAGCGTAATTTAGTAAATGAGGTCTAGAGAAATAGGATATTTGTCTTGTTTCATTCAATTAATCTCCTCTTCAAGTCATCAAAAAATGAAAGAAAAAAAAATGTAAAGAGGCTACTAGGCAGAGCGAGTTGGAATCTAAACGAAGCAAACAGTTAAATAGAGTTATACAAGATAAAGCAAGACAAAATTTTGACAAGAAAAGACTTAACAAATTATGTTCGTCTCGCTCCATTGTCATTCCTTATTGAAAACATATAATTAATCTCCTCTTCAAAGTCAATGGATTAATTATATTATTATTGAAGTCAATAGCCCATGGCCAAGCTGGTCCAAGTAAGCAAGCAACATGTTTTGTCTTCTCTTCTTCATTCATTGCATGTGTCCTTAAATATAAATCAACATCACTTATTTAATTTAATTTAATTTTTAAAAAAAAAAAATTAAACTCATTATCTCATATCTTAGTTGTATAATCATCTCATGCTAATTACTTGGATCTTAAAATAATAGTATTGACATACGTTAAAAGTTGTTAATGACTTTAAATAGTGATAAAAGATAGAAGAGGTTGATGTGGTAAGTTGACATGTTATTTTGATTAAAATGGATAGAGTTTACAAAGATGTGTTTAAAACAAATAATATATTAATAAAGAAAGTTTTTTTTTTCCAAAAAGAGTAAAAATGATATATTTGAGTTATTTTTGTAACGATAAAAGTATATACGGATCAAATAATATTAAGAGATTATATACAAATCGATAAAATGAAAAGCTTTGTTATCTTTTTTTTCTCGATATTCGATATCAACATTTAAAGTTTTTTATTAAATTTAAATTATTATTTTTTTATGACAAGGAAAATCCGCAGTCGCTATCCTTTGGGTGCGTACAGAGTAAAACTCCGCTCCTATGCAATAGCTCGCAAATCACATAGAGATGTTACCCGCCCTAGGCAAGTCTGGTGCGACGAGCTCGATCCAGAAGGCAAGTCCCTTGCTTTTGTTGGCAATGATATCGAATTTGAGACCTCCAAGATGAATTAAATTTGAATTTATGCATTGCAAGATATACTTTTAGTGGCGACACTTTTAACTGAATTTCTTTTACTCTCCGAAACTCAACCTCAAACTTCTAGATAAAAACAAAGAAATCTCAATGAACACATCACGACGACAACGCATATTACAACAAACTTTGTTACTTGACGAAAAAAGGGTTACGTCAAATTATGGAACTTTCTTTTAAATATGATATCTTGGATTTAATAATACTTTAATTTACTCATCTGCTTCTACTTATTTCCATTCGTATTTTTTATTTTTTATAGTAAATAAAGAGTTGACATGTTGTGATGATCTCATAAATATTTGCTGTTGAGCTAGCAAATTAAAACCATGGGGTCTGTTTTTATTTTTTATTTTAAAAAAAATAAATTAAAAATATAAGGGTCAAGTCAACCCATAAAATGTCAACTCTAAATTAAACTGCTCATATGAGTTGACTTTACATGATTATGTAATTTAATCAATTAAAGGGATAATTAATAACACTTCTGATCAATCGATTATTGATAAATTATGATTTTGATTCTACGTTACGATATCCTACATAAAGAGACTAAAATTAAAAAAAATTAAATTTATACATATTATAAGCGAAAGGGATCAATATTAGTACGTATTCAAATTAATTGAAGATTAAATATGCTTAGTCAGATATCATGGAGTATTTTTCAAAAATTAAGAAAGTAAACTTCTTTTGAGTTCACATTATGACGTATTTATGTATGCACATATATATTTGATCTTGTCCAATCTTTACTAATTAAATTGCATGCATCATCAATTTTTTATTTTATTTTTTGTCAAAACAAAAAAAAAATCCATATGATTTGTATGTAACCTAATTATCGTATTTTCATGGTCTGAATCTATGACCTCCTAGTCACATTACAATAACCTTACCATTTACTCGTCCAATTTAATAGTAGACTTTTGTATGATACCATATGTTTCTAATTTTCAATTTAGCTGGTGACTTATTATAATGTCATTTTCAAAAGTACTAAATAAATTTAATGATGATGTTTAATATAGAGTAGTTAATAATCCTTAATTCTGTTTACATATGAAGTAAGAAAAATCGCATTAATATTTTGTTTTCAAACTTGACATTTTCTTTAAAATGAAAAAAATATATATCAAGCATTTGACTTGATTATACAATTTACATAAGCATGTAAAATTATCGTAAAATACTCTCAACGTTTAAATTATTATCATGTGATTTTCAAAAATAATTATCTCGAATTACACCATTCATTTTATAGTACTTGGTCCTTCTTGACGAAATTTTTATTAGAGATGTATTTACTAAACTAAACTTATTAATGATACTTTAAAATTCCAAATTTGATTACTATTACTTTATATAGTTACCTTATTTAATACTAACAGCAGAAAGGAAAAAAAAAATACAATTAAACTCTTAGTAAAGTGTAACATCTAGTTTAGACATTGGGGTCAAGTAATATAAAATCGAGATTTTTTTTGTTATTTTAGAAGTTCGACACATAATAAATCAATTTTTTAAATAGGGGTAGGGGTCGGGAAAAATAGAAAAAGAAATGAGAATCGAACTCTCATCAACCAGGTACGAATTTAGATAGTCAATATAGTGGACTTCTAAGATTTTTCAATTAATTAATAAATTCTCTCATGTTATCATTAGGAGTAATTGTTCTTAGATATTACAAACACCTCAATAGAATATATATTTTTAATGCTAGTACTGTATCAATATTGAAAAAAATACTCTGTAATTATTATTTTAAGGGGGTTGGTGATTTTTTATTTTTTTTGTTACAGTATCATACAGAATTATAAGTCAAAGAACAGGTGAAAAGCATGCTCTAACGGTACAAAATGACATAAAAGTATATAAAGAAATATATATATTTTTCTAATGCGAGACTTTCTACACCTAAAATATTCTCTTAAACGAAGGTATTCGCGCTTGGATGGCGGCTCAAGATCAGCCTCATGAAAACCTTATATTCCCTGAGGAGGTTCTACCACGTGGAAAGGCTCTTTAATGGAACTTTAGCCTTAGCTGGTCGTGACTTTAGTCAGTTGGTAACTTTCTGAGCCTTAGTGCGCATGGCCTTGCTTCCTTTGCGCTCACCAATGAGCAGTGAAAGTCCCGGAACTTGTTAATTGACTGGCTGGCTTCCGAATATCTACATCGGCTCGTCAATTAATTTTGAATTTATATCATATAAAACTACTTAAGGGGAAATTACTCCTATCAATAGGGCCGGAGTTAGGGCAAGGAGTGTCAAGCAAATATTTTTTTTGTTAAAAAATTACATTGTATATGTAAATTAAAATTTGGTTTAATAAATATATATATATGTATAAGTATTGACATTTTTAAACACAAGTTGAAGATTTAGTGTACAGGGGTTGCACAAATTGCTTGAGGTTGTGTGTTCTATACTATTTGACGTGAATATTTAAAAAATTTATTTTACTTTTAATAAGATGATTAAAATTACATAAATATTCGTGATTTACTTTAATCATACATTTTAAAAGTCTTTTTTTTTCTTTTTAAGCTTCCAGTCCAATCAAAAGCTAAAATATGATGGAATGAGTGATATTTTGAAGTCTAAGAGAAAATAAATTTTATTGAATGAAACTAGAAGTTGCTATATGAAATCCTTTCACTTATATCGATATTATACGCGAGTTTATTTCAAACATCAAACAAGTGAAAAATAATAATTGTTATGGAATTTCATATAAATTTTAACAATGAAACTCGCGGACACTTCACACGTAAAATTTAAAACTTTATAATATTGATTATTTGGAGACAAGCCAAAAAATCTAGTAAATATTATTTCTTAAAAAATTAATAAAAGATCTTTTCTAGTTCTTTGAAGAAATAAAATTAAAAAAATTTCCTTCAATTCAAGGTGAATAAACAAAGGAAAAATTACGCTAAACTTATATTATTTAATTACTCATCATAGCTATAGTATGCTATAATTACCACTCGCGACTAATATTATACATTAATTACGTGGACTGACTTCGAATTTGTATAATTAGTTATGTTGTATATGTATAATTCGCCAGAATATACAAATACATATGTACAAATATACAATTACTTAACCTATATACAAATACAATTCACCTCTCTCCCACTCTCTGCCCTCTCCTCCCTCTCCCAATCTCGCTTGTCCTATATACAAACGTAAATGTATAATATACAATTATATACATATATAATTCACCTCTCTCCCACTCTCTGCCCTCTCTCGCTCGCCTCTCTCCTCCCTCTCCCAGTCTGGCTCGCCTCTCTCCTCCCTCTTCCAATCTCTCTTGCCATATATACAAATACATATGAATAATATACAATTATCTAACCAATATACATTTACAATGCACCTTTCTCCCACTCTTTTCCCCCTCACTCTCTCCTCTCTCCTCTATCTCCCATTATCACTCGCCTATCTCCTCCATATAACATGTAGCTACAAATTGTAATTATTAAACTATAGCTATGGAGAGTAATTAATTATTTTTAACTGGCTATATATGAAAGTTTCCAACAACAATGGGCCTTGCAGTATTTTAGTGTATAACGGCCTACCTAGCGCCAGCCCAATGATGCATATTAGCGAACTTCATGGGCTTCATATTTGGGCTTTAATGTGAAGCCCACGTAACATTGCCCAAAGTAGTGCATGCTTTAAAAATTGTTTTCTCTTTGTTTCATAAGGAAAAAAAAATATTCACTTATATTATATAAATTCAGAGTTTAATTTCTTCTGCATGGTAAATACTCTGATAACCGAGATATTTCTGATAGGAAGCGCTTTTCCTTTATACGAGTCCTAGCTCCAATGTCGTTAGAGTCTTTATTAGTAGGAAATCAGAATCTTGAATATCAGTATATATCCCATAAAAAAACTGATGTACACAAATATACAATTATGTGAGTTGTATATATCCAACAAAAACATACAAATACATAAAGCATAAATTATGTTGTTATATACATATATTTATAAAGCGTTTGAACGTAATTGGTATGTCATTACATATCCATTGATACATTAATCATACATTTGATATACAATTATTTTATTTTGTAGTAGTTATAATTAAACTTCCATTTTACATCTCTCTCTCTATATATATAAAAGTAACAACAACAACATATCCAGTGAAATCCCCACCAGTGAGGTCTGAGGATGGTAGAACGTATCCATACCTTATAACTACTCCGTAGAGGTACAAATCAGTTGTTCTCGGAATATCCTCGACTTAAATAGGTACTATTTCAAATATAACGAAGAAAATATAACACGTCACAAAAAAACAATGCAAAATCTACCCAAAAGGGTGTTCAAACACATTTTCCTTGTAACACAAGACAAAGACATATAACACATTTTGTTTCCTGTCATTTTCTTTACTTTTGGCAATAAAGAGGAAATAACACGTAAGGTAGACGTTGCACATATACGTTTTTTTTTTTTGGTAAGATACATGGCATATATACATCTATTTCATAGTTATATATCCTCTTTTTCCTTAAATTAATTTAGTATCTTTTTATATTTAAAAAAAAAAATCAGATGGAAGCGGGCAAAAGACCAAAATCGTAAAACCAAACATTTTATTTTCAATATGACATTCGATATCTATCGTACCTTGTTCACCTCTATAATCAAATCATTTTTTAAGAAGAGTAATATGTAAACAAGGGATAAAGCCAGAGATCAAAGTATATGGGTTCGTTTGACTTTGATCTCGTGAAATTTTTATGTGTTGTAGTATGTAATATGTATAAATTATTAAATTAAAATCTTATTTCATAGAAATACTAAATTCATAAATTTAAAATTCAATATTTCAACCGATCGTTATTATTCAAATAATTAGAAGCTGGGTGAACGACGGCTATCAGATCTTGAACTTTTACTGATTTATTTTTCATACAGCTCGTAAATTCACAATTGACTTTAAACTCATTATTGATTGCTTCAATGAAAATAAAGAACCACTGAAACTACACATATTTAAACACGTGATAAAGCTTCATTTCATTCAAATTATCAGCTGATTATTTCAAAAATCATCTATAGATTTAAAGAAAACAATTCCTCCGTCATCGTAGATATTTCTTAAATAACATGATAAAAATAAAAGAGTATTTACATTAATATGTATAAACCTAAACTCTTTTTTTTTTTTTTGGTGTGTGTGTCTATTTTCTAGGTTTATATGTCTGTTTCTTTTCTAATTGTTTTTGGTCTAATACTATTAATTTCTGTTTTTGGATAATTGTATAAAGTAGTTATTACCACTTGAAAAGTTTCTATTCTTGGACAATTACTCTCTTCAACATACTAATAATTATGAGTATAATTTAAACAAATAAAACAAAAGAATCTCTTGGTAGCTTGCTAAAGGTATTTTATAATATTGTAAAAAATTAAAAATAATATAAATATATTTAGTATAATTTCATAAATTGAATTTGGAAAGGATAAATCGATTGTACGCAGATTTTACTCCTATCTTGTAAAAGTAGAGAGATGATTATTTCTGAAAGACTTTCGGCTTAAGTAAAATATATCAAAATTGTTTGGAAAAAAAATAGGAGCATGGCATAGTATTAAGAAGACACAAGGAATAGTAACAATGCATTATTTTAGTAAATCATATCACTTAATGTTTTTTTATTAATAAATCCAAAATACATTGATTAATTCCTTGATTTTATGTACCCTTAGCTTGTTGGTGGTATAGACTTGAAATTTCTTTTATATCATCATGGTGGATTTAATTGTAAACACCATAATGATTGAAAAAGATTTTTTTTAATTATTAATGTAGTTTAAGTTTTGTTACTAATGGTGTAAAAATTATTACTATATCCCAATTTAAAGCTAATTGCATTTAAGTGTGTACACTAAACATATGGTGCAAATGGTTGAGCTAGCAACTGTTGAAACACGTTTGGATTAAAAACTTATGTTAAAGGACGATTAAATCGTAACACTTCAAAGATTAAACCAGAATTGATTATATCTTAACAGTTGAATTTAAATGGTTATTTTCAGAAATAATAACAAAGTCATCAAAGTGAATTATTTCCCTATGTTAAGAAATAGCAAGAAAAACCTAGATATTAATCAGAAAATTGTTCAAATTCATATAGAATGAACTCAAAATGAAATATTATTTGTACCCAAAAAATTGTCTTGTATTCCTTTTCTAGAATTCATGTGAAGTGGTTATTCACTATGTTATAAATATTAAGTTCTTAATTACTAAATCTAACTTTAATCCAACTTTTGTATGCTAATCTCCTCTTTATTTTTGTATTTCAGTTTATCTTTATTCCATTTGAGTATCTTATGGTTAAATCCTAATTGAAAGGTTGCTCCCCTTATTATTCATTTTTTGGTTGCTAGACTAAATATTGTTCAACTTAAGTTGTAAGTATTTGCATATAAAAAATATTTACACAATCAAATATTACTAGTTGCAATTTTGTCATATTAATGTAATGAAAAGATACATTTTAGGATATCTATCGAAATTCATATAGTTCAAATGTCAAAAAAACTAAAACTTCTTACCCTAACCACGAAAATGAGGGGAAGTGGGTGAAATCGTATCTTATGAGAAATGAGGGGAAATTAGATATTAGGTATCTTATTAGTCTACGTGGAAGTGGGAAATGTTTGGCGCTTATGTGGCATCAATGTGGCGTTCACGTGGCACTTGACATACTTCTGTTAATTAGAAGGGTAAGTATGACAATATTTGACGGAAGGCAATTTTGAGCCAGAATATAATTCAAGGGAAATCTAAGCTATTTTGATAGTTTAGGAGCGTATTTTTGAGTTTTACTTATATATAATATATTTTTTAATAAAAAATATTGACTGACTAGCTAGCTTGAACTATATGTGACTATGCCACTGCCTATGTATAATTAATTTGATTTGGGACGGGTGAGTACTATATAACTTTAAACTCACAATTAATTAATCTTCTTTTAATTAATGGAAATCAATCAACTTATGTGTAGTTTTTTAAGTGGGCATGTAAGTTTGAAATATACTCCAAAATGATTAAATGTTTGGCATTAAAAAAAAGAAGCAATAAATTTGCATTTACAAGGTACTAAATTTGTCTTAAATCAATTTAATTTTTATGAAACAACTGGTTGATAGTGATTCTCATGTGGGCTTTGGGGCCATATAAATGAAAAATTAAATCATATTAATTTAATGGTACTTTTTATCACCTTAAATAAAGTAAATGACTTTTTATTTTTTTTTATCTTTTTGTGACTAAATATTTAATATTCTTTTGGTACATGTTTTTAAATTATTTAAGAAAATAATATAGTCATCATTTAGAATATCAAAATTATTTTTGTTTTGTTCATTGAATTGTTGAGTTATTATTAGGGATGGGATATTATATTATATTATTATAGATTGAACATATATATATGGCCCATTATAAATTATTAGGTTTTATGATATTAATTATCCTAGCTGTCAGTCTACTCGTCAATTTCTTTGTCATATATGATGATATTTCTTTTTATTTTTCAGATGTAAAATATTATTAGAAAATAAAAGTGTAAAAATATGTATCGATTAGGTCTAATCTTAGCTTGAACCTACATTTTATGACTTCGTTTTTCAGAAAATTTGAGAAAGTAATAATTGAACGCTCGCGATATGTGGATGAAGTAAGCTATGATGAATGTAGTGAAATTAATTTTTATTCAGTACTTTCTTTTTATTAGCTTAAAATTCGAATAAAAGAAAAAAAATGGAATAAGAAAAGTTTTCATTCTTACATCACATAAATAATTGAAATAATATAACTTTTGATGAATAGCTAATTTAATTGAGTGTACATAGTCAATGACTTTGAATAGGTAATCACGAGTGTATAGTTTAATTTCACAATTTTAATAAGGTCTAATTTAATAAAGTGTAGAAAGGAAAATACTAGTTGTATAATAACGTGTTTAGGTGAATCATTGAATAAATCACAATCATTTCTGACCAACATTTACACTTTGTTCGGAGGGTTGTTACGTATTGTTTTATAATATATTGTATTATATCATATTATATTGTATTGTCTTGTTTTAATGAATGCGGTGATGGGATAGATTGTATCATTCTTTATCGTTGCATAATGTTACACGTCCTAATTTGAATGATAAACCTATCACAAAAGTAAGGTACAGGGCAGAGATTCTATGAAAAGGTAGAATAAAGATGAAATATAGTTATTATATAATAAATAAAGACAAATGAAAAGAATGTATTATGGTAATGACATAATCACATCAAATCGATCGTTATATAAAATTATGTGTCTTTTTGTTATAATCTAACAATGAATTTAAACGATAAAATACAATAAAACTTAAATAACAATCAAAATAAACATTGTATTTACACTAAAAATATACTACAACAGATAAAACCATCCAAACAAAGGTGTAAAGGGTTTGTGGAGGTGGGGTGGGGTAGGGGGTGAAGGGTAATTTTACTCAAAACCAATAATAATATTTATATTAAATTAACAAATATAAATTTTGTGTTTATCAAATAAATAAATTAAATCATTTAACACAATTAATAATGTATAGTTTTCTTTAATAGGTAACTTCTAACATTTAATTTTTTGGTCAAGAAAGAAAAAGTCCATTAAGATTTAAATATTTATGACTATTTTAAATTACAACTTATTTATCTTTTAGTTGAACTGCATCGTCTAATTAGATTAAATAAGACATAATAATACATTTTAAAGGATAAAAGAAGTAAAATTCATTAATTAGAATTTCCCAATTTTAGAGCCATTATTATTTTAATATAAAAAATAATCCCAATTTTCTACCATCCAACTCCGTTTGTTTTGTTCTTTATTTTTATTGGCGAATTCAAGATTTTAAAATCGTCAATATTATACACATACTCATTCAATGTTATTTGCTAAAAAAAATCAAGGTAATTGAAATATAACAAACAGTTTTAATAATAACAAAATTCCAAATAAAAAAAGAAAGACAACAATTATACTACTAAAAAAAACATTAGTATTGTTTACCATTTTAATGGTTTGCCTATTTAATTTAATTTAATTTTCAAAAAAATAATTAAGGTAATTGTTGAAATATAACACAGTTTCAATAATAACAAAATTCCAAAAAAAAAAGACAACAATTATACTGCTGGAAAAAAACCATTAGTTTTGTTTTCCATTTTAATTGTTTGCCCATTTAATTTAATTTATTTTTCAAACAAAAATCTGGATAATTATTAAACCATACCACACAAATCTAGCAACAACAAAAGCTGAATTTTTATTTACCATTTTTCAAAAAGTTTTTATTTTATATATAACTAATTATAGAATAAAGACAAATAAACTCCACGTTGAGTGTAAAGTCTAGCTAGATAATAATAACAAATACACATGGTGTATTTCTTGTTCATATCAATAAATACAGATAATATTTCTTTCTATATATTTTTTCCATTTTAAAAATAAAAAATAGAATAAAAACAAATTCATCAATCCCAAAGTTTATCAGTCATACAAAGTGTCAAATATGTTTATTATAATTATTCCAAACTTATTCCTGACTAAAACTTAATTAGTACTAATCCAAAAGTTATTTTAAAAAATAAAAAAAATAAAAAATATTACCTGTTTAAAAAAAAATCTCATAATATTTTTTGTACTTATTATTATTATCCATAGTTTCTTTTGCTTCAAAGATATCATGTCATTTTATAGGTTTTATTTGAACTAATCGAGAGTTTATTAGGAATATTTTTCTATTTTTATAAAGTAGAAATAAAATTACGTAAATATTACTTTCTCTATTTTTATAAAGTAGAAATAAAATTACGTAAATATCACTTTCTCTAAATTTTATGTTATGAAATTTTACTGAATATATATTTTTATTTTTCTTATTCTTTAAA
Source organism: Solanum lycopersicoides (assembly GCA_022817965.1). NCBI lineage: Eukaryota > Viridiplantae > Streptophyta > Magnoliopsida > Solanales > Solanaceae > Solanum > Solanum lycopersicoides. The sequence continues at coordinate 2,744,430 of CM040628.1, read as the reverse complement.
TAAATAATTAGTAATATAGAAAAAATAATAACTTGTCTATTTTACGAATTAATTTTTTTTTAAAAAGAGATCAAAATCTTAAATTTATGAATATATTAAAAAAATTGACTCATTAAATTCTTTTTATGTCAATTACTCCATAGAGAGAGTTATATTTATTAATAACAAACTTAAGTATATGTTTAAACACAAACAAAAGATCACTTTGACTAGATTTACTGAAAATTTTCAAATCTGTAATAATTAATACTTTATATAAATATAATAAAAAATCTATACATGTATTGTCACTATAACATATACATTAAATCAAATAAATAAATAAATAAAAAGAACTTCACAAACTTCCTTCTAACAAAAGTAATTAACCAATTACCACAAAATCACCATTTTTCTAATCTCACATTTTGTTTTATTATTTCAGAGGCGAATCTAGAATAAATTATGTTAATTTAATCGAATATACATATTTACACTAAACTTATGAATTTTATCACTGAATTCACCTCTATAAAAACTCGATAATCAAAAGAAGACACGGCATAAGATGATTTTTTTTAAAAATGATACAACAACAGTAATCTCAAAAAAATGAAGTCTGAACACGATATATAATAAACAAAAAAATTTATTTTCGATAAATCCTCGACTCAAAAAGAAACCAGTTCAAAAGAGTACAAAAAAGGAAATAGAAAGGAAAGTGAAAACAACCTTCTCAAAACAGGAGGTTGGCTAGTACAGTCTACAAATAATAAATATATAACGAACTCAAACAAAAAAATAAATAAATTGTATCATCATTAACTCATTAAAAAATAAAAATGGTAAAACAGATAATCAAAATATAAAATTACCCAAAAAAATTTAACAAATTTAACTAAAAAGTTGATGCTTCATTGATTTATACCCATAATTCATATCTAAAAATTACAGCCATACTTGATATACTAAAACAAGAAAAATAAAGGTGCAATAGATACTATTACATAATACTACGAAACTATTTTTTTTCTTTTTTACTAGCTAGCTAATAAGATACAATATGATACGATACGATAAATGAAACTGATACAATACGACACGATAAATGAAACTTGACCTTACTACTAATTCTAAAAACTACTATTAGAGCTAGACTCTTTACAACAACTTCTATCCGTCATTCAGTCACTTATGAATTTCAGATATCAGATGATTATATCTGAATTATATTCTTTTTTATGAGTTTACATGTTACGTCTTCTTTTCATGATGATGTTACCACCATTATTGTTAGCATCTTCAGCATTCCTGAAAAATGAATCAATTTCTTCTCCATCAACCATGACGACGATCTCGAATCGCAATCTTCTCTTGCACAATGACCGATTTGCCCTTTTAGGTTTCTTAGGTGCACCAGGACAGTTGACAACTTTGGGAATCCTACATGAAGGAGATTTTGGGGTTTTGCATTCATTTGGAAGAGGAGAGTTGATGTTTGGTGATTGGTTTTCTTGGAAATCTTTTGGGGTTTGGAGGTCTTTAGCCATGGTGAAATTAAGAGAGAGAAAGAAGAGAGAGAGAGAGAAATTGATAGTTTGAGAAAAAGAAATGTATTTTTTATTTTCATTTAGAGGTCTTAATTTATACTAGTGAAAAAAAATACTTGGGATGGTTAGAATGCTTATATTTGGAGGGATGTTGTGATGGTTAGGAATAAGACAAAAAAAAATACACGCGAAGTGTCACGTTCGTCTGTGAGATTTTTACCTATACTATCATGTGAACCTCTTTTATCTAGTTACATTTATTTTATGTATTCGCACCATTTAAAAAACATTAATGATTCTTTTTTTAATTTTACCCTTATTTAAATTAATTACTGAAGTTTTACATGATTAAGAACCTACGATAGAGTTAGAGTTGTTAACAAAGTATTTATAAAAGGGTAAATCAAAAAAAAAATGCATCTTATTCTTATAACTAACCTACAAGTTACGAGTATAGCTCTAGTTAGTCTGTAAGATTTTAATCAGTACCATCAATTTTTACGAGTTTCCTACTTAAACTAATCGCCAACTATTTATCAAAATATACCTCAAAACTAATGAGTAAGTTGTCATGCAGATAAAAATTTACGAACGAATTAAATTGTCACGCGTGACAATTGTATTCAATCACTTGACCTAGTCTGCTTCGAGGCGTTTTTTGATAATTGGTAATGGTTCAAATAGAAATATAAACACCTGATAATTTAAATATTAAACTCACAAAAACGTGCTACGACAAATATGTTTTGATAATTAACTCTTATTAATTATTATTCGGGATCTCAACAATTTTATTTATTGGGTTAAGTGTATAACAAAACTATAACAAGTGTATAATAGGTTTATACAACATACTAGCAAATAAGTAATGAAGATAAAGGGTTCATTATCGTTTTATTATTAAGAAATTTATTGGGTTTCCAATAGTGTTAAACATTTATTTTTTAAACATACTATATTTGTAATTTATCGATTCATATATTTCAAATTCACATTATGTAAGTATATTCGTAGGAAGGCATTTTTACAAGAAATTTTTCCATTTTTAAAGTTGGATTTAAATACGTTATATTTAAAATTCTAAATAAAGATAAATAAATCATATCAATTCCGCCTTACAGTTCTTGATGTTTAAAATATTATTGACTTTAATGGTGAATTTTTACATTATAATCAATTAGAGCAAGTTATTATTCTAGTTTCCGTATATTAACATATCAAACTTTTATTATAAAGAAAATTGTTATCATATGATTAACTTAATTTGATGATACAATAAATAAAAGAATTAATTGTCAATACACAAAACATAGATTCTATTTGAAAGAAAATAAACTTTTGGCATGTCATTTAGTTAGTATAGATATATACCATAAAACAGCTGTAGCTACTAAGACAGGTATTCAATCCATCTCAATTTATCTATTTTAATTTTTTAAAATAAATATCTGAAACTTTTTTTTTATTTTAAAAATTTAATGTAAAATGATTTTCTTTCCATTTTACATTTACTAGCAATAGTACACTAGATACGTTAAACAAACACCTTAATTATAAAAAGATACACAAATAGATAAAATAAATATTTAGAGACTATTTTTTTATGAGATGATATGTTATGACATAAATAAAAATAAAATAATTGGAAGGAAAACTGTCTAATAATTATTTTAATAAAATATATATATATATATCTCATAGTGCTGAAAGCTCATTACATCTTATTTGTATTGTTTCCCAGATAACAAAAATCACTTAATTAAATTTATAGGATTTCGGATTATCAGGAAATCTCACGGATTGTGAATAATACATTACCTAATAGGAAGGATGTATTCTATAGAGAATAAGGATATCTCCGGGAGAAAATAAGGCGAGAAGAGATTTTTATAGAAATTTTAGAGATTACGGTAAAATAATAATATGTGTATTTATATAATTATCCTAATATATATATATATATATATGGTAATTTCTAACTCTACTAATTTCTTGTTTTGTGCTTGAATGATATATAATTTAACACATCAACTAACTATCTAAGTACTTATATTTTGCTTAATTTAGTGCATTTGCATTAATACAAACTAGCTGTGAAGCTCATTGATAAAAATAGAAGTACAAAGTACAGAAACCCTATACATTAATATTTGGGGACTAAGTATATTATATTTCGAAAGTTTTTCTAATTATAAATTTTTTGAATATTTCATTTTTCTCAGATACGTTTTTTGGTCGTCCAATACATTGCAAATGATACATTACTTAATGAAAATAGTCGAGAGGTAATAAGAATGTATTTGAGAAGGGATACAGATTTATTCGAGAGGGGATAGGAGATGTATTTCCGAAGATATAAGGATGTATGCGGGAGGGAATTTCCATAATTATTTTTAAATATAAAAAAATTAAAAAATAATGATATTTTAAGTTATATATAGGAGATCAATTAGCAACATTGTTGTCAACCATAATTCAGATCCATCATACTAAAAACTTGTAACCATACTTGACATATCAAAACAAGAAAAACAAAGGTGCAATAGATACTACTACATAGCTAGCTAGCGATACGATACGATACAACATGACATGATATGATATGATAATTGAAATAAACGAAACTTCACCTTACAACTAATTCGAACAACTTCTACTAGAGACTCTTGCAACAACTATTATGAATCGGTCACTTATGAGTTTCAGATATCGGATGATACTGAAAAACATTTTTATGAGTTTACATGGTACGTCTTCTTTTCATGATCTTGTTACAACCATTGTTAGCATTTTCAGCATTTCTGAAAAATGAATCAATTTCTTCCCTAGGAACCATGACGACGATCTCGAATCGCAATCTTCTCTTGTAAAATGACCGATTTGCCCTTTTCGGTTTCTTAGGTGCACCTGGACAGTTAACAGCTTTGGGAATCCTACTTGAAGGAGATTTTGGGGTTTTGCATCCATTTGGAAGAGGAGAGTTGATGTTTGGTGATTGGTTTTCTTGGAAATCTTTTGGGATTTGGAGGTCTTTAGCCATGGTGAAATTAAGAGAGAGAAAGAAGAGAGAGAAAGTGAGAGTTTGTAAAAAAAATTCATTTTGAGGTCTTAATTTATACTTGTGAGAAAAAAAAAAGGATGATTATGGTTAGGAATAAGACCAAAAAGATACACGCGAAATATCATGTTGGTATGTGAAACTGCTACCTGTAATATCATGTGAATCTTTTTTATCTGGAGATATTAATTAATGTGTTCACACTATTAAAAAAAACTTAGTAGTATTTTTTTTCTTTCAATTTTATCATTGTTTAAATTAATGAAATTTTATATGATTAAGAATCTACTAAAGAGTTACCGTTGTTTCAAAGTATTCATAAAATGACAACAAATAAAAATACATCTTATTCTCATAATTAACCTACTAAAGAGTTACAAGTATTGGTCTGTGAGATTTTTACCTGTACTATCATGTAAACCTCTTTTATCTAGCTGTGTTCATCCCGTGTATTCACAATATTAAAAAGATGTTAGTGATGTTTTTTCAATTTTACGTTATTTAAATTAATTAATAAATTTTTACATGATTAAGAACCACTAAAGAGTTACAAGTATTTCAATGTATTTATAAAAGGGTAAATTAGTAAAAATATATTTTACTTTCTAGGAATTATGAGTAGTTAACCTACTAATTAAATTGTTACAACTATTTCAAAGTATTTATAAAGGGCAAGTTATTAAAGATACTTTTTACTTTCAAGAAATGAGTAGTTTTCTTAAGCGGTGTTCTAAACTATACTCCCAATTAGTATTTATCAAAATATACCTTGGATAATTAAACAAGAATTAATTGTATTTTTTTTTTTTGAGAAAAAAAAAAAGCACATCTGAAATATCATTTTTCTTTTATGAATTTCCTGCTTAGACGACTTTCAGGTATTTGTATTTTATACATAAACTATTATTAACTATTTATCAAAACATACCTCGATTAGTTTCTGATGTTGCATGTACTACAACAAAAAATAATGTCAAGTGTCACTCCATGTGAATAATTAAATAAATAAATTGAAAATTCTTTTAAAAGAAAAATCACACTTGAAGTATTACTTTTTTTTTTATAAGTTTCCTACTTGAACTATCATTACTATTTAGCAAAATACAGCTTAAAATTAATGAGTAAGTTGTCATGCACACGGAAATTTATAAGCAAATCAAATTGTCACGCGCGTGTTGAAGATTGTATTCAAACACTTGATCTTATATGCTTCGAGGTGTGTTTTCATAATTGATAATAGTTCAAGTAAAAAATATAAACATCTGATAATTAGAATATGAAATTCACAAAAATGTGATACGACAATATGTTATCGAACATTAACTCTTATTATTATTATTATTCTGGATCTGAACTACTTTATTTAGTGGGTTAATTTTTTTTGCCCTAAGTCGAAATAATGTGTATTCTTTACTTGTGTATATTCAGTGTATAAAAAACTATAATAAGTGTATAATTAGTGTTTATACAACAAACTAACAAACAAGGAATGAATACAAGGGTTCTTTATTGTTATATTATTATCGATTTTATTGGGCTATTGTATAGTGCTAGACATTCATTTTGTAATCATGCGATATTTATAATTCACCGATTTAATTACTTTAAATTCACATCACATAAATATATTAGAAAAAAAATATCTCTATAAGAGATTTCTTTATTCTTAAAGCCGGGCTTCTACACACTATATCTCTAGAATTCTAAGTAAATAAAAAGTGAATGGATCATATCCTTCCGCCCTATTAGTTGTTGGTTCTTTGAAATATTAATGTTCGTGTATAACTTCAATTGTATATACTTATAATAGAATTAATTAAAGATTTGATATTTTAAGACGTAAATAAAAATAAAATAGTCTGAGGTTGGAGGTGGGGTGGGGTAGGGGGGGGACCTTCTAATGAATATTTTTCTTATAAGATTGTATCAAAAAACGAATCACTATAGATATTAATTTGAAACGGAGAGAATATATTACATAGCTTTATAGTACTTAGGTGTACAAATACTATATATATGATAGAATAAATAAGGTAATCTCTAACTCTACTAATTTCTTGTTTTGTGCTTAAAACATATATAGTTTAACACATCAACTAACTAACTAAGTACTTACATTTTGCTTAATTTTGTTCCTTGCATTAATACAACTTAGCTGTGAAGCTCAAAGATAAAATATGAATAATGCCTTGAGAAAAAATATCAACATTGTTGTCACAAACATTAATTACAATATTAATTTCATTTTCCTTTCTAAAGCATTAAATGTAGACTAAATAGCAAAATGTACTTTTTCAAATTTTATTTTAACAAGCATTGATAACACTTTTCTGTCTGTCTCAATTTAAGTATATTAATTTATTTATTTTTGTAATCAATTATTAAAAGTTTGAGTTAAAATTTAGGGTTTAGGATTCAGTTGTTTAGAAATTAGGGTTCACAGTCTGTTGACCGCTTGAGTAGGTTATACAAACATTTAACGAACTATTGAGAGTTTAGGTCATTGGTTTGGAAAGTCATATGGGGTGACAACTAGTTATTTAATTTTCTACAAACTTGGCTTATTATGATAATTACAAATTTAATATGCACATTGTATTATTTGAAGTTTTATATAGATATATGTGTTGTTCATAGTTCTAATAGCTTAAACTTGATGAAATGAAGCTAACGAATCTGAAATTCGTACAATCTATCATGGATAAGATCAGTTTGAAACAAAAATGCTTGTGATTCGAAATATATTATTTTTACTTTTTAAAATTTGTATCAAATCAAATTAAGACATTTAAAATTAATAGACTAATATAATTTTTTTTAAACCTACTATTTGTTGCATGAGTGTCATATTTCTTGAATTGATTGATAGATATAAAAAGAGCCACCTTCCTTTTGAAAAAAATATTCAATCGGACCCCACTTATTTTTTCGTCTAACTGTTTTTTTTAGCTATTGAAAAGTATATTTGACTAGTTTCTTTTCAAAGTGATTAAAGTGTTATAAATGTGAAAATGATGTTTTTACAATTTTATATTTATATATTAAATTATTTGTTAAATATAAATATCAATATTTAATTAAACTTTAAATCATGACTATTTCACAAGATGATATCACCCGCCGCGAAGTAGTATACCCTATTTTATCGATTTTCCTGTACTATAGTCTATGAAACTTTGGTGATCCATAATTTCAACATATATTTTGCGCAATTTTTTTATGGACATCGGTTAAGACGTTATCTATGGAGCTAGTTGGCCTGACGGTCCAAACGGACCATTTTGAAGGTCAAACGATCTCCGAAGCAGGTAAACCCCCTATCTTACTGATTTTCGTGTGCTATAGTCTATAAATTTTTGGTGATCCAAAATTCTGATGTTCTTTTTGCCCAAATTATTCGTGGACGTCTGGTAAGACAATAGCTATGGAGTCAGTTGGACCTAACGACCAAAATGACCAATTTTCAAGGTTAAACGAGCCCCAAAGTAGGTATACCCCATTTTGCCAACTTTCGTATATAGTCCATGGATTTTTTGTGATCAGAAATTTCAACGACTTGTTTGCCCAAATTTTCACTGGACGTCCGTTAAGGCGTTAGCTATGGAGTCAGTTGGCCTGACGGCAAACATCTCATTTTCAAGGTCAAACGAGCTCCGGAGCAGATAAACCCCTCATATTACCAATTTTCATGTGCTATAATTCACAACTTTTTTATGATCCAGAATTTTGACGTCTTATTTTTGCCCAAAATTTTTGTGGACGTCTGTTAAGACGTTAGCTATGGAGCCAGTTGGCCCCGTCGGTCAAAACGTCCCATTTTCAAGGTCAAACGATCCCCGAAACAGACATAGCCCATTTACCAATTTCGGTGTATTATAGTCCATGGTTTTTGGTGATCCAAAATTTCGACGTCTTTTTTGCCCAAATTTTTCATGGATGTCCGTTAAGACGTTATCTATGGAGCCAGTTGGTCCTAATGAACAAAATGAACCATTTTGAACGCCAGACGAGCTCCGGAGCAGGTAAACCCCTTATTTATCGATTTTGTGGTTATAGTCCACGATCTTTTTTTGGTGATCCAGAATTCCGACGTATTTCCCCAAATTTTTCCATGGACGTTGTTATAATTAGATATAAAGCAGTTGGACCTGACGGCTAGAACGGTCCATTTTTAAGTCAAACAAGCCCCGGAGCAGGTACACCGCCCATTTACTGATTTCCGTGTCCTAAGTCCTATGGATTTTTTGTAATCCGGAATTTCAACGTCTTTTTTGCCCCAAATTTGTAGTGAATGTTCGTTAAGACGTTAGCTATGGAGCCAGTTAACCCTGACAGTCAAAACGACCCATTTTGAAGGTCAAACAAGCCCCAAAGTAGATAAATCCCTTATTTTACCGATTTTCGTGTGCTATAGTCAATACATTTTTTTATTTCAAAGGTCAATACATTTTGTTTATTTTATTAATTTTTTTTTTATAAAAAAAGTAGGGACATTCAAACATTATTAGAATTCAGCATGATATTAATTACAAAATTCTTTGTGTCCGTTAGGTTACACGCAACAATATGATACGGCTGATCTATATTTATGACTTTGTTACTATGGTTTTTCCCCTTTCCAATATCGAAAAATAAACTACTAAATAAAGACTATTTTGCCCTCTCCTATACTGTTGATGTAGGACATTAATCAGTACTCATCAAAATGTGTAATATACATATATAAAAAAATATTTATTTTATCTAGCTACACAATCTACGAAACAGATGAAGAGGTATCAAAAATACATGTAAAACTCAGATGTATACCGATAACATGAACAATATAAAAAATTGATGTTTTTCAATATACATCATCTGACACCTCTTTATCGAAAATTAGAATAAAAATATATTTTTAGATATATATTACATATGAATTTCTACACGATTATATTTGTTTATATTTTAAAATTCAAAATTCTGAGTTCGCAATTATCACTATAGGAGTGAGTTCATATCTCTGATGAAAAAACACTCATTATTTATTATTAGTAATTAGTAATAATAATATATATCACGCCAAGTGGGGCCAATATCTTGATAAAATATTACAATCCATTTAGAGATTAACTTATATCCACTTACTAAAGAATTAAGTTTTAAATTTTTACCTGAGTAAGTTTATTTTAGACTTATTTTTCATTCTATAGGCATGTTATTACAAATATTGTAACAGTGTATATACCAATTATAGCAAATGTAACATATTAGGTCTATGTATTATTGGACATAAATGATATACACACACAATATATATATAATATATATAATATATATATATATATTATATATAAGACTCGATTAAATTTAAAATTTTGTATTGTAAGCTCGAAGTTTGAGGACAACATTCTCAACAAGCTTTTTTTGTTTATACTCAATATTTCAAATTAAAATTTTTAATTAAGAAAAAAAAAATTTCAATCATCCTATCACGGCTCATATTGGTAGAGAGTCATTCTCGAACGTGCATAGGATACCATTTTGATGGAGCAATCAAGACTATACTCCACCTAACAATAACAAACTTTGTTTATTTATAAATTTGAATTTGTGATTTGTAATGATTCTAAATTAATGTATATATAAAAATAATTTTTAAAATTTTTTAAAAATAAATAATATAGAATTTGGATTAAAATTACTGAACGAGGCAAACCCTAACTTGTATTTTAGATCTGCCATTGTATGAGAGAGTTTTATCACCCTTGTAAAAGTTTGTTTTCGTCTATTAGAGATATCGAGTTGAATCTTAAAATTGAAGTTCCTTTAAATAACTTAGTGCAATATGAATGACATAATTTTTTTAAAAAATATTAAAAAATTGTCCTCGTCAAGAATTAAATAACTTATAGTATATGTATAACTAATAATTAAAGGTACAGGCTATATACTATTATGGGGTTCTATATTAATACTCTTGAAAGACAATTTAATGTCAATTTCTTGATTGTTTTTCTTTTCAATTATTTATTAAATATTGAATTAAATGTAATTAATTGTGTACCTTAATAAATTAATGCAAACTCATAAATTACTTTAGACAAATGCCCCAATGATTGAGTGGCAGCAGTAGATAAAGTTCTAAATATAAAATAACAGTTAAAATGACAATTATTTTTGGGATCAATTTTTTGAACTAAAAATGGAAGTTAAAATGGACTAGAAAAGCATGCTATAATAAGAATTACAACAATATTCTGAAATTATCTATAAGAGTACAAGAATATTCTAAAATTATTTGGTTTAACTATCATTTTATTTATTGTTATCAAAGTTTGCTTAAGATCAATTCCAAACATAGGATGTATTCCGGTGGGAGTAAATCATTTTCTAGAAAATATTATTTGAGCTTCTCTTATTCGATTGGTTAAATAAGATTTCATATCGATTATTCATATTTCAACACATTTCATCTTTAGGCTCATTTTATAGCCCCGGATCATGACTACAAAGTAATTGGCAAAGCTAGATTCGACGGAGTTGGCATAGGATTCGCGCACCAATGGGTGATTCATCCCATAACAATTTGATATTTCGTTAAAATATTATTAACGTAATCTTATCAGCCAGATAACAATAGAAATCAAAAAAGATAAATTAATTAGGTCAACAAAAAAACAAAAAAAATACATTCATCTTAACAATTTGATATCTTTTTGGATTTGGAAGTTTGTGATCTTATATATTTCAAAATACTATATAATTAAAAAAAGATATGACCCAAAATCATGCATGAGTTTTCTTGCTCTATTTTTCACAAGTTATTTAGGATGCACGTAAATTTGGTATGAAAAAAATGAAGTAAGTTTTGAAAATTTATTTTTTAATATTTGTAAGTAAATGAAAATTAGTGTCTCAGTAATATTTATATATAATTAAACAAATTTTAAGGGTATGAGTGGGGATGAGTGGGTTAAAGGATAGAGGTAGGGGAAGCACATGACAAATTCAAGATTTAAGTTATCCGAATTTAATTATTAAGGTATTCATGTTTAGTTCTTCCCGAGTTCTCTCTTTCTTTTTTTTCTTTTATTTTTTTAGTGACTCAAATTTACAATCTCAAAGTTGGAGATGGAGGGTGCTAACCATCCGAACAATCTCCTATCGTTTAGTATTTATTGATACTGTAATAAATTCTTACAAATATATTTATGCTTCGGATAGAAAATATTAAGCTCAAATGAACCTTAACATCGATACACTGGATTCACTCATGAAGAAATAATAATAAATTTAAAATGTCATTTACAAATTTTTTTTCATACTCCCATTTAAAATATTTTCAACTAATCTTAATAAATCAAACATAAAAAAATATTTTCGTTCATACCAAACTCGACAATATTTTGCATGTGGGACACTATCATGAATCATAGTATACATATGATTCAACACCAAAAAGACATAGGAGTAATGAGTAGTTATCTTATTACATGTGGTATGGGTTGTACTTTGCTACAATGATTAATTATTCATCTTCATTTTCATGTCTATTGCACATGTGGTAGTTAGAACATGTTGTGAAAAAAATCATAATCCTAACCTATTTTGAAATAGTCATTAAGTATTGAAAATGTATTTTGACTTAAAATGAAACATTGGTTATAACCATTTCTTCAAGGGTATTTATTAGTAGTTTTTTTTTTTAATTTTCTTCTAAGTGATCTGATGATATAAATATATCTTTACTTTATATTATCGCATAAAAATTGTACTACTAAAATAATTTACTAGTGAAGAATTACCATAGCAAAATAAAGTAGTAATATTTTATTTCATAGGATTTTTGTCTCGATGAAAATAATTCATATTGTTTCACTAAGCCTCTATTTCAGTTTGATTTTAGGAATTATAATCTTTGTTCCGCAAATGAATAGAAGTAGTGGCAGAATCATAAATTTTAGCAAAGAAATTTAAAAATAATACATCTGAAATTTAACTATGTGAAAAAAAATTTTGAACCACGTCCTTTCGACCTATTACACTAAAATTTTCTTTTATTATATCAAGGAAACTCAACAACTAATATATGTAAGTTTTGTTTCAATATTTAAATTTATAAGTTGGCTTTAGATTGAAGAAAACAAGACCAAATGGGTCTTCCCATCTTAGGATCCATTTTTGCTATTATTTTTAAAGACATAAAAGATGTAATACACACAAAAATCCCATCTCAAAATCTATCTATTCATAATTTAATTATGGGATAAGATTTTTTTCTTAAAAAAATATATGGATGTAGTTTGATGTATGTAAATTGGGGTGGGTGGGTGGGAAGGGTGTATCAGATATAATTAAATCAGATATAGATTCATAATTTAAATTTGACGTAAATATAATATAATTGCACGAAGGGAATATATACACTCACATCAATAAAAGATAGTTTTTATTGTTATTATTCACATCAATAAAAGAAAAAATATAGAGAAGGATTATTTTTTTCTTGGACAAAATTATTAAAATATCACTATTTGCTTGTCAGCACAACTTTTTTTTATTTCTTCTAGGACAAAATTATTAAAGCACATGAGTATTAAATCTTGTTATATGTCAGTAAATAATAGAGTACACAAGGGTCAAATTGTCCAAAGTGGGACAAGTGAGGCTTATTAAAGTGGTGGAACATCGATTATTAATTGATAAAATCAGATTCTGAGTATTAGAAGATAAATGAAAATATTATTAATATTTATGATGAGGGTTCTAAAATTTTGAATTTCATCCTATTTTATAGAATTTATTTATTTTTCTTAAAACATCAACTTTTTTTTGTTAGATTTATTGTTTTTCTATGGCTTGTGAAAATAAAATTGAGTCTTTATATTAAGTTGATTATGAAACTTTGGCTCTTATAATTAAATTACATAATCATTTGGATTAATTGATTTTCTTCTCTTTGAGATTTTCTTAAAGTTGTTCTTTGTGGTTCATTTGTGTCAAATATTTATGCGTTAGTTTTCTATTAAAGTTTTTCATATAAATATTGTAGTATTTCTAACATATTTTTTATAATATTATAATTCAGATACTTTTCAATTTTAGTAGGTGATAAAAAATTTAATTAAGCATGCTAAGTGACATCCAACAAGTCCAAAATAGCTCAACATAGAAAAAAGATTAAAAAAATCAAAATTCAAATTAAAATAGCGATGTTCAAATAAAATATTCGATAAAATTTTTATATGGAAAGATGGCTTGTTTTGGCATCCATTTGGAGCAAAATTAAATGATATAACACATAGAATAGTCCATTTTGGTATTATTTTCAAAGACATAAAGATATAACACATAGAATAGTCCAATCTCATGTCAAATCTCTCTATATATTCTTAATTTTGTCATGCATAGGAAAATATTTTTGAAAAATTGTGTGGATCTTTCTATAATAGTATATGTATATGAATTTCTCTTTTGGGGGTGGGGTGTGCTAATATTATTCGATCGAGTTTAAGATAATTCAGTTCTCTAATAATTGTTTACTCGATTTGGAAATATTTTTATAGAAAATGAAGATTTAAGCAGAGTAATATCTCTATCTATAAATTAGAGATAGAATCCGGATACAATTTATTCTTTAAAACCCTATTTATAGAATTGTTGTTACTAATAATCTAAAACTAAATCCCAATTCAAATTGTGACCAAACATGATAACAATATAATACGTGAATCTAAATTTAATACGTGAGTTTAAATTTAATTAAATCTAAAAAAATTTGAATATTAAAATTAAAAAGAATAAAATGTCAGTGCACATTGTGTTCTTATTGATAAATACAAATTCTCTGGTCCTTATTACATTCATCTGCATCAACTATTATGAAAATTGAAAAATTAAAATATGTCAGATCCCAAAGCTATGTCAGTCAACTTAGTACTAATCATTGAAAAGGGGTTGTTTGGTTTAAAACAATAATATTTTATGACAAAAATATGAAGTTAGTTTATAAAAATATAAATTATTTGATCAATTTATGTGTTGATGGATTGATCAGCCATTTATTAAATTAATCTATTTTAATCTTTTCGATTCAATTTATATAAGGGAAAACAATATTATCATGTAGAGCTGATATATCACTTGTTACAGAAGTGACTCACATGTGTCTCTATTGTTACACAGTTGACTTACGTGCATATATATTTTATCATTACAAAAATAATTCACATATACCTTAGCATTACAAAAGTGATAAATTTATTTTTAAATTAATTTTTATAGTTTTAATACTTGAAAAAAAATGTGTTGATATTTTTCACACAAAATATTTTTTGATTTTTTTGATTATTATTATTAGAATTTCGTATTCTTATTTTATTTTTCTTTCATTATTTTGTGTAAAATAAGACAAATAAAAAATATAAGTGTGAATGAAAAAAAGAGAAAAAAAATTAAACCTATTTTTTTTTTTTGCTGTTGTATTGTAATTTAATTTCTATATATACCAAAAAATAATTGAGACATCTATATAAATTTTCAAGAAAATAAGTGAAAAAAATAAATTTAACCTTCAAAACAATAAATTTAAAGTAGTTGTTGAATTAAAAAGGTAAAATAATATGTGAGAATAATCAAATATACACACCTACATGATTTTTTTTAAAAAGAATAATAAAAATAAATTTGAAACTAACTTTTTCACTTCCATTATAATGAAAGAGTATATGTGAGTTCTTTGTATAACAAGAAATGCATATATGGATCACTTTCACAAAAAAGAGTATATGAGCTTTCTAAATGACAAAATTGAGAGGTATATCATATCTTTTTTCTTTATTTAAAAATTACTTTAATATACAATTCGAATTATGCACATGAGACATAAACAATGTTCGAGTGTGATTTCATAAGTGATATACGAAAATGGTGATGTGTACTCAAACCTTACCTCTTATATAAAGTAAAATAGATATATTGTTTTGAACAAAGCCTCGACTTATAAAAAATCTTGCAATTTTTTCCCCTTGATATAATAAATAGTCAAATGTAAACAATTATATAAAAATAGATAAAGATGCTAAGACTTTATAAAAGGTGAGCGAATTTGATTATGAATTGTTCTTTTAATTCAAATTATTTCGATTTAAGTAATTCATTATTAACTCAACTCATTCCTTTGAGTCTGAATATATCCGATCAAACTCATTCATGTAATACTCCTACTTCAAGATTATAATTATGTGATTATAATCAAAATGATAAATATATCTCACTTTTATATGAGATATATTGTACCAAGATTTTGATATTATAATAATAATAATAATAATTATTATTATTATTATTATTATTATTTTAAATCTTTACTATTACCTCTTAGTCTTTCCATGTCTTTTTTGTTTGTTCTACTGTTTTTTTAATCCATTTAAAAGAAATTTATTTGACAACTCCATAATTTTAAATTTTAACGTGGCGTATTTAAAATTACAAAATTAATTTAATGGAAAAACAGAATAAATAAATTAAAATAAGAAAAATTTAGATACAAGATAAATTTAATAGTTCACCTAATTCTTTGTACCAAACAACCGGCCTCTAAGTACTTTAATTACTAGCTTACACCAACTTAGGTTAAAAGAACAAAAATTAAAGCTAATTAATTAAGTTTAAAATCCAGCTAAGCTCATCAAGGTCCATATTCCAACTAAAACAATTATTAACTAAACATATCTAACTTTTACACTAATAATAATCTTTCATAACCTATTTAATATTCCTTCGATTCATTTTTGCTTGTTCAGTATTTCGAAGATAGATTTTCACTTTTACTTGTCTGTTATAACATATCAAGAAAAGACAAATATTATTTTCATGTTTTATCATCAACATTAATCACGTATTTCCCTAATTATTTTTCAAGACTTGTGACTATACATTAAATTATTATTATTTTTTAAAATTAAAAAGCACGCAAAGTTCAAAATAAACAAGTAAAAATGAATAGAGCGCATCACTCACCTCAATTCTATCGCGTTGACTAATAAGTAATTTCTTTTAATGACACCAATACAAGAGTGTGTGTGTATATATATATATATATATATATATATATATATATATATATGATACTGAATTAGTATATTTAGTATCAATTGATTGAAATTATCAATCTTAATGATATCAATACAATATATGAGATAATTAGTATCAATTAAACAAAATTATTGGACATATATAGTGTAATTATTTAAATTATTTAATGCGGTATGAATATAAAGGGGTATACGTTTTACTTAGTTTCTCCATTTCAAAAGTCTAGCCCAATATATTTAAACGGGCCTTAAAATATTGTAGCCCAATCTAGCCCTAAGTGGGCTGCAGGCTGACCCATCAATACCCTTGCTAATTTTATTTTCTAAAATATTATGAGATAATTATTATTTTTTGGGAGGAAAAAAGAAGTTTAAATATTAAATATGAGCAAAAAATTATTAAAAAGCAAAGGGTAAAAAATTTACTTAAAAGTAAATTTTTTAGTTTTCTACGTGAAGTATAAAGTATTTATTATTATCAATTATTTATCAAAACACAACCGTTCCTTTTCCAACTTGAAATGTCACTATCCTTTTGATAAGAAAAAGGAATAATTCATAATTGAGATATGTTTTCGATATAATTAATTGTTAATTTACATAAAAATAAAAATAAAAAATTATGAAATATTTACGTTTAAAAGATGAAACCAACAAAGATGACAAATCGTTCTTTAACGAGGAAGAGATAGAGAGAGAATAAACGAACCGACAAGTTAATCAAAAAAGTTTTTTTTTTTCTTTTGATGTATGATATAAAGTTATCATAAAAAAATAATTACTTAGTATTTAAAACAATTATTAATTATTTTTAAATCTTTTTTTTATATACTCCATTAGCTCATTTCAAACTCAAATAATTAATGAATCATCCATTTATAACTCAAAACATTTTAATCCATCTAAATTTAACTCTGACTATGTAATTAAAGAAATAAAAAGGCTGCATAGATACTTTAATGATTTAATTTAAACATATAATTCAGAATTCAGATCTCAATTGTATAAAAACTATATAATATATATATTATTAAATAAAAATAAGACTTATCTATCTTACAAATTAAGTACTCTAATTAAGAAGATCGATCGTATAATTTTTTTTTTTACAAAAAAAAAACCAGATTTCTGGTTAAAACATCAATCTTAAAGTACGTGACCTTCTTAAGATGTGCACGAACAACTGTAGACACGACTTATCGTCTAGATTCTTGCCTCGAATTACGCGATCTTCCAATAGAACTACTTTAATCATTTTTCGAGCACCTCGTACCTCAAATTAATCGATTTGATTTGATTTGATTATTTTCGAGCACCTCATATCTTTTTCGAAGATGAAACAACAACATCATCATCGAGAATTTTGAAAAATGATTCAACTTCTTTACTTGCAACAATTTCAACAAATTGTAATTTTCTCTTACATGACGAAATTACCCTTTTGGGTTTTTTAGGTGCAGCTGGGCATTTGAGAATTTTTGGGATTAAAAAAGGTGAAGATTTTGGGGTTTTGCAATCATCTTTATTGATAATAATATTAATATTATTATTAATACATCTTTGAGATGAATTGATATTTGGTGAATTCATTTCAAAGAGATCTTGTGGAAATTGTAGATCTGTAGACATGATTTTTTTTTTTTTATTTGGATAGAATTTGGAAGTTTTAGAGAGAGAGAAAAAATCTAGAGAGAGAGAGGGAAAATAGAAAAGATGTGTGTGGACAAGCTATGTGAGGTATCTTTTTTTGTTTTAGGGCAATATATATATATACACACACATAGGGTGGGTGGGAGTTGGGGGGTTGGGGGTTGGGGGTTGGGGTTGGGGGTTGGGGTAAGGGAAAATGAAAATTTTGGTATTGGATGGACATATGAAATTTAGGTCTCGTATAATCGTAGATTTTAAAGTTGAAATATATAATTTTGATTTTTTGAAGTTTGGAATTGTGTTTCGATATTTCTACGCAGAAAAATTTGAAAATTTAAAAATTTCAAAACCACTTGAAATTATTTGAAGAAAATTTGATCAAATAGACTTTTTGACGAAAAATTTATTATAATCTGATTCAGAAGTTTTGGCTAAACACTAGTGGTATTAAAGTTTTGGAAAAAATTGATATTCTAAAAAGTTTCTTTCTTCACATTTAGGTACTTTATCTTCTTTTTTTATGAGAATCTTCTCACAAATAGTTAAACAGATTTATAATTTATCTTTTCTAGTTGATATATATAAATATACACTACATATATGTTATATTTGAATTATAAATATATTATAATTCAAGTTTAGAATATAAACTTGATATAATAGTTCCAAAAAGTTTCTTTCTTTACATTTAGTATTTAGGTTAGTATTGTTTTTACGAGTATCTTCTCATAAATAGTCGAGTATATTTATGATTTATTTTTTTAGTTGATATACATAAATATACATTGATTATATAAGAGTATACATATATGTTATACTTGAATTATACATATTTTATATATCTATTAGTTATTTTTAATTAAAACAACTAGGTGGACGGCTATTTAGATTAATTCACATTCTTCATTTTCTATACCTACTTGTTTTTTTCACCTTTTATCGTTACCTACTTACGTTTTCGATGTTCCCATTGTAATTAAGAAATAGTCAATTTCAATTTTCAAAACAAATGGTTGTCCAAATATTTTCTGCCTTTTAAAGACAAAAACGGTTACAAATTTTGAGTCCAAAATCAACTCAAATCAAAACAAAAAGATTGAGATATATATATATATATATATATATATATCCCGGAAAAAATAACAAACTAGTCAAAAGACAGTCTGGCTTATTCTTCTCCCATTCAGAAGCCCTATATTTTCGGAGATAGCCTGGTCTGAGCTAGAATAACAGATTCGTGAGCAAGGACGTATTTCATAGTTGATTTAATAACCACCATTTTTTGGGAAACTTTTATATGGATCTGTCCTTTCTTTTAACAAATCAATTCGACTGAAGCTTGATAATTTTTATTTAACTTTTACATGTATCTTGAAAATTTATTTAATTATAACATTTAACTGACTTCTAAATTTACTTAGTCAAATACTTTTGATATTTTCTTTTTTAGTATACATAGTGTTCGAATCAATTTACGGATGAGTTATATACAACCTTGCTTTGATATGAGTGATCTATATGTAAAAGGTAAAAAAAATGAATGCTCTTTGAGTGTTATGAATTCAATGTATAGATGAAAGTGGATGTCCATCATTGTTTATTCATAAATGTATTTAATAAGTTAGTTAGTATTTTGTAACTTTCGTATAAAATTCTACATTTATATAAGGTCAAATTCATCAGTGCCCACCTAAAGTTGACACTAAATTTTAGTTAGATACTTCAACTGAGCTTTGTTCATTTTAGACACCTCATGTTATGTTCCGCTGTGTCAATTTGACACTTTTTGCTGAGATGGCATAGTAAGTGTGATACACTCAATGGACGCGCGTGAGAGTCTCATTTTACCAAATTTTATTTTATTTTTCTTCTTCTTCCCCAATTTCTGGCTACCATTTTTCAAGCTTAAACTTTTTTCATGGTGAAATAAATTTGACGATGCCACAAACAAAAAGTAAATTATAGCGTCCAGAAATTTTAAGCTTTAATACTTTCACTTATTTTGTTGTTCTTCTTCCTCCTCAAAATAATTTGAGAAAAATCAACATAAATTTTAAGAAGAAAAAAACACACTAAAAATGGCAAGAAATTATATTTTCAATTTTAGCGTTCTAACCATTTGTAATGCATTCTCACATCATAATCACGAAAAAAATTCAGATTGAGACTCCATATTTATATACTAAAGCAACAAAATTTTATTTGCATTGATCCAGAAATTCAGCCGAAAAAGAAAAAAAAAAATCCCCGAAAAAAGTCAAACAAATGCATTACTACATTCACCAAATCAAACATTCAAATATCAATTTACCACAAAAACCGTTCTTATCACACTACATTCACCAAGTGAAAAAATCAAACAAAAAAAGCTTCTTCTTTTGACACATTTGGATTGGGGAAGGTCGGGGTGGTGGTGGATGGAGAAGACAATCTTGGTGAGAGAGAAGGGTTGGGGTTTGAGGTGGGGGTGGGATAATGGAGAAGACAATTTAGGGTGGTGGCGTGGGAATAACTTTTTTTAGTTAAAAGTGTTTATTTTTTTTTTAAAAATTATTTAGTTAAATAAATGTCACATGTCAATTAATCATTGGTAGTTTTTTTTCCTAACTAAAAAATATTCATTTAATAAATGTTTTATTATATATGCCACCTGTCGTTATTTAATTCGTCACTTTGACACATCATCAGCGAGTGTGTTACACACACCTTACAAATTTGGCAGATTGTCGAAAGAGTGTTTAAATGACACAGTTGAACATGATATGAGGTGTCTAAAATGAACAAAACCTAGTTAAGGTGTCTAAGTGAAAATTGATGTCAAGTTTAGGTGGCCACCGATTGATTAGCCCTTTATATAAATGTATATTTCTAGTCCTACACGAACACACTTGGGGAAAAAAATTCTCTAAGAAAAATTATAATATTTTATTTTTTTTGTCTAAAAATAAATGTTATGTTAATAAAAATATCCCAAAATAACTATTGCTTTAAAAATTCAAGATAAGTAATAGTAATTATTGCCAATTATACTTTTGTATTATATTTTTTTTAATTGTTTTTCATTCAGTGTTCGACACATGATTGACACATATTAGGACCTTTTCGTTAGTTTGTTTCAGTTATTTCACCTTACATTCTGCATAAAGCAATAAATAGATTTTCTCATAACTTATATATGTATTGGTTATACAAGGTCCTTAATTGTAAATCGAACATCATATTTTACTAATTTTATAAGTATATGAATATAAAATTACCTTCTAAACATCTACAAAACACGATATCATTTATATATGTATAGGACTTAGGGGTCGTTTGGTACAAAAATAAATAACGCATGGATTAGTAATGCATGGATTAGTAGTGCAGGGATTAGTAATCATGATTTATTTTTATCAAGTGTTTGGTTCATTGTTTCCAATCCCAACTTGTATTTGAAATCAAATTCTTTAAAAATCTCTTTTCCAATTATACCCTTATATTATTATGTAATTGGGTCAAGGTAGATAATTATCGGAAAATATTTCTTTTATGAATTTCTAACTAGTTATGAGAAGAATAATTTTGTTGTCATGTTTTTAATTTTCTACTTGAATTATTTGAGAATAAAATAATTTTCATCTTAATACATAGATCACTAATAAAATGTCAATTTTAAATTTAAAAAAGATAACCAGCTACTTTTAAAATTATAAAGACGGTCAACAATTTGAAAATTGAATAAACCATGTACATTCACACATAAAAGAATTGCAAGTTATAATTTTAATTTGTATGTAATTTTTTTAAATTGTTCAAAATACGAATAATTAGTGATATATTTGTCTTTTAATTTGTATTGATTTGAATTAGATATATTTAGTTACAAATAAGTATCTCTAAATAATTTGTAAACTAATTTATTTAAAAAAAATTACTAGTACAAATATAAAACATAAAATCAAGAAATTAAAATTAAAATTAAAAAGATTTGAGGGATATTTTTGTCTTTATGTGTTTATCCCATAGTATTATATCCTATATATTACTAATACCTCCAAATGGAAGGTATTAGTAATACATCACATAATATCATGTAGGATGTATTAACTAATCCATGGATTAGTTATACATAGCCTCACATTCCTACCAAATACAGTATTAAATTATACCATATTTAATACATGGATTATTTTTTTTAATACAGCTTACCAAACGCCCCCTTAATGTATGCATACCTCACATCTCCAAATCAGCTATCAAACATGACCCCATGAATTTAGCTTTAGATTTAGGGTTAAGACTTGGAATATCATAATGGTTTTGATAATCACGTTTAGACTTTGTTTTCCAATTATTCAAATAAAATAATGATATCAGTAAATTTTTTTCCAAAAACATGTAAAATTTATCAAATTAAACAAATAAAAATGAGTAATTAGTTTATTTCTTTGTTGATAATTTAATGCATTGAATGTAGACTTAAATTTGTAAACCATATGTTACAACAAAAATATACATACATAAGCATGTGACTCATGAGACATACAATATGATTTCCACATTTTCAAACACGCACAATGTTTCTACAACTCACATCTCTTTAAATTATATTATAAATATAAATTAAAAATTTATATATATAACAAAGGCGGACCCACACCTATAACATTCACCTGTCAAACTTCGAAAAAATCATTTGTATATATGTATATCAATCATGAAAAATTAACAGAAATTATGATATAATTAGCAGTGCACTAGATATTACTGTTGGTACAAGTCGAATGAATCACTCCGAAACTGAGACTTAAATTTGATAAAGCCTTTTTGAATGATTGCTGCATCCGAGCATTCAAATTTCGAATTCACCTCTGTATATATTGATCCACCAACCCCAAAAAAGTTTTTTTTTGTTCAAAAGTAGCCGCCAGCTGCCTCCTTTTATAGAAGCAATATGAAAGTGTTTTAATATATTTTTTTAGGTTTAGTATACTCTTTTAAAATACAATTTCACTTTTCTAATTATTTGACCAAATATGAGTGTTTTTACTTATACCAAACTATTTTTTCTCAAATTTCATTTGGTTAAAATACTTTCTAAAATTAAGGACCTATTAATTATGCATTTTTCTAAATAGTATTTCACTTTATTTGAAAATTAGTATTGGATTACGAGAATTTTAGATTTAATTTGAAGTTGTATTTTATTAAAATATGATATTTAACTTATTTCTGAATTCGCTTTTCACTTTTTGAAGTTATTTACAGATATTGCATGAATAGTTTCAAATATTCTTTAAAAAATGTAATAATATAGCAATTTCAACTCGATAAATTTTAACTTAAGTAAAAATTATTTGAAATAAAGATAGTCAAGCGTTTACTAGGTATATTCTACTTCTTATTTTAATGGTTGTTTTAACCTTTTGATGCTTGTTTTAAATAATTACTCTCTCCGTTTAAAAAAGAATGTCCATATTTCCTTTTTAGTTTGTTTAAAAAAGAATGATCCCTTTTCTTTTTTGGCAACACTTCAACTTTAACTTTCCACGTGTCATGTTTAAAACCACAAGATTAAAGGGCATTCGGTACATTTTACATAACTTTAATTTAGAACCACAAGATTAAAAAGTCTTTTTTTTTTCTTAAACTCCGTTCCAAATCAAACTAAGTCATCATTTGTGAAACAGAGGGAGTAATATATTATATGTACTAAGCAACCTATTTCTAACAAGAGTTGATTATTTTTTTTTCATTTTAAATATGTCGTTAATAATGTAGTACATTGAAACTAATTATCAACTTAACAATTGTTTTAGGGATAATTTTTTTGGAGATAAAATAATATAATTAATTTAACATGATTCTTTTTAAAATTCATTGTATTATTGTTTTTAACCAAAAAGACAAAATAGAAGTAATAATTAAAAGACAAGAGTAAGACAGAAAATGAGAAAAGATAAATTTCAAGTCATGAGCGTGGAATATGGGAGGAGTTGGGGACAATCTCAAGAAATAATTTTATTTCGATACGTAATTAAAAAATATTATTTAAAAAAATATTTTTATATAATTTATATATTTTTTTAATAAATAAAAATAGAAAAATAATAGTTTCGAGTGATGGGATGAGGGCTATGAGAATGGAATATGGTGGAGATGGGGTCAGTGTGCTGAAAGGTAGAGAAGAGACAATCAAGATAAACACTGAATATTTATTCGTGAGATTTATTTTTTCTATATTTTTCTTTCGAAAATTTGCTTTTAAAAAATTTGTTCTTTTCAAATTATTTTTTTCTCAAAAGTTTGATCAATCGAATATGTGAAAAGTAAATAACAAAGTAATTTTCTTCGTACTAAACACACTAAATATTTATTTCGATATTTAATATATATATATATATCGACATAACATATCTTCTTGGAACTTTGATTTATTTAATAAAATCTGACACATTTGCCCCCAATATAATGTGTTAAGATGCAATTTAGTGGTTGCAATTCGACCACCTTATTGCATATTGAGATGCAAGGTTAAAATTTAGAATTTATTTTAGGAATATGAATAAAATATTAATATAAATGATCTTACATAAGTATTATATATTCTGCTCATTATTTTAAGAGTTCAATAATTTTTAGGTAAAAGATATGAAAAATATTTTAATTTTAATCGAAATTACAGTTATAATTTTATGGAAGACCTTTTATCTTAACACTATTTAATAGTGTATGTTAAAGATGAATATGTGTCCATGTAAACGCGTTACTATTTATAATTATGAAATATTTATGATGTCTACGTGAGCATATATATATACCTTTAAAATACACTATTAAATAATGCAGAAAGTAAAAGTTCTTTCCAAAATTTAATATCGTTACAAAAATTTCGATCAAAGTTTAAATATATTTCAGAATCTTCCTCAAAATTCTATAAGTCAGACTTTATACTACTTTCCATTGGAATCCACTTTTTTCTCAAGAAAAAAAAAAATCAAAAAAGTTATTCCTTCCTTTTTTAATTTTTTTATATTCTTTTATTTAATTATTACTTATCAATCTTATATTGGTTATCTATCTTATTATATATAGTTATTCTGATATAATTGATCCAAGTAAATCATTCAAATACTTAAAATTATTATTTATTTTTTTAAATGCAAACAAGTTGTGAAGTTTTGAAAAGTTTCTCAAGTGTTAAATAAGTAATTTTTTTTTATAGTTTAATTATTAAAGAACTTATTAAAAGAAGTTGATAACTAATACTCCTAGAGTAGAGAAAAGTATTATCTATTATATAATGCTTTAAACCTCAAGGAAAGTGCACTTTAAAAAAAGGTTAGGGACAACAATAGTTTAATTAAGTGTTCTTTACAATGATAATTAAATATTATTTTTCGTTGATTACTGTAAAAATATAATATAATACAAAGATATCAACTTTGAATTCATTATTGTTTTGCCTTAAACATTTATTTTAGTTTTTTCATAGAAAATAATAATTTTTTTTGTTTTTGTTTTTTTTTTGTGTTTGATATATAAGTAAAAGTTATTAGTAACAAGAGGGGAAGGTGGGGGTAGGGGTGTTGGGTGGTGAAGATGGAGGGCTACGAGAATTGAGAGGTAAGGTGAAAGAACTGAAAATGAGGTGTGTTGAATGATCGAAAAGAAATTATTAATATAAAATAATATTTACAAAATTTTCATTTTTTTCTATTTTTATTTTACCTATAAAAATATTTTCCTATTTTCAATGATCTAATTTTTTAAAATAAAAGAAGCAATTGTAACACGTTATATGCGCCGAAAAGAAAAAATAAATAAATAACAATGTATTTTAGTGTATTATAAAGATAAATTTTTTCTTAGTTATTAGATTGTTACGTTTACTATTTATAGGTTACTTCGAAAAAAATTATTTGGTTGATAAAAAAATAATATTTTTTTCTAGAAAGAAATGAGGAAAATGATTTTGCTAATTAAAGTAACGAAAACAAGTCTTGAGAATGATATTTCACATTTGATTATACCATCTTTAATATCGTTGAATACACCTCATCTTCACCTCTACCCTTTACTCCTTAGCCCTCCGGCTCCATGACTCGTACATCCACTCCCACCTCTCAGTATTTATCTAGACTATATATATGCAACTATTTTACGGATATCATCACTTGATTATGTATCGAACACAATAAAATAATTAAGAAATTTAGCTATTTAATTATATTTTCCTGAAAATCATTTTTCAAGGGAAAATATTTTTCATAAAAACATCCTCCTTCGTATCATTCATACCAAACACACCCTATGTACAGGGGCAGAGCTAGGTGGGGGTTCATCGATTCGAACGAATCCAGTAATTTTTTCGTAAATATTATATTTGTACTAGAAAATTAAGTAATAACTTGTGAACACCTAACAAATCTGATTGACAACTCAGTGATAAAAAAGTGGAATGAAATTTAGAACCCTCAAACTCCTAATACCAGCTCGGCTTTTGCCTATGTATGTATGCGCTCCCACTACATGCATCAAGAGGCATGGATGGATTTAGGACCGTAAAATAATTCATCTGAATCCCTAGCATCGAAAAATTATATTATTATATATACAATATGGTTTCCTTATATATATATACAAAATAAATCTTAAATTCTCTTAGCTTATTTATTTCTTTTTTTCCTTATATTTTAGATTTTATTAATGAAAATTCTAACTCCAACGCGATTAAAATCGAATAACTTAGGTTGTATCTCTCGTATATAGAGAGAGTCACACTCAAAACAGGCATAGGGTACTCTTGTGATGGAGCCTTCAATAAGACGTTGTACCTAACAGATCTTTCTGTCTATTTGTATTTATATTATAAATTACTATATAATAAAAATCAAGAATTAAGTTATTTTTTTGGCTGTTGGTTTTAATTTACCAAATAATATATATACCCACCACATCCTTCTTACCTAATGAATCATTCCATGTGTAATGTTTTTCCTTTAACCATATTCTTTCTCCCCTACTTTTTTTTCATTAAAATTTTTCATGTTCGATATCTGTGTTAAAATTTTGATATTTTAATTTGAATTAATATTACAGTGAAATATTCTTAAGATTATTTTTCATGCTTAGACTCAAACATAAACTTGAAATATCTGATTAAAAATAAGTTTCTATAAATAATGTGATGAACAGTAATAGTACTTCGATCATAGATGTTTAACTTGATGAATCATACATATAAGTTATTACATATGCATAAAGATAATAATTTTTGAAGCGCAAAATTTTAGATTGATTATATATAGAAGAAAGGAATTGGACTTGAGAATCGAAACATGATAAATAAACTTTTAAGCATGCACATGAATGTCTGTTGTCAGTCTCAACAGAGGCGGACCCACAAGCAACCGTAAAGATACATGTATACCAGGTAACTTTTAATTTTTTCCGTGTATAGATAGTATATTTAGTTGTGCACCCTTACCGTCTGGCTCCACCTTTAGCCTTACCCTTGAGTCACTCTTAGTGTGGTGCCCCCTATCTTAAATTATGAATTCGTCTTTAATGATATTAGTCGTTCGATTACCGAATTAAAATGAGGAGTTTCATGTTCATATTGACAGATCACTTTTATGTCATTTGATGTATATTGATACAAAGAGGGCCGTTTGATCACTACAACATTTATTAAGAAACAATAAAAACTTTAGAATTTTATCAACCGCTCTCAGTTATATATTTTACAAGTCAATTAAATATTAAAAAATAAAATAATATTTTAAAGTAAACATAAAATGGATATAATATTATGAATTATAACTTAATTTTTTCAAATTAAATAATAAAATTAAATATTTATTTTTTAAAAATAATGAACAATTAAAAATAGACCGATGAAGTACAATAATAGCATATCCTAACAAAACATAAATAGTTGGCCTAAATAGTTAATTGGTTGAAACAAAAAGGTGTATATAGAGTTAAATACAGCCAACACAGTACTGTTGTGGGGTTCCACTCTTAATACTCTTGAAAAAAATAATTATTATTTATTTATTTTATTTTTAAAAAAAAAATATCTGACAAGTAAAAGTAAAACGAAGAGAATAATACTTTAATATAAAAACATAATTTAAAACAATTACTAATTGTTATTTCTATTTTTGCTGAAATGACACTTATTTTACGATGAAAATATATATATTAATACTATAGTTTATTTTAATTACTATGTCTTAAGTCTTAAACTATGTTCCAATGATGGTGTTGCTTCTTTTTTTTTCTTGGTAAAGTAAATTATAAAGTTCTAGGTAACAAGAAAACATCAAAATCTAAATGTTAATTAATCTCGTTTAGACACCACTTTAATTATTCCTTGTTATCAAAGTTTGCTTAAGAATCTCACACTTATAATTATCATTTATTTACTATATTTTGTCCTTTTCTTTCTAAACATAATCTTGATTAGTAGTCAATCAACATTTGACTTTATTTAATGATGTATATAATATGATTGACCTAATTAATTTATACTCGTTTATATATAAAGACACGTTAAATAAAATTAAGAAGTGTTTGTTACTTGTATATAGGAGTTTCTCTATTTCAATATTTGCAGGGTTTATACAGGATTGACATTCTCAACAGAACTTTCTTCATATTCAGGGTTCAAACTCGAGATCTATGACTAAAAGTAAAATAATCTTACCACTGTATCACGATCCATATTAATTTTTTGTGACCCTTTCATTTTTATGATTTCTTATATATATTTGATATACTTCCCCAATAATTACATTAATTTAGGAAGCATTTAACATGTGGGACATTGTTATGATTCACCAAAAAAGACATAGTGGCTATATTTATATTTATTTTATTTGGCATGGGTTATATTTTGCTATAATGAAAAAGTTTTTCTTCATTTTCAAGTTTCATTAATCATTATGTTCTTAAATAATGAGTTGTTGGGTTGTACAATAAATAATCATATAGTAGATATTCAAATAGCTAGGGGTCATTTGGTCCAAGAAACGACAAGTTATGCAAAAATTAATAATAAAAAAAATTATTGTGTTGGAAATTTCTTTTATTACTAGAATTTATATTTTTAATTCACCTTTAATTATCCAAACATAAAATAATATCTAAAAATTCAAAATCTCTTACACCATTTTTAGTTAATAATGCTAAGTTTTATGTGGAGAATATTTCTCCTAACAATTTTGAGAGAATTTACTGTACTTAAATATTCCTTATTATATTATGATCGAGTGAATTTGATTTAAATCTCTATAATGGTGTTATTTATAATAATAGTATTTTTTTAGTGAAATGTTGTTATAAAAAATATATAATATACGATTGGATCTCTGTATGAAAGAAAAAGAGGTGCTTGAGATCGAAAGTAATCACCAGTGATAGGGAAAAATAGGGAGAAGGACAAAGAAAAAACCGATGCCTACATTGAATCAATTGATTCGTAATGGTAGAAAAGAAAAATGGACGTACGAATACTAATAGTACTCAAGCTTTGGATCAATATGTCCAGAAACAAGGAGTATACCCACGTGTTTCAACGAGAACATTGAACATAAAATGAAAATCGATTGATCTAAAAAACTCTATTACTATGATAAAAATATTATAATTGAGAACTGAGAACTTATTATAAATAAATGATCAATTTGTTTCTTAATCTATCAAAATCATAGTCTTGTAAAATAATTGGAACTCATTTTACTCAATTTTTTAAAAAAAAATTGCTAAAAATTAACTTAAATAATTAAAAGTTGGCTTTTCAAAGTGGACCAAAGTAAACATTAGTGAACCCATGTTAACAGCAAAAGACATATAATTTCGTCTTAGCACCCCCACAAGAATAATAAAAAAACAAAATTAAATGGGCCTTTATTTTTATCCATTTGGCGCTAAATTTTTGGGTCAAATTTTTTGAAATTTACAAATTATTTTAATTAAGTGTTTATTTTTCAAAATTTCACTCATAAAGTTGAATTGCGTTATCATGTCCAAACACAACTTCGACTTACAAATTAGCTCCTCACATAGTTTAGAGATGTAAATAATACGGAAATATCGAGTTCAAAATGATAATAAAACCATCGTATAATTTAGGAGTATAATTGTTCAGAGCATTCTTTATGTCTTATCCCAAAGTAAGTTGAAACCGACTATATAAATTATCATCGACCAAGACTTTCCGTTAATACGAACGTCATGTATAAAAAAGTAACAATACAACACAAACATTCCAACATTTTGAAGGAACATGGCAAGCTCATTGAACAATGAAACCCCTCATATATTATATCTGGAATTCACAAGTGACATGTTCATTCATTCAATGTGATAAATCCATATAAAAAATACTAGCTAAACCACAACTAGCACAAGTTCTATCATACAACTAAGATATCATCGAAAACGTTGAGATTTTAGTTTGAGAGATCCCCCTGTGCTAGAGGATGTAACTTCCATTGCAGCTCCGAAATGATATAATTCGAGAAAGTGTTCCCCCATGTACTGAATATCACTCAGCAGCAGCAACTGGATCTATAGCCAGATTCAAAGCACTCAAAGGAAAAGCGAAGAAGCTATTCTTCAGTCCAAAATTTAACAAAAGCTGTGACACATGCCTTCAATAAAGCAAGGAATGGATTTGTTTCACGTTCACCGGATTTAGTTGAAGTGCCTTTCCATGTTTCACTGGAGAAATTAGCAATCGACAAGTTAATTAGTGGGAAATGGGAATCGTGTTGCAGGAAGGACATTAGAACAAGGAAAAAAAGAGACGGGAACTGCATTTAGCTTCATCGAAGAGAAGTTATCAGTTACTCACAGATGAATTCTGTCTAGTGGGGGATTGGCTCCTTTCTGATGGCCGATATCATGTTGAATGCTGGCTTTGCCTTTATCTTCAATCAACTCATACACAGCTGGTTTCTTAGATGTACCGCTGGCGCTGTTACTACTGCTACCAACAGTCTCATTAGGCATTGGGCTAGAAGCATTAACTGTCTGCAAAAGTTTTAACATTTTGAATATAGCATGTTAACATAAATGGAGAGAATTTGAACGTTTATACTAAATAGTCAAAAAGGCGAGCAGGATCCAGATGTAGACGAGGAGTAACAACCCATTTGTGTTTACATTAATTGGACCTTTTTTAGTTACAACAACAAATTATGCTTGTTAGCTAAAATTAGCTGCAGATTACAAAATATGACAACCTTAATCATTGCAATCATGGCAGAAAAGCAAAAGTCTAATGCTATGTAGGAGGTAACAGTGCAAAGCTGTAAATTCTATACAAATATCGAAATAGACGGACATTCATTTGTTCATGAAAGTAAGCTAGAGTTATATATTACATGTGTTTAAGAACTAGCTTGCTTCGAGAAAACTTGCTCCACCACTGGAAATAATTTCTTTATCAAAGTCAAAGAAACCATAAAAGTTGGAGCATCTTAACCTTCTTAAAATCATAATAATCGAGGCCGTGATTGCATAGAGTGACTATACAAAAAGGAAGCCACATAAATGCCCACACTGGTATCTCTTTGACGGATTAATCGAAGTGAACTTTGGGAAAAGAAGAAGCTGCCCATCAAAAGATAATATTCGGTTTTCAATCTACTATACATACTTTACCCTAGTATTGTCTGATTTCATAATCCTTATCCAAACCAACATACTTGTAAGCTCTCCATCCCGCTCACTACCAAGAAAGAACATAACATGGAAAACAGTTTTTACCATACGTGAGCATTAAGGGGTTAGATAAACTCAAGTTTATCAGAATGGCTCTAACGAAGAAACTCTCGACTCCAAAATCACGCCCTCTCTTATTTCTCCACAAGCACTTCAAATTTCTTTCTTTCAATATTAATATTAACCGTGCTAGAGGCCTAACAAATGTCAACAAGAATATGCATATCCCTCAGCACTAGTGCATGTCCCATGAGATGAATTCGCAAACTTTAGACTGTGATTGACTAGACTCTATGTTTCCCGTACATTTGTCATCTGTGCACCCCAGTCCAATAATGAGTGCATTAAAGTGTAAGACAAGCACCAGAGGTGATAAACCTTCAATCAAAAGATCAATTCATAAATTTGAAAGAAAAAGAAGGAACTTGAGAGTTGAGACTCAACCTACACGAAACATTGCTAAAGTTTACTGCTTAAAAAGCTTACCTCACTTAAAGTTGATGAAGCCTTGACTCCTACATCAGTGGCAATGGCCACTCTTTCTTCTGAAGAACTTGAAATTTCCAATGATGCCTCTCCAGCTTTCACCTCTGCTTTCTCGTTCAACAGTTTACTCGACTTCTCTGTTGTTGGATCAGCTATCATCATATCAACTGGCTCAGTTATATGTTCTGCAGCTTTTTCCAAAGAGGTTATCCTGTCATGTTCATGTTCTATTTCTTCCGGTGTTTTTGCTACACTAGTTGTTACATTTAATCCTGAATCCAAATCATTGATTTTCTTAGAAATGGGTCGCAGGGGAAACTTCTCCACCAGTAATTCTGACGTTTTAAGAGGTATTCCAGCTTTTGATGCTTCGAGGTCACTCAATCCACCTTCAACATTTAAATTCTCTCCTACCACCAACTCTGTAGATATTGGTTCTCCATATGTTCCATTGTTTTCAACTGTAGGACGACTAGCATCAACCCCAGAGAGGAGACTCACATTCACACTTTCAGAGATGATCTCAGTAGAATCTAAAACTTGTGCATTGGTACATTGATGCTTGAAAGAGAGGGTGTTGAGTAAGTCAGATTTACCAGAGATTTCATTTTCTTCGGTTGTCTCAGAGTCACCAGCCATTTGTTCATTGAACATTTCATGGTCAACTCCATCAATCCCACTAGAATGCCAAACCTCATCCTTGTTTTTTTGATGATCAGATTCAGAATCAATTATGTATGATTCATTAGACTGTTCAATCCTCTCGGAAATGTCACTTGCGCTAGTTTGTAGTCCATCAGCAACCATCATTTCATCTATATCAAGCTGTCTATTCACACCAAAACTTGACATAACATGGGTCTCACCAGACAAAGATAAACTTTGCGGTTCAGTTGATATGGATCCTAGTGGATATTCTTCTGCAAACATGATACTGTTCTGCTCTTCAGGAGAAAACTTAGCTGGACCTAGAACTCTATTTTCCTGAATTATCTCGCGAACTAGTTCTCGTACTGTGTAGAAAGAGCCACCAACTTCCTTGTGCGTCAAATTAAGTGATGGGAAATTTCCATCATTTGACTTCTGATATCTGCAACCATTAAAGCCAAGAGCAAATAAGATGTCATTCTGTCGATCTAACTGCTGGTAAGTAGAGATATAGTGCTCCAAAGAAGCTTGAAATTTTTACTTCTTTTTTCATTGAAAATTTTAAGATCATCGAAAAGTTTACTTCTTAGCACCTCTAGGTAGATGTTCATATAGGTAGAGATGACCTAACTAGCAACCTATGAGGCAATGATCATAAACATTGAAACTATAGTCGCATTTTATGTCTTTACCGTGGACCTAGCTTATTTATTCACCAACTCTCTACCTTTCTTCTTTGTGCTTATCACTAATCAGAATATGCAGTAGCAGCAGATAAAACCTGCAGGTATCTGTCCCACCAGAGTATGATTATGCATTCGCATCTGAAGATTTCTATCCACCAGATGAAGGAGAGGAGGAACACTAACTCACTAAGAGGTTTACCATTTATGAAAGTGGTTAATAAACAATCGAATAGCTTGAAGTTTCAGGTGCTTAGGATTGTAGGAAGATAATGAACCCCTCTTTGCTGGATTCATGTATCTCATGAGTCACTGGGGACATGAGTTAAAAAGGAATTTAATCGTGTATTTTTCTACACCTCCACCTCCCCATCCACCCTCTTGATGTTCTCATCCATCTTCATGGGAAATAGGTTTAAGAGGTTATTCTACTCATTTGCCCTTTTTTCCCCTCAAGCTCTCTCATCGACCCCTATTTGCTACCGCACCAACCACCCCCACCCCTAAAATCTCTTTTTCCTCCAACCTTGTTAACTTCATTTTTCATTTCAGATTGTTTTATTCTGCCGGTTTTAGTTTATGCAGTATTTGAGTATTAACCATACAGGAGTACTATGCATGCCTAATTTGCTAATCTTTAACTACATATTTCTTTTGATAACCATGGTGTCCCAGTCAGCTTGCGTACCTCAACTAATACCATTAGATACCTGTCACCTCCCACCAACAACACATACCAAGTAACTCTTCCACCAAAGCTAGGGTAGATGGAAAAAAAATCAAATATTTACATAATACACTTAAGAAATATCATTTCAGAACCTGCTCTTAGAATTTGGCGAATCTCACACACAGATATAGCTGACCCGTTAGCTAGACCGAAGCATCATAAGAATTTAAAAGAACATTAGGTTCAATAGTCAATACTACTAGAATTGATTATGTCACGATACAAAGTAACACACATAATGTTCCAAACCCTACACAGATCGGTCCAAATCAAACAGACTTTGCAGAAATTCTCAGAAAAGCTCGGTTCAAGGAAGAAATGAAAAAGTCACTTACTTCTTTATAAAAGTTTCAACCATAGACTTCCTCTCTTCTTTCGAACGCCTAATCCTAGTCTTCCGTCCACCAGAGTCATTGCAAGTAGCAAGGGCAAATGTTTGCCCGACCCAACCACCCTTAATTGTGTGCATGTTTAGTTTTCAGCTACTCATGTAAAGCTGAAAAGCCGAACAACAGAAAATGTTAAGCTTCAAGATCAAATATTGAAATTCCACAGCTGAATTTACAAACGAGGGAAATGAAATGAAAAGAAGAAAAACTAATTCCATCACATTATTACACACAAAGGCCATATAGTTGAATTTCAAATTTGTCTTTCAATCCAAGCAAAAATTCTTAGTGAATTAAATTATTAAAACGGACACACAATGACGAACAATATACTCCCTCCACCAACTCCTACTTGTTCACAATACTAATATAGATGTTTACTTTTACGTGTCCAGACTTAGTTCCTAATCTACCCTTATTATTAACTATAGTCATTTCTCAAAACATTGAAACCATTAAACTCAACGAGTGATTATTCTATTTATTGATCTTTAATGGGTGTAAACAAGTAAAAATGAACGAAGAGAGCATTACACCACAATGCAACACGAAGAATTAATATTCCCCGGAATTTTCATTTGTTGTTGATGCAATCCAAACGGGTTGTCAAAGGGTCATTCAAAAATATCTAAAAAACTCGCTAAAATTCGGGGAAATGCACATACTAATCCATGTACATAGCATATAAACAGTTCAAACATAAAGAACCCTTTAGAAAAAGTTCATACTTTTGCTCCATCTGTACATTGAGCTTCTTTTTTTTTTCATTTCCAGCAATTTAAAAAATAGTATCAACAAGAACAGTCAAACGCAAAAATTAGAAATTGGAAGTGAAAATAAAAAATTAATTAAACAACAAATATTATCATGCAATCATTAAGCTAAACCCCCACCAAGAAAGATTTCTCTTTTTACTACTCTTTTATCTTCGGAATTCTGATACTTATGAAAAAACTAATCAAAAATGAGCAAAAAAAACAAAACTAGAGCTCCATTATCACAATTCCATAAGCAAATGAATTTCAATTAAATAGCTAAACAATTTTCAGATGTAAAAGAGGGAGATTATCGATTGTGTATACCTGGGTAATGGGTGTTTCTGGAAAATAGAGAGGAAAAAAAAATGAGGGCTTTTGAGAGTGATAAACCCTACACAGTGAACACTGGGGAGTGAGACGCCATATTTCTATTGGTCCACATACAGGGCGGGCAGGGCTCATTAATATTTTTATTTGAATTTATTTTTATTTTTTGAGCAAAAGTTTAAAAAAAAAACTATTAGTGGAGGAAGATAGTTTTAAACAAAGTATAAAATACTTAATTGGTTTATTTTTATTTGTCCATTGTATTAAAAATCGTCTTGAGTCGGGGTCTATTGGAAATAGCATGTCTACATCACCTATAAGGTAGAAATAAGATTTGTGTATATATTATGCTTTCCGAGATTCATTGTGTGGGAGTACATTGGATATGTTATTGTAGTTTTGAAAATCAAGAGATAATTTACTATATTATAACGATTTTATCCTTGCTACTAAATATTAGTATTGTTTTTACCAATATTTAGATGACTTATAATAAATAAGAGTAACATAGTAATATGACCATTTTATTTATTATATCTTAAAAGATATGTCAAGTCAAATATGGAGAAGTAAAGGTGGACGATGGGAATATTATTACAAATATTATTGTTACTACTATATGTTTTAAACATATTTTATTTACTGGGTTGATGATGGATATGAGCTTCAATGAGAATGGAATATTGAACATCATCCATCCTGGCACTTAAGTTTGCACATTTTTTTCTGTTCTTTTGAGTATTTTAAGTTGAGTTTAGAGGTCAATTGATCAATTTTTAGAGTGATTAAATGGGCTTTGAAGTACAAAATTTAAGAAATCAACAATAAATACATGCTAATTTAATTAATCTTTAGTCGAATGCCTACACGTCTTTATGTCTCTAACTAGATAACATATATCATCAAAATCAACAACAATAAACCAAGTGGTATAATTAAGAAATATAACCTAATGAAAGGTGAATCCACGATCTAGAGTCCATGCATTCTAAAATTTTCTTCCGTTATAGTCAACTCTATAGTGCCAAGTAGTCGTAAATCCGCTTATGTTCATGGTTTGACAGTCAAGGTTGAAACCTCTACCCTTTCTGCTGGAGCAGAGTAAAACTAATATTGCATTTGGTCTATTGTATTAAAATGTATATACAGAGTCTAAAGAATACAATATTCAGCAGAGGCTCAGTTAACGGAATCTCCACTAGAGAATGTGCCTCTTAGGAACCAGAGCCGCATAAGATTGTCCATTCATTATAAAAGCTTTCAAAAATGCTGGTGAGCCACAGATAACCTATACTCGATCTTGCCAAGAGTAATGTACTCTATATGTAGTTAGGTCAGTCTAGAGTATGTCAGTTTCCGTATGTTGATGCAGTTAGAAAGAATTAAACCACTCGTTTCTTGTTTCCTGTCCTTTCTTCTCTTTCATCCATAAGCCCAGAGCAAAAATGAGCTTTGGTTGCTGTGTGGTGTTTACAAATGGTGTCAAAAATCTCTTCTAGCCCTAGCCAACATGTGTTATCCTCCGAGTGTCTTTTGTTTATACCCGTGTTTCATTCTGTCCTGTAGTTTCTCTCTCGTCTTTCTCTTCTTATCCATTTTTTGCCTGTATCTCTCTTCTCTCTCCCTTTCATATATCCCTTGCCAAAATATCTCTCCCGTTAATGGCCACAACCACGTTTCATATGGATGGTAATTGTCATCAGCAGCTTCTGCCAAGTCTTCATCCATACTCTTCAACAATGTCATGTTAAAGTACTTTGCCCACATATATCCTTTTCGCTGCTCAACTGAGTGCTGCTCTTCCACCGCACCTGACTGAGGATTAATGTAAACCATCTGCCGTGCACTGTGATAAGCCCAGACATTTACCAACAGTTCCAAAACTCGACAGTAACAGTGCTGCTTCTGGTGGTCACAAACAATCAAAACATAAGAACTTATCCTTCTACCCTGCATTACTTTGAAGTTTGTACCCAAATGTAAACTAGTACTAATGCAATTTATGTCTATAGGCTAACCTCCATGGTTGAATTTGCCAGAATACAATGTGTCCTATTGCTTGAATTCACGTGCAAACCATCCAGTGCATCAACAAATATCCTGAAATTCAAGCCATGTTAGTTCAAAACGATTCATATTTCAAACTACAATATTAAAATTTATGCAAGTAATACAACACCACACATAAGTATGTTTGTTGCCCTAGATTACCTGGAAAACATAACAAACTCTAGAAAAGAAGAGGTTGGCATAACCCAGCTATGTAGGGCTGACCATTTCCCACCATCCTCAGGCATGGGTGGGAGAGCTTCTATATGTGACGGTAAGCCGTACATTATACGAAATGCATCTTGGAAAGCATTTCTGCAAGAATGTTAAAGAATGAGAGTCAGCTAAGAGGAACTTATAAAGGACAATCTCCATTTAACAGCAAAACTACACTCGCCCTCTGCACATAAGGTGAGGATACTAATTAAGAAGAGTAGGGTGTAAACTTTCCAGTTTCTCTAGCCCTCTTCTTCTAATATTGTACATTCTAGGACACGAATTTCTGAAATCTCCATTTCCAGCTTCTTCGACTTCAGAACATGAATAGTTGAAATAGAATCAACTTAATTTGGAATTATTTTTTTTCAATACAAGTTAAACCTAAATAATGTTATTCATCCAAATTTCTACCAGAGAGATCTAGACTGTTCAAATACAAGAAACCTATCCACCAAAATGGAAAGGATGCATAATTTTGAAACAAATCTATGTTCAAATCCCACTGTACGCAATGTAATATTTACCTACAGTTGCCTCCATTCAAAATATCGCACATTGACCAGAAGGTAAGGGCATCATTGCTTCCTGAAAATCCACCATCCACATGCAAATGTGCCCAATAGTATATTACATCACCTTTAACCTTTGCCTGTATGGTTTCTTCTAGGGCCAGCTCAGCATTTTTAGATAAGGAAACCTGATAAGTACAGAATCCTATATGAAACTTGTCAACAAGAAAAGAGTACATAGAAGATTATGTGTGAATATGCCAATGTCAAGTTTAACAATTACAAGATGAACTAGTTCACACGTCAAGATTCATCAGGAACTAATAACATACTTTTCTTCCAGTAGCTCGCCATGACTGGAATCCAATCCAGGGTCGTCTATGAATATTATCTAAATGGTTTGCAATTGAAAACATGCCACCC
Source organism: Solanum lycopersicoides (assembly GCA_022817965.1). Lineage (NCBI taxonomy): Eukaryota > Viridiplantae > Streptophyta > Magnoliopsida > Solanales > Solanaceae > Solanum > Solanum lycopersicoides. Next base: position 2,705,176 of record CM040628.1, on the reverse strand, counting down.
ATCTCACAGAGGATATCCCGGTAGTAGGTCTCATTCAAGAGGGTAAGACGGCCAACTGCATCAATATCATCTGATCTCAATCTTCGTGCTTTAGTTGACTATAAGGGAAAATGCCATAGTTAGAGCCAAAGAAACGAGAGATGTAACATAATGAAGTAAATAAAATTTAAGAGAATGTACTTAATCTGCATTAGCAAATATGTATAGCATATAGCATTTTATTTTTAAAAACTTCATTTTCTGTACAAACTACCAAGAGATGCCAAAAAACGAGAGGAAACCATATGAACTGAAACATATGGAATAATCCAAAGGAACTCACTAGGCTCAATCCACGGTACAAAGAGCCATGATGCAAAAATGACCAAGCTCCAGTTCCATCATAAACCTCATAAATGCATATTGGTTGCCCAGTCCTTTCCAGCTCTCCTTCATCTCTTTCATTAGTTTCAAACCGGAGCTTTTCAGCTTTTCGAGCATTACGATATATATCATCCCACTTACCAATGTCTTTTTCCATTCTTTCCTCAATCTACATATAGAGAAAATGTGCTCAACAGATCTTGCATCAAAGGGAATTCAAGAATATAGAAACATGAACTAGTAAAGATTTTTTCTATTTCTTATTCCTCCTTGTTCTTTGTCTTTTGGATATGGGATTGGATTGGACAGGGAAAGACTACTTTTCAGTAAAAGTTCATTCACATACCTCCTCCGACTCGAGTCTATCTACTTCCTCAGAACGCTCCATCTCATTTAAGATGTCCCAATCCAACTCACTTGGAAAGTCTTCCTTTATAGCCTCCGGATCATCTCCAGATACATTCATCAGTGGAACAAAACCTGTCATCTCTAGTTCGAGGTCATAAACAACACTGGAATTTATTGGATCCACATCTTTCATTTGAAGATCTTCTATGTCCTTAGGATCCTCTAAATCCTTTTGGAAATAACCCCACTCCCATGATTCCAGCTTAAGCTGAGAGGTGTCTCCTGGAAGTATGATATCAGATGGGAAAGTTATGACATTCTCCAGCAGCTTTGCATACCCTGTAATGCATTCCACTGCAAACATGTTCTTGGAAAGCAGCCTCCCAGAAGATGCAATAGTGTGAGCAAATCTCGTTAGTTTTCCATCAGATATAAGTAGTGAGAAATCTTGCACCAATTCATTTGAATCGTGTTGAGAGAAGATGATTCCATGTACTTCATCAGCAACCTGAATACAGAAAGTTATTCCAGGAAATACAAAAGTATTCTACTTTTCAGCTTAAAAAGGTTGCCAACAATACTTGATCGACTTACATATTTCTTAATGACAGGATAGTCTGGCGCAACAATTGGTATTCCAAACGACATAGCTCGTATCAGAATAGGAGGAAATTCTTGCTCATATTGGGGGGAGAAGTAGAGGACAATGTCAGCAATTAGTGTAATACCGTTAACATCACCCTTCATATCATGGTGTGAAAGAGATCCCTCATGAAGTCCTAGACGAGTAGCAATATCCTACAAATTTTGAGACAGTATAGCTTTTTAAAATTTTATTGCATAGATAATAGTAAGGAAACCACACGTTACTGCTGCTGCAAAATGCTGTGAAGCATTATTCAATATCACTTGAATGTTCATCTCAACCTAACAAATAACACAGTAGAGCACTAGCAAGGAGTGAAGACAATAAAAAATGGAAAACACATGATGGATGACAGAAAGGTGAAAAGTTTGGGTAGGTAACTAATACAACAATGCCCTTTAAAGTATAAAATCAAGAGAAAATGATTTAGAAATTCTTTATCTAAATGAGTTTCAGTTGTTATGTGTAAGTATATCTAAAAAGATTTATCCTTTTTCCAATTGAAACGACAAAACTTCTTTTAAAATTGAGATGAAACACTAGTGAAGCAGAGGAAGGCAAAGACAAGCCATCAATTACAAGGACAGAATAAGGAGTCAAATAGGAAGCAGAAATTAAGAATTATCTATATTACTATTACATCACTCAGAATTCTACCTGCAATGCATCATTATACCCATCACTGGAATTTCCTGACATGAAAACGAACTTCAGTCTCTCTTCAGCATCACTTCCAGCAAATTTGAGTAGCAAAGGTTCTATATGATGAATGGACAACGCATAATCCCAGGACAGCTCATTGTAGAGAATGGAACTTCCAAAAACTAAAACCAAGACATCATCTTTGTCAAAACCATACTTCTCCCTTGATTGAGATTTTGAATGTCTCCTACTATAACTGCCAGCAGCCCAATTGTCTTTTGGTGATCCGGGGATCACAAAGAAGTTTCCAGTGTCAAGTCCACTATATAACATCTATAACAGGAGAAATACCACGGTTGAGTACATGATAAGCTTGATGAGGACTTGAAATAAACTTTAAAATTCTGAAAATATAAAATCAGAACGAGAAACAGAGAAGAATGTTGTATATACCGGCAAAGAGTAATCCGGAAATACAATAACATCAGCCCTACGAAAAGAATCTCTCCAATGAGAAATAAGATTTTCCCATCCCATGTTTTCATAGAGACGAAGGCGACTTGCAAGAGTATCTTGTTGAATTATCCATACAAGGGGGACCGAGCAAAAAGGCTCCTGCATAAGGCTGCATAAATATAGAACTCACAAACCATAATATCTCAAACAAAATATAGAAATGCAAAGGTATTAGTACTAGATCTAGATTCATCTTTGTTATATGGTCTCCCTGTGTTGCCGACATACTCATGTTGAGAAGGACTGATATGGCTATGGTACTTTGTAGGCATCATTTAGAGTACATCAAGAATGTAGCAATAAAAATTGAACATAATCGTGTTGAATCATCTAATAATAACATAAAGTCAATTTGACAGTAAGATTGAATCATTATAATATCTTACAGCTCTGTTCTTCATTCAAATGTGATTGTAACATTAGGTCAAGCATTTTTTTTATGTTGTAAAAGTCAAGCATATGCAAGTAATGCTTAAGACTCTGGCAAGAGAAATTCAGAATATAGGACAAGGAGACTGCAAATAAAACTCATTGCCCATACACTTCACATTAAAATAGCTTAAATTTTCAAAATAGAAGACCAACACATTTTAGTTTGTTATTGGTAAATAATGCTCACATGACGTTCATGCTGAATCTCCTAGAATAAAAAAAAGTATGCTTCATCCAATAGGCTAGTCATACCTTGATATAGCATTTTTATCTTCAAGTGAATCAGCAATAACACCGTCAAAACTGCATGAATGAAAATGTAGAAACTAATATAAACCAAGCTAATTGAGAGTAACGATAGAAAGTCACAGAAATGGACTGTATGAGGATCCAAGATGGCAGAGCATGCTTACATTGACCAATCAATGAGATCATATCTATCAGCAGTTAAAATTGATACTTTCCCTCCTATTTCTTCCCATATGGATCTCGCAATGCCATCCTCCACAGCATATATCTGCAAAAAAGAGTTTTAAGTAGGCATAAGATTGCACATAACCATTATACAACACTTAAAAAAGGTGCAGTCTTCTGTCACAACTTTGATATGGTACCATATTTTCCACTCATCATACTCTAATCCGAAGTTCAGATAGAGAACCAACGACTTATAGACAAATTAAAATGTCATAATCAGCTGTGTGATGCAATTATCATTTAAAAGATATGGATGGAAAAAAGAAAAGCAATCATAACAAATAAGAATAACCATAACTTAAATAAGAAACTGCAGAGCAAACAGGACGAACATATGACATTATAGTTCAAAAAAACAAAAACTTGTTTTCACAACCTGCCAGATCAGTCCCCTCCCAGCTCCAAGAGAAGAACCCCCTTAAATTTTCCAGAACCTAAGGTCTATTAATCTCAAAGGCCACGGTGATCCAGTTCTTATCCCCAATTTACCTCTTTGCAACCAAACTTTCACTCAATCTCAAATAAGAAGTTTGTTATCTATGAATCTAAAATAGAAATTTCAGGTCAAAAGAATCTCTATAGCTGAAATTCCATCTTTAGAGCAGAATTACAATCTGAAGTGTATATTAATTGCAAGTTGCAACACAGACGCTTAAAGTTATTATGTCTTAGACAGTACATATATAGGATACAGCAAGCAGATATTATAACTTGAAGTTACCAAAAATTACCTTAATCATATAGCCTAGTCCCCGTAAGTTCTTCACCACAGTAGATAGCATCAACGACAGTGGGTCCTTCCTCATGTTTCCTAAGACCTTACGCAGTCAAATTGAAGCACAGTTTAATTAGTGGAAGTTAAAGAGACCAATGCAATGTGCATTTTGATATAGAAATAGCAGCAGGGAAGATATAATATATTATGAAGACAACAAAATTAAATGGAGACTTGACTCTCAGAACCAGTCTTTTCGCTATGCATTTTAAAAAGCACTCGGAAAGGTATAATCCATGTTAAAAATAAAATCACTCACATCTGCTAAAACTCAAAAACTGCAGGAACCAGGTAAAGATCACAAGTCATGAATAATGAGCAAGAGAGGATTGTATATTCTTAAATATGTCAAAATGTTGTGCTCATATCTTATTCTCACTAATTAACAAACAAAAAGTTACGGCATATCCTCCAAATTTAGACAAACACTAAAATATAGTTTCAGGCTGATAAGAACATTATCCTGTCACTATCACAATTCACACAATGATATGAAATTCTTAAGTTTGAATCATTTGCCATCATCTCCCTAGCTCTAAGGCTCTAGAATAAACTCCACTTACATGCATCTAGATCCTACAGGTTCAACCAAAAAAAAAAATCTACAAGATATTCACTTAGGATTTTACTGAAAAATAGTTCACTCATTAAATTTGAACTTGCTTTCTTCTGCATTTTTATGACGATCGTTCACAGTTTCCTAAGTTCTATGGAGATTGTATATTCCAAGTTCTATGGAGATTGTATACCACTATTAACCATACATATACAATTCACATACTTAAACATGAACACAGGTATATTGTATTCTTACTAGCGCAATCCGAGGAGGCCGAACACCAATTCTAGGCTGATTCCTAACCAAGTCCAAGCCATTACCAAGCTGAAACCTCGGTGGTGGAACAAACTCCAATGAACTCCCTAACTTCAAATCATCCCTAACAGACCATCTCGAACGAGCTCTCTCATTTTGCCTAAACACCGACATGATTGAACTCTGTAACACCATAGACGCTACCGCAAAAACAAAAATAACCAGAAATATACACAAATATAACCATTTCCCTCTGAAACAGAAGAAAATCAGCTTCCTACTAAAAGATCGGTTATGGTGATGGTGATGATGAGATCGTGCCGGAGTTTTCCACTGCCGATCCGACGGTGAAGAAGAAGACGGCAACGTTACAGTCTCCGTCGGTCTCTGTGAATTTCTCTTAAAACGAAAACGGTCACGGATCGAGTGAAATCCACCGCCGGAGCTTATGGCATTGTTATCATTCTTATCCTTATTGTCGTCGCCGGAGCTACGTCCCATCGTCATTGTAATCTAATCGGAATTTGTATGAATTTGTGATTTCAATTCCGTTTTTGGCATTGAGAAAAGTGTGATTTCTGAATCGGAAGAAAATGGCAAATGGCGAAATAGCAGTAGTAGAAATCTGTTTATATTGTTTTGCTTTACACAGCTTCTACACTCGTTTTTTCTCTGTAATCTCACTGTTAATTTGTTAATTATTATTAACACTAATTCTAATCCCTTAATTATTGAAAATTTAAAGTCCACTCCTTCAAGTTATTGGTTATACACATTTTGACCTTTAATTACTTTTAAGTATGCTTTTATAATCCTTTTACACTTGAAGTATCTTTTTTTCGAGTTTTTTTATATCTCAATTATAAGTTGTTCTCTTTTTCAATCTGAGATATCATTATCATTTATATAGGATAAGAAAACACCTATGTGTATTTTTTATTCTTTAATTTTTATAAATATTTATAAAAAAATTTACTCCCTGTTTTTTGTTTGTTGGTTTTTGACTTGGTATGAATTTTTAAGAAATTAAAAAAAAAGACTTTTGAATTGTATGTTCTAAAACTAATGATATGTACAACGTTTTTAAATTTGAGATTTTTAAATATGTCACGTTGCAGATTGAAAGTAAAGAGTTACAAAAAAGAATAGACATTTTTTAAATGAACTAAAAAAAATAGGATAAACAAATTAAAACGAAGAGAGGAATAATTCTTACTTCCATCGTTTACATATTAATGTATTATATTAGACTTGTATTATTACTCAGTACTAGAGGGTAAGTAAGTTTTACTTATTTTTCACGTAAAAGATTAAAAGTATACACTATAATTAATTGAAGATAATAATAGGTGAACTAAAGTTGTATACCTAATACCGTTCAACTGATGATAGAATTGAAATAGTTTTTTTCTCCAACTTATGCAAGTCCTTATCATTATATTTTTCTATTTTCTATTTTTATTTATACTTTATCAATGAGAAGAGTGTTTCGATAAAGACATTTTTTTTGTTTAGACTATTAAGATCGACTAAATAAAAATGTGATTGACATATAATAAAAGAAAAGGCAAATTAGTAAATGTAATTATACTATAAATTAATAGGACCACATCTGAATTTTTCAATAATATAGAGACCAAAAATACTAGTAATATTTCTTTATTTACTACTTGTATAATTCTAATTTTATTTGATAAATTTGTGATTGAATAATCAACGTGATGATATGATCTGTGGGCTCTACGTGCTTTGCCGGCAGAAAAATATTGGAATAATTATTTTATTATTAAAAAGGTTAAATAATCGATATAAACATAAATTAATAATTAAATCTTAAAAAATAAATAATTAATATTAAAAAAATTAAAACATGAGAAAAGTGGTTTTTTCTTGAGATCCACAAATAAATATGGATAGTTTAGTTAAATTATTATTATTTTCCCTTTACATAAGATAAAAAGTATATAATATTTGAATTATTAATGAGAGGAAAGGATCAAAATAGTCCCTTTTCTTTGGGTTAATGCTTAAAGTGATCTTTGAGTTTTCACATGGAACACTAATAGTTCCTCGTGTTTACAATATTGGTGCACATTTGGTCTTCCTTCAAAATTTTACCTATTTTTAGCATCGATTTTATCCATAACCTATGTATGGGATGTTCAATCGTCATTTTATATATTTAGTAGAAATAACAACTCCATATTAAAGAATGTGATAAGAAAAACGCTTTGTTTTGTTTAGTAGAAATCATATTGCAGGTAAAGTGGAGAGGTTTATCACAATAATTTCACGTGTAATTGTACAATTTTTTCTTTTCCTGCAAAGTCATATGTTAAGATGTTTTTGGTTTAGCTGCAGTAATATTTCTAGTGAACAGAACAAGGTGTTTTTCTTATCACCTTATCTCAGATAAAATTATTATTTCTACTATATATATAAAAAAATGATTGGACATTCCTTATATAAAATTTTGGACAAAATTAATGTTAAAATATAGGCAAAATTTTAAGGGATGACCAAAAGTGCACCGATATTGAAAACATGAGGGATTATTAGTGCTCCATGTAAAAATTCAAGGATCACTTTGAGCCTTAGCCCAAAGGTGAGGAACTATTTTGAGTCTTTCCTCTATTAATGACACGCTTAACATAATATAATACTTTAGTAAAGTGGGAGAATAATTAATAATTACAAATAAATAATTTTGTTTCTATAAATTTGAAAAATGCTATTCATAGTAATTTGGGAAACCGTACAAAAAGTTTGTTACAAAATTGCTTTTAGTTATGTTTTTGTCAGAATAATTTTTTATATTAATAGAAACTAACGTACTTATGACATTAATTATTGAAACAAAAAAAGAAAATATTTCACCACAGAAAATCATAATCTGGAAATAGGGTTTGTGGTCCAAATTTCGACAGATTTAAAATTTGAATTTTATTTGTTTTATCGGATAGATTTGGTGTGCATTAATTTTTTCTTTTTTTAGAATTTAAATTGAAGTAAATTGGAGTTATGAATTTAGAATGTCGAACCTCAATTGAATTGAAAATCAAATTGACAGTTCAATTCTAAAATGACTTTGGAATAGGTTCAAAAGCTTTGATCGAAAACCTTTTCTATCTAGTGTCAATTGATACTAAGCACGACTCAAAATTCATGATACGAAAATTAAGATTAGTTTATACAAAAATCAAAATTAGAATAATGAAAAATACGACACCATGCTGTAGTTTTACGTTTTTATGATTTTTCTCATAAAAAATGTTCAATAATTCTTTCAAAGTGAATCTGATAGAAGTTTAATTTTTAAAAAAGTTATTTTGACTGTAAAAACTTTTTATCACTCTCAAATTAATATATAATATAATCCACAATTAAATATATGAAAATTTCTTAATACATATGTAAGATCTATAAAATATTGTTGGATTCACATTGATCCATCGATGAGATTCTAGATCTATCTTGGTTTAATTTAATGGAGTACAAATTTTTTTTCATATAATATTTTAAGAAATAAATTTCTTTTAAAATTTATCTACATAGTACTACTTTTTCAATAAAAGATTTTAACTCTTAATTGAGAATTTACTCTTTATAGTTATCATTATTTTACAATTTTAACACTATTAATTTTGAATATTATTTTTGTAATAATAATAAGAAAAATAAAAATCACCGACATGCCTAATTAATGCTTAATCATGTGATTAGGAATCTAATTGTGACACTTGTGCTTACACATTAATGCTTTCATTTAACCATTCTTATTTTCTTTTTACTCTACAAAAAATATTTTATTTTTACTTGTTATTTTTAACATATAAAAACGATTTTTTTTTTCTATTGTACCCTGACTATCGTCAATATTACTTTTGTTTCTTCGCAAATCATTTTCCAAGATCTAAAACTGTATATTAATCAATATAAATATTATAGTAAACTATTCATATTAATAATTGTCTTATAACGTGCAAGTTCAAAGTGGACAATAAAAACAAACAAAGGCCAAATATTTTACGTTTTCTCAAGATATAGAACAATTGTGGGCTTTAAAGACCAAACATTGTGGTAGAGGGTACTAGTATTCGTCTATATTTAACCAGATCAATCTTAGATTCAAGCTTTGAGAATAGAGTTATTACCTTAGTTAAGGAACGTGTGTAACTTTTTGACACGCGAATCCGAATTTAATCAGAATTAAAAACCCAAAAGACAAAAAAATAAAATAAAAAATTAAGCATGTTATTACTCCACTACGACATATAGACGAGTACTAGTACCAGATCAGTCTTAGATTCGAGCTCTGAGAATAAAGTTACCTTAGTTAAAGAACACGAGTAAACTTTCCACACGCGAATCCGAATTTAATCAGAAGTAAAAACTCAAAAGACAAGAAAAGAAAAGAAGAGAAGATTAAGCATGTTATTACTTCACTGCAATATATAGACGAGTACTAGTACCAAATCAGTCTTAGATTCGAGCTCTGAGAATAGAGTTACCTTAGTTAAGGAACATGTATAACTTTTTTCACACGCGAATCCGAATTTAATCAAAAGTAGAAACCGAAGATAAAAAAAAGAGAAGATTAAGCATGTTATTATTTCACTACAACTTATAACTAGTGTTCATTCATGTCAAACTGCATACTAATTACAACTGCATGAGTTATATAGCAGATTATTGACTTTGCTTACAATTATTAAGTGTATATAGTAAGTAATAAGTATTCCTTCATTCTACGTCTGCATAAGCTTCGAGAAATCGTTCAATTATGAGCCTTTCGTCTGAGGTAAGATCAGGGTCATCATCGGTGAGCCTCTTTCGTACTGCTGCACTAGTGATGTTGTCTGGATTTTCGTCAAGAACCTGTTGGCACGTCCAAGTTGAACGTTAGAAGTAAGAGATGATAATCGTAACTCAAGATTGAACGGTCAGGGTAAAAATTAGACATAAAGGCTAAACGCCCCTCATCGTTGCAGCATATGTTCCTCGGAAGAAGGCATAACTAGGACGAAACAGAGGAAGGCATAGAACCTTTCTCTCCAAGCCACGGAAAATCAGTTTCTTACCTCTACATAGTTGTTGACATGTCCATCTTTGTTGGGAGAAGTGATCGGCTCAAACTCGTTGCATATCCATTCACCGTCAACAATGTACTTGTATTCATATTTTCCTTCCTGTATCAAAAGACGACATTAGGATGACATCCTTTAACGGAATTAGCCTTACCCTGCATTTATGCAAGAGACTGTTTCCGAACTCCTGGTCACAAGGCAACAACTTTACTAGCTTCTTGACAATTTCCATCATTGAAAGAAAAAGGACGAAACAGTTGCAAGCTTAAAACACCATACTTACATGCAAATCCTTCTGGAGAGTCCACAAACCTCGTTCCTCGTCAAACTTTAAAGGTATTCTCTGAAAAACATCATAACGTTCTTAAATAAGCTCTAATATTAACCATGAAATAAAGCAGAAATGCATCAAAGTCGGAAGAATATTTCATGAACCATCTTTGTGAACATGTAAAAGGCAACGAAACGCTACAATATCCTAGTGCTCAACTGAAGTTTATATATCATGTTACGGAAACTGACAGTCGAAATTTGAAAATGATGAACTAAAGTATACTATGGTCAGCTGGAAAAACCGTAAAAACGTTCTGAATAAAATAACTAATGGAATACCATTGTGAAACTTGAATATTACCTGGCCCCAGCCAATATCAAGTCCAGATATCTCCACTGTAGTACAATTATCACCATGCCATGTCAACGTGACGGGCATCTTTTTAAGGCCTGTAAGCTTTAAACAGGAAGATACTCCGTCAAATTTATCAAATGATAAAGTGCAATATATATTACCACGCATCCCACGCCAACACCAAAAGCCATAAGGTAAATATGGGAACGATAAATTGTTAAAGCAACAATAGAACTCACAATGTCTACTGTGGCACTTTTGATGGCATCTAGTTTCGGAAAACAGGAGCGTTTGCTCTGCAAGAAGATATGGTCAAGTTACGCAAAATCCAGTTCAAGTTGAAAAAATAAAACATAAACATAGAATAAGTTTAGCTACTGTTACTGGACCCAAAAAAGACGAACTCTTTTTCCTCAAGGACGATTAATCACGGTAAATATTCTCAAAGAACACTTGTGGTATAGCAAGCTGTCCCATCCAGCATTTATAATATTTCAAAAAGTGAAACGACATAACCAGCGTTACAGGGAAAAATTACCATGAGTAAATCGAAAGCTTCACTAAGCTTATAGCCTTGAACCCAGAACATATATGTCAACTGCAATTCAAGTACCAAATAGAATGTAAGTTCAATCACAACGTAAACTTAAATAAATATTGCATTTCTAAGTACACGATACTTTTTCATATTGAAAGAGGATGTAGGCCACTATAGGTATTTGGGATCTTGAGTTAAGTACAAGTAATAAATATTAGTGCATCGACATTATAGTTGATGGATTAGCCAAGAACAAACTCAAGTAAATGAAAATAAGAGGCACGAGTATTATATGATATCTTATGAAGAAAAAGTTGCACATGATTAGTTGAAATCATTTTGAAGAAAGTACAGGTTCGTTGACAGAAGTGTTAAATAATCGTAATAGAAAAAACTAAGGACTACGCTAGAGTTATAGCAACCTTCTCCGTCAGACAACATAAAGAAACTCATTAGCACATACCGCAACTGCGGGAGCTCTGCCAAGTCCAGCCGTGCAGTGTATGTAAGTCACACCTCCATTTCTATTGATGGCGTTGTTCAGTATGCTTATTACAGCTGGAAGCCGCAACCTCAAATCAAATGCATCGAAATCCCTGGTTCATTAGCTTCACGGAATTAACTTTTCGAAATGCCTCATGCATCACAGAGTGTAGAAATTATGTATAATTTTATAGAGCCACAAAAGCAAGATGCTTATCAATTTTTGGAACTTGTATGCACAACGATTGACTTGCAAGCGGCAATCACTGAGATAGAGATACAGTCACTGCTGACTTTTTTCTCTTAAACTAACCTTATTTCGGCACGCAAGTGTTCAATATCACCACATTTGTTGGCATATTCACGAATAGCATTGATATCAACCCCAAAGTATCTAGAAAATACTAATTAAGGACTTATAATGAATTTGTTGATCCGACATGAAACAAATTATCATGACATATTTCATGGATACTCGAGATCTGGATTTTGTTGCAAGCAAAATATAGTTTTTACTCCAATGCTCCGAAGCTTGTCCACATCCTCAGGAGTCTGTCATTTTGTTGGAGTCAGAAAAAGAAGTGAAAAGGATAATATGTTTAAAGAAAACGAATTACGCATTACCTGTAGACATGACCCAACAATCAAATCCGGACGGATGAAGTTGTAGTTCATTCCTAACTCATGCCTATAAGTCAAGACTGCATTAAGAAAGTCAGTGACGATATCAGTGCCACACATATTAGTTACGTTAGTCAATGGGACTGTGCAAGCATTTCTTGATTAGTTACTGACTAAAAGTGCATGTCATAATCCAAGAGTTGCGCTAATATAACTGAATCACGTCGACATAGAGCAAACTTGGATTTGCAGTTTGCACAAGAAAAGGATGTTCTTCAACGAAGGGTAAGGCAAGAAGGTGAAACAAAGAAGAGCAAATAGTAGAAAACGATAACGCATAACTTCACCTATTAGCTAACATGTAATGTAGTTATGTAATAAGTTTTCTTTGATATGTCGAGGAGACTAATAAGTTTAACAGCTTTCCTGTTCGGGTTGGAAAAGTATGCATCAGAAAACTCCCAAAGTAAAAGAACATGAAGTTTATAGAACTAAAAAAAAAACGCGTAGGAAGATAGGATTACCAGCTCCCATAGCTGCAGTCATGTCATGACTGTAAGTATCGGATTTTCCCTCATCCTTCTCTGTAGTAGATTCGGGACCAGATACGACCTAGAAAGAGAGCAAGTAAGCGAATGCCAATTCAGAAATGGATTAACAATTCAGCAGTTTCCACAAATCTTCAAATAATGTAATCATCGATCGTTGTTTCAAATATTACCTGTGCCACAATACTTAGCCGCTGATCAGCAAATTTTGGCATCCCCTGTGAACAAAAAAGAAATGAGCATGATACAGCAACAACTTTGAAAAGCATTAAGTAATATTTTAAACCACTTCGAAGCGTTGAGTAAAATATTCCACAAGAAATAGCCCTACTTTAGCACCGGCAGCTGTGGACTAGTGGTCAATGAAGTGGTTTGAAAACTATGAGGTTTTTGGTTCAAATACGAGCTCAGGCAAAAACACTAGGTGATTTCCTCCATCTGTCCAAGACTCGGTGGACAGAGTTATATGGTAACTCGCAAGCTGACTGGAACACCACGTTTGTAAAAAATAAAAAAGATAGCCTCTTTTATTTACACAACTTACTATAGCACCCTTACACTCTCTCCATTTTTCACGCACAGCCGTGACTTGTTTCTCTACTTCTTTAGCTTCTAGTGTTGTTAAATGAGAAGAAGAGCTACACTTTTATAGGAAACAAAGCCATAAGCTCCAAGTAGCGAGAAAAGCCAAAGGAAAAATCGCTAAAACTTTCTCCGTAACCCCAATAAAACACGGTCCCGAAGTAACTTTTTTTCCCTATAACAGTAGTATCCGGGGTAACCTGCTACCTCCCACCAACACAAATATCGAGTAACTCTATCTAATCTTAAAGAAAGTAATTTGATTTAGTATATCCAATTTCTACCAAATATGGTATCCAGACCAACTTCGACACACCTCGACTAATTCCACATCTACCTACCTACTACCTCCCACCAACACAAGTATCGAGTCATTCGATTTGGTACAGCCAATTTCTACCAAACGTGGTATCCAAACAACTTACACACATCTCGACTAATTTTACTGCTACCTCCCACCAACACAAGTACCAAGTAATTCGATTTGGTATAGCCAATTTCTACCAAACGTGGTATCCAAACAATTTACACACACCTCAACTAATTCTACAGGTACCTGCTACCTCCCATCAGCACAAGTACCGAGCAATTCGATTTGGTATAGAAACTTCTACCAAACGTGGTATCCAAATAACTTACACACCTCTCGACTAATTCTACAGGTACCTGCTACCTCCCACCAGCACAAGTACCGAACAATTCAATTTGGTATGGCCAACTTCTACCAAACGTGGTACCCAAACAACTTACACACATCTAGACTAATTCTACAGGTACCTGCTACCTCCCACCAGCACAAGTACCGAATAATTTGATTTGGTATAGCCAATTTCTACCAAAATGGAGATATATCCCCCTATATAATTACACTAATACAATACACAAATCAAATTAAACATTTCCAATCAAATCTAATTATCAATAAATGATATCATTACCAGTGAAACAACAGTGGAATAAAGCTTTCTTGAATTGCCTGTGAAGCTTCTCAGTGGTAAACCAGAGGATCTGAAAATCAAAAATAAACTAAATTAATCCAAACAAAAAATAAGGCCATAACACAATGATCTATTATACGCAATCTTACCCTGCATTTCTGTACGAAACTGTTTAAATTCAAACAAAAAATAATACATATATATATACCTGGGAAGATTCTGAAGGCAATTCATTGGAAAAATTAATAGATTTGAAGCAGAGTTAAAAGAAGAATGTGAATCTGATATGAACAATTTTTTATCCCTTTTTTATTTATTTATCAGTTCCACTGTATTATACTTTATTATATAGATATTTTTTTCATTTTTTTTTGGCGTTTTGTATGATTATAGTTTTTTTTATATATATATAACTAACTTACAAATGAAAACTAAAAAGTGCCTTTTTGAAGATTTCCCATAATACCCTTCAGATTTTTTAATGTTTTCATGGAGTAACTATGTATACGACAAATTTGTGCCACGTGTACGCTTATAAATTTGAATTATTTTAAAAAAAATGAAAAATATATTTGAGTAAGATATTTTTATTTCTAGTTTCCTATTTATTTTATATTTATTTATTTATTTTAGGGATAATACTCAATTACCCCTCTAGCCTATACCCAAAATCCCTGAGACACACCTTATCTTTGATAAGGTTCTATTACCTCCTCTAACTTTTTTTTTAAGTAATTGTTTACCACTTTCGTACCTACGTGGCAATAATAATCAGAAAGGTTGATCGATTTGTTCAACACTCGCCGGGCTCCACTTTTGCAGCTTTCTAAAAAGTGACTATCAGCTCAAAAGGACTTTTACACTTCCCAAAATTCCAAAAAGCTGGCCATTTACGTTTTCAATAATCACTTTACCAAAAAGAAAATAAAGGAACAAGGAAAGAAAGAGGAAAAGGTTAGCTTGGTTTCAAAAAATCAACAAAGGTTAGAAATTTGATTTCAAACTGATAGTTGATTTTCGATGTTGGATTTTGATAGTTAGTATTTGTTTCAGTGCTGCATGTGTGGATCAATTTCAATCGTGGAAGTGTGGGTCGAAAATGAAGTGTTTTTTTTTCAAAAGATGAACACTGCTATAGAGAGAAGAAGACATCTGCGTCCTTTTCGATAAACATTAATATTTATTTTTGAGTTTTTTTCAAATTACTTTGACACGTGGCCAACTTTTATTGGTCATTGTTATCTAAAATCTTCACTCACGCGCCTTACATGGGTGAATTCACGTATATTGCCACGTAGGTACGAAAGTGGTAAACAATTACTTAAAAAAAATTGGGGGGATAATAGGACCTCATCAAAGGTAATGTGTGTCTCAGGGATTTTGGGTATAGGCTAGGAGAGTAATTGAGTATTATCCCTTTATTTTACATTTCATCTATTAATACTATGAAATTTTGGAAGGATGAAAATATATATGTAATTTGTGTATACCTATTATGATTTAGTGTCAGTGTGTCACTAATAAAAAATAAAAAGAGTAACTTTCACATATAACAAACATAATTTGTATGTTATAAGTAAAATTTACATAATTATGTTCCGTGGCAAATATAATTTATATATTTCGCTATATATATACAAAAGAAAACAGTTGTATAATTTCGCTATATACATACAAAAGAAAATAGTTGTATAATCTGTTTTGGTATACATATATAAAACATCAATTGTATAATATTTGTTTGTATAAAACGAGAAAGAGAGAAATACAAAAGAAAATTGGGCACAAAAAGATTGTATTTGTATAATCACAAGTGTATAAGACAAATATATGCTTTTGTATTTGAATATATAATTTTCTCTCGTTTTATACAAACACAAACACAATGTATACATTTTTATTCGTATAAAGTGAGAGAAGCGAGTGAGCGAGATCTGAGAGAGGGGGGAAAGGAAAACGAAAATATATGTATACATACAATTTTCTCTCGCTTTATACAAACACAAACATATTTTATACATTTGCGTTTTTGTGTAAAGTGAGAGAGGCGAGTGAGCGAGCGACATCCAGGAAAGTGGCGAGCGAGATATGGAAAAGGGGAGAGAGGAGAATGAAAATATATGTATATATATAATTTTCTCTCGTTTTATACAAATACAAACACATTTTATATATTTGTGTTTGTATAAAACCGAGAGAGGTGAAGGAGAGATCGAGAGTGGCGTGCGAGATTCAATAGGAGAAGGGCGAAATAACAATAGTTTGCTATGGGGTACAATTAAATCAAATCATGATTAAAATATTTAATTTGAATTAATAATTCGCTATTATATACAATTTTCTAATATAAAATATAATAGAGGAGTTAGAGTCTCTCTATATTAATTATTTTTCAAAAATATATAACTTCCCTTATTATTAATTAACTTATAATTTTCTATACATTAAGAACAATTTAGTTCGTTTTCTCCTCTCTTTCTATCTTAATTTAGGTGGTATTACTTAACCTTATTTATTGAGATGATAAAAAAAGAAATCTAATTTATGAATTAGTGGAAGTGTCATTATATAATTGTAACATCTGAACCAGCTTACTGAAGACATATATTGATATATAGTTAAATAAATAAATAAAAAAGATATTAGGTGCTTTGAATTATGGTGTAATAATTCACAGGATTTATAAGTACTGTCGAGCCTTATAGTAAAATGAATATTCATTTTTCGCTTTTAATAAGATAATTTGAATTCTATCCGTGAATATGAAGAGAATATCTTACCCCCTATAATTGATTTTACGAGGCTCATCCAAATTTATATAATCTCCAATCAAATTACAAAATAAAAAAATAATTTCAATAGATAAATAATCAAAATCCTGAAATATTCATACATGACAATATTTATGTGTATACCACATCAATACTTTGATGAAGTTGAAATATATGCATCTAATTTTGTAACATAAAATCTTAAAACCACAATTAAATGTTAATTCATATATATATTGATCCAATATTGAAATATCAATACTTACCAGTCTGATTTATCAGAATTAAATAAAATTTGAACATCGAATAATTAACAATCGATCGATGAACATGCCCAAATTCTTTGCAAATCCTTTTGGAAATCTTGATCATACAAAAGGCCTTGATGAACATGTTGACTTTGCTCAATAAGTCCTACAACTCTTGAATTAATCACACATAAATTTTCTGAAATAATATATTTTTCTTCTAATAATAAATCCTTCTTCAAATTTAAAAATTGATTTTTGATATTCCCAACTTCTTCACACCAATTTTCAACTTCTCTTTTTCTTTTTCTTTTCCTTTTTTCTGCTTCTTTGACTTGTACCTCAATTTCTAATGATATGTCATTTAATACCTTCATATTGTTTTCAAGGCTTTGCAGATTGTACACAAAGCTTTCTTGGTTGTTCCTTATGAAAGAATCTACCACATCAATCTCCATATCCATTTTGTGCCAAAATTATTCTACATATAAATCAAAAAGAGGAGTTTAATTAGATAATCATATGTTTAAAGTGAATAATGAAAAAAATGTAATAAAAAATGAAAAATCACTAATACTATACCTTTGATATCCAAATAATAATAACAACAATTAATTCAGTATAATAGCGTGTATACACAAATTCTTTAAAAATGACTATTTATAATAGACTCTCGATACAACGAGCAGTGAAAATTTTTTAAAAACAACAAGATAATACGATATCTAAGAGTTCTGATATCCAAATGTTAATAGTCAAATATTGAACCATTAACACTTGATAGGAGGAGAAGAGGCTATGCCTTTTTTTTTTATATATAGAAAACATTAGACAAGATGTATTTGAAAATTAAAAATATAGAAATTATAATATTAGAAGAAAATAAAAAGTCAATATTTTTTTTGTAAAGTACATATCACGTAGTAACAAGTTGGCTGAAATATAAAAATTATATAAAGAGATTAGGGAAGATAATGAAAGGGGTAGGAATTTGGAAGCAACTTAGAAAATTCCTTGCAATTAGTGAATTAATTTAATTTAATGGTTAATAGATAAACCCTAGATTAAAGGGCATGAATATATCATAAACTTAATCATCCAATTATTTTTTTCTATATAAAAACCTAAAGAAACTTTCTTACCGTCTTTCTTTTCATCGATTCTCATTTGGTATTCAATATCCACATTGAAGGAACAATAATAACAATCAGGGTCGACTCAACGATATTAGGGGTCTGAAGTGAAACATAAGTAAAGAACGCTATTTTTTTTCATCATATAAACTTTTATTTAAAATCTATTTACTAGTTATTTTATATGAGAAGTCATTAATTAACTATTATTTTATAATTGATTTGTTTTAATAATTGTTTTTTGAATAATGATAAAATAGTTAATTTATTCAATCTCTCTTGAGACATTTTTAATCTTACTGAAGATTTAATCAATTTCAATTTCAAAAAAAAAAAACTTCTTTCAGCTGAAATAGATTAACTGTTAACATAATTCTATAAGCGATATGTGTATTTGGCAAAAATATCAGGTCTTTTTATTTGATTGAGTATATCTTCTACTTGTATTGTCTCTCTTAGCACTTTTAATTCAAAAAATAATCAAAATCATTAATATTAAAATAACTATTATGTGTTAAAGAAAATTCAAGGTTAAGAGAATATTTTTAAAGAGAAAATTGCAAGAAATAGCAAACTATTAATTAAATTTAAATGTTATAACACAGTTTCATTTAATTCTAATATGTAGCAACTAGCAAACACTTTGTCATTCGCCTCTCTCCTCATATATCTCGCTCGCTACTCTCTCTCGCGCCTCTCTCCCCATATATCTCGCTTGCCACTCTCTCTCTCTCGCTTTATACAAATACAAATGTATAAATTATGTTTGCGTTTGTATAAAGCGACAGAAAACTGTATATACAAATAAAGGTACAAATAAAAATACATATCTTTTCGTTTGCCTTTTTTCCCCAATATCTCGCTCGACACTCTCTCTCGTCTCTCTCACTTTATACAAACACAAATGTATTAATTGTGTTTGTGTTTGAATAAATTAGAGAGAGAAAATTGTATATACAAATATAATATATATATATATATACGTCACAAATCTTTCCTTGCCTAGTTCTATTTTGTCTTTTTTTCTCGATTTATACAAACACAGATAGACAAAAAAAATCCTTATTTGTATACAGATTCCAAATATATACTTATACAATTGATTATTTTGTATAAGGATACTGAAATATACATATTAATAGAATTTGCTATGAAACACAATTATGCAAACTATAACTATAACATATAAATACGATTTTCTTGTTTGTTTGCTTACTAAAATTCTCATCATTATATAGTGATCTCAATATAAATATTTTCATATGCTTCAATTTGGTTAAAATCTATTTCAAAATGTGGTTTTATGTAATTGTTAATTGCCACTATTCTGATCATTTCCATTATGAAGAGACAGTGTATTTATAAAAAAAAAAAAAGATCAAAATATGTAATTAACTGATAAACTGTCATGCTATTAACAATAACAGAATCCAACTAACTATTCTAACTAATTAATTGATTAGACTAACTAATTAGACTAGTATTATAATTAACTCATAACATGTCAAAACTTCTAGTGTTCTAGTTATAGTTTATATAATTACGCTACGTAGCAAACACTATTAATACGTATATTTCGATATTAGCAAATGTAAAGGGGAGAGATCACTCACTCTTTATCAGAAAGAAGACATCATCTATTATATGAAGAAACCAAAAGAAGCTCATCAACTTTTAAGCTATTTTTTCGTTATTCTATAAGCAATATATGGATTTGAAATCGAATTTGCAAAGGAATACTAATGCATCAAAAGAAGATATACTCAATGGTTCTTCGACACGGGTTTTACATCGTCGGGAAAAGATCCAGTTACTCTCTTCAATTTCTTTAGAAATTCGCTCTTCTCACCTTGACGGAAAACCCCAAATTCAGTTTCTGAAGCAGCAATAACAATGCTGTATATTTCATTTTCAACATCGATCTCATACATCTCCCCGAAAACCTCCATCACCGGCGTAATCACTTCGTCGTAATATCTCCCCCTTGGAATCGTCACGTCGAGTATCAAAACCCCATGAACTCCCAGCAATTTCTTAATGTTCATCAGCATGGATTTTTGAAGTATCTCTGCACAAGGAGATTTCATCACTACAGAAGGATTAGCAGCTTCTAAATCCGAAATAACAACGTCAAATTTATCAGCAAAATCACTCAAACACTCTCCGTTTTCCAGAATGTAGCCATGAAAACCATCTGATTCGACTTGAGTGGCGAATTTCTCAGCTATCTGTAATGGATGCCCAACGCATAATCTCGAGCTGTTACTCGATTCGAATCTGAAATAGTTCCTAGCAGCATCTAAAACAATACTATCTGTTTCAATCCCTAAGACTTTGAATCCTAATTGAGAGTTTAGAAAAGAAACCAGAGCCCCTGTTCCAACCCCTAAACAGAGAGCTGTTGGTTTTATCCCTTTTTGAATTTTTCTGTTTAAGAGTAAGTGGTTTACTCTCAAACCAGCTACCATTGCAGTCAAATACGAAGGTCTTAAAACCCCATCATCAACAATCTCGAATTCTACTTCTTCCATGTTATAGAAATCGAGTTTCTTGGGTTGGATCTTCATGTAAGTTTCAAACACATATGGGGATTTCTTAAATCTCATTCTTCTTCTAAACTCAGTACCGACCCCATTTTCTAATTTCCATTCCACATCTTCAATCAACATTTCCCCAATAATCTTCCCGAAAAATCTACCCAATACCAAACTCCGAATCACCATATCTACACGGGTCGAAAACCAAACAGTAGAGCTTTGATTAGACGGTTTCAGTTCATCAATCAGAAGCCGTATAAAAGCACGCTGAATAACCGATTGATCGTTTGGACTTAACACGGGACTGTGTGAAGTGGGGTTGATCGGATTCGGTGAATTCCCAATTAAAACAAGTCGATAGAAGTCAGTGTGACAAAGTAGGAGTTGAAGATGACCTTCAAAAGTTGAATAAACCCAATCAGATTCTAGGCCTATCGGAACCACCATTACACCAAATTTAGTGCGTCCTGAAGGGGTTGAAGAATCAAGAACTGCAATACGGAGATGAGAAGCATTGTAGTGAGGGTGAATCGAAGGATTTGGGATTGTGAAGGTGATGTAGCGAGAAGGGACGATGGTTTTGGTATTGAGAGACATTTTCTTCTTCTTCTTCTTGTTAGAGAGTAGAGAAAACAGAGTAAGGTAAAATAAAGAAACAATGTGATGCTTTTATAGGGAGGGAAGCTATGGAAGATTCTTCATCAATAACCATCTTTATAACATAAAGTTTATTGTAAAATGATCTGTTTTAGACTGGGTTGGTTTCAGGGTTTTATTCGAATTTCCTCCGTAAAAAATTACACGATATATATGATAATCTATTGTATTTATGTGGATATATGCTATTTGAACCACTACTCCTTTTACTGTTTGGGAGCTTACGCTTTCATGTTTTATTTCACTCCTGGGTTCTTTACTCTCACGGTACTACTTCGCTATCGGTGCCTTGCAAGGTGGTCCTTGCATTTGCTCTACTTTCAAATGTCCTTTCTTGGTTTAGAACTCAGCCGTATAATCGAAATAGGATTGATTGACCTGAACCCTACTTCTCTTTCACTGCTCGGGTTATCCTGAAGCTGCTAACATGTCCCCTTCGACGGAATGACGAAATTCTTTCATTGCGCTCTATTGGGGGTTCGTTTCATTCTCGTAACGAGAGTGATTGCACCGCAAGACCAGTTCCTGGATAAAAAGTCTAAATGTTTTCTTCTTGATGAGATCGATATTGATGATAGTGACGATACTGGTTTGCTCTCTACCTTCTCACAGTGGGATGGAAACAAGAGAGGTCCATTGGAGTGGAAGCCAAAAGACGGGGTCAAGAATCTTTGATCGATCCGAAGAATCACTCCCAGATACGATTCTGCTCCGTGACGAAGTCTGTCGCCAAGCCCGCCTAGTGACAGGTCCCTTGAGAATCCACAGTCTGCCAATAAAATTATATACTATTACTTCCTTGAAATTTTATTTTGTTGGCTTATATATACATTTATATTTTTATTTTTCGAACCCGCTAAACAAAAATCCTGAATCCACTACTGAATTTTGATCAAATATTTCATCTGGTACGTGTGAGTAAGCCAACGTTAGATAGGCTGACTAGTTTTAAAATATCTAAAATTGACCACAAAGGGTCCTAATAATATGTGTTTTTACATGATTGGTACTTCTAGTCTTCTGCTATTTTCATTAAAACTCCAACTAAATTCGAATTATACATTACAACTTTTAACTTCATTATAGCATGCTATTTCTTTTCTTACCATATTTTTGTTTATTGTTCTATTTTTCCTTGGTGTTACCAACCTTTATGACTCTGTGATTAAAGTGAGTTAATAATTGTCAAATCCAAACTGATATTTAACTATCAAAAAGAAAACAAAAATTACCATTGGATCTAGACTAAGATCTTTCATTTCATCGTATCGTATAAATCATGAGACAACTAATATAAGTAGACATTCGGAGCTGGATTAAGTCCTTTTTCCTCAAGTCAATATCAAGATATAAGCGCGAATGAAAGAACTCAGCATTCTAAACCGTTTCTGTTCAAGAATGTAACAAGAATTTACACTTCAGGCGCAACCTCCATTGTTTCTCCATCTGGAGCTTCTTTATCGTCTGTAGCAGTTCCTTCTTCAGACTGCATTTGAGTTGGAGAAGGCGGTAACATCTGCACCACGTTTTCCACAAGCTCTTCCACTGTTTCTGCAGCTTCCCCAAGAAGGGCGTCATATTTCCTTAATATCTGATACACGTCAAGAAGAAACAAATATATATATATATATATCAGAACCTCAAGCAAAATAAACATAACGTGTTAATGATAGTTTTGGCCGAACCCAACAGATATTCCTCAAGCAATGTATATTGTGTTAAGAAACAAGTCACTGTTCTAAAATACAAATCCTGGTTCCGCCTCTGTCCAACAATCACCTTACTAGCGAGTCACACTGCTTACCATTGTTAATGACTAAAACACGACTGATGCACCATTGTTATTTGCTCAAATCAGATGACTGAACCATATCTTCTAATGTCGATTGCTTAGAAGTATTAAGATCACATGTTGTGCAACAATAAAACCACAGTTCATAGACATCTAACAAGTTATGATGCTGCAAGTTTAAATAGTCAATATACCAAGAACATCATGTTTTCGAAATTACCGGATAAAGTTCAACGAGTGAAGAAGGCCTGATATTGATGATGTTAACGATCTCATCCCCCTCAAGTTTGATACATTCACATTGTTTCGGTTTGATACATTCACATTTTTCCAGTTTGATACATTCGCATTTTCCCATGAGTTCACCAATCACTTGTCTTGTCTGATTGCAAGCAGCAGTTTGCTCTAAATAATCATACACCTAGAAGATCAGAAACATTAGATATTGCCGGGTACAACGAAATACTCTCAAACAAGAAGTTCAATAATGTAACTTCCAACCTTGAACTCTGATGGTGTAATGGGGACTATGACCCGCGTAGGATCTCTTCCTGCACCTCTGGAGCGTAGAAAATCAAGCACCTCAAAATTTGTGAGAGCACCTGCATTTGCTTCGAGGCTGCAAAAAATAAATAAGAAAGACCATGTACTTAGTACGCTCAATGAAGCAATGGACTTCAATCAGGAACGAAGACATAAAGAGCTCATACATCTTCATCACTAGAAGCCAGGACACCGTGTTCAAAATATTATTCTTCAATCACTCACAACGAGTTGCTTGCAGAGGGATGTATCTGTAATTTGGAAGGAAAAAAAAACAAGCGTGAGCCTTGTTTTTCCTTTTATCTTTTCCCAGAAGGAAGTGTTTTATTTAAGGCTTTCTCTTACTTAGTACATAATCGTTATTCAGCATTCAAACCAAAATCTAATCAGTTGTAGCCTAATAAAAGCTTCAGAACTTAGTGGTTAAGGCTTCACAAGACGAGTTACTGATTAAACCAGAGTAGTTGAAAAAAAGATCACAAAGTCTTCCATGTTTCTCCGACTCTCCTTTTTGTTTTGCAACGGGAGTGGGCAGGAGAACATTTATAATATGCTACTATTACTTTTCATGACGGACATCAGTCTCTTTACAAGCTAATCAAGTTAGTACCAAAATAGTGAACAAAACATGAAAACCAATAAGAAAAGCAGTACAAAAGCATTCAGAACAAAGAACAGTAAAATAGTGCAATAACCGAAACACAATAAACAACACATAACCCATAACGGAAACACAATAAACAACACATAACCCAAACCGAAACACAATAAACAACACATAACCCGTAACCGGAACACAATAAACAACACATAACCCATAACGGAAACACAATAAACAACACATAACCCATACCACATGTGTAATTATCATTTTTTTCCATGATACTCAATAAACTTGCTCCCTTTGATACAAAAGGGCAAAGAAACATCGGAAGACGTTCAAATCTAGTCTCGGGTGAATTAAGCAGTCAAAAATTAAATGAAATTCCCTTATACCTCAAACACACCCACCTACCTTCTATCTCAAACAACAACTAACACTGAAGCGCGTAGCCTAGTGGTCAATCTGAGTTACGAAACACAAGCTCTCAATTACAAATTCCATTATAGACATTACTTCCTATGTTTCCTAGCCTTGGTAGACAAAATACTCTCGTATCGTGTGAAATTAGTCGAGGTGCATACAAATTAACCCAAACACCACAGTTATTAAAAACAAGTACAAGTTAAAATCCATTAAAACAAGCAGCAGAAGAAGAAGAAGAAGAACAAAACCAAGTAAACCAGCAACAAGAACTCAAAAAACTAATAAAATATCCATCAAGATATAATTTTTATGCAAAAAATTCATTCAAAAAGAAGAAAAATCACTCTTTCTAGAGATTCTAAAGCTTAATTTAATGGAGAAATAAGTTAGTTACCTTTTCTTTATCACTGAAATTGCAGAGATGAAGGGAACAAGTGAGAAAAATAATGGCGGATCAAAAACAGAAGTACTTATTAGGGCTTTGCTTTTTAGCGAGGGTATTATTGGAAAAAATTACATAAATTGATATATTTTAGTAAATAATTACTGATTTTAGCCATACTTTTCATTTATTACCATTTATAGCAACTTCTTCGCTCCTTTTTTTTTTCTTTCTTTCTCCTTTTCTCTGTTTCACTCCCTCTTTTTTTTTTCTCCCTTTCTTTCTTTCATTCTTCCTACTTTCTTTCTGGTGTCCTTTCTTTCTTTTTTTTTTTGTTGCTCTGTCTCCTCTTACTATTGATCTTTTTTCTTTTTTTCGTAGAATAGTTAATTATTGTAGACTCTATAAAACTTATATCAATAGTTAATTAGAGAAGTAATATAATCGTAACAAATGAAGAGGCATAAAAACTGTAAAATGAATTAAATTTAAATTAAAAATGTATTACAAACATATTAAAGTTGAATTATTAGAAGAAAAGTAGTATAATCGTAACAAATGAAGAGACATAAGAAACTGCAAAATGAATTAAACTTGAATTAAAAATGTATTATGAACATATTAAAGTTGAATTATTAGAAGATAATTAAATATGAATGCAGAATGTAGAAAACAAAAGAACATTCTGATCTGCATGTAAACTGAATAAAACTTGTATCAACAATGACTTAAACAAGTAAACAATTGTAACAAATCAATTAATTAATTACAAAATGCATTAAACTTGTATTTACAAAAATATATTACATAAATATTAAAGTCGAGGTAGAAGACAAAATTAAGCATGAATAAAAAAATGCAACAAATGAAATATTAGAAAATGATTTATAGAGTGAATTAAACTTGTATCAATAATGAATTAAACAAACATCCAATAGGAACAAATAAATAAAAATGCAAAACGAATTAAATTTGTATTACAATGTGTTAAATTCGAATAAGAAGAGAGAATTAAAAATGAATGGAAAACGTAGCTAATGACTGACAAGACAATGATCTGTAGAGTGAATTAAACTTGTATCAATAATGAATTAAACAAATATCCAATAGGAACAAATAAATAAAAATTCAAAATGAATTAAATTTGTATTAATATTGTATTACGATGTGTTAAATTCGAATAAGAAGAGAGAATTAAAAATGAATGGAAAACGAAACTAATGAAAAACAAGACAATGATCTGTAGAGTGAATTAAACTTGTATCAATAATGAATTAAACAAGTATCCAATAGGAACAAATAAATAAAAATGCAAAATGAATTAAATTTGTATTAAAATTGTATTACGATGTGTTAAATTCGAATAAGAAGAGAGAATTAAAAATGAATGGAAAACGTAGCTAATGACTGACAAGACAATGATCTATAGAGTGAATTAAACTTGTATCAATAATAAATTAAACAAATATCCAATAGGAACAAATAAATAAAAATGCAAAATGAATTAAATTTGTATTAATATTGTATTACAATGTGTTAAATTCGAATAAGAAGAGAGAATTAAAAACGAATGGAAACGTAGCTAATGATTGACAAGACAATGATCTGTAGAGTGAATTAAACTTGTATCAATAATGAATTAAACAAGTATCCAATAGGAACAAATAAATAAAAATGCAAAATGAATTAAATTTGTATTAAAATTGTATTACAATATGTTAAATTCGAATAAGAAGAGAGAATTAAAAATGAATGGAAAACGTAGCTAATGACTGACAAGACAATGATCTGTAGAGTAAATTAAACTTGTATCAATAATGAATTAAACAAGTATCTAATAGGAATAAAAAAAAAAGTAAAATGAATTAACTTTACATTAAAATTGTATTACACAGTATTTAAAGTTGAATTAGAAGAGAGAACTAAGAAAGAATGAAAAATGTAACTAACGAAAAACATGACAATGATCTATAAACTGATAAGTATCCAATAGTAACAAATAAATAAAAAAAACTTCAAAATGAATTAAATATGCATTAAAATTGTATCATCTAATTCAACTTTAATACATTTGCAAGACAATTTAACGTTATATATAATTCATTTCAATCTAATATTTCTCCTAAAATCAATTATAAACTTGGCCAAACACTTAAAAGTGAGATATGAACTCCAAACGACATTTTCAATTATTTGTAGAATTACCTATTTAAACTTATCACAAATTCGTAAAATGAAATAATGAATTCAAAATTTAAAGCTTTATAATGACTATCAATGGTGAACTCTTGCTTCTTTAATTTTAATGATTTGAAATTTCTGCTTTAAAATATGATTTTATACAATTTTACGTTTTTTTTTTCCTCTTTTCATTTTTTTAAATAAAAATAGTGACATGTACATAATGAAATATGAAAAATTGTTTTGTTAATTAAATAAAAATTGAAAGAAGAAAGAAGAATTTTTTTTAAAAAAGAAAAGAAAAGAAAAGAAGAATACAAAGATAATAATGATAGAGAGAGAAATATAAGAAGATCTTTAAAAAAATAAAAAAGTTACGAGGCAAAAGGACCGAGAAAGGAAGCGACGGTACTTTTTCTTAATTTAAAAAAAATGTTAGATTTAGTTATAAAAATTATATTGACATAAATGGTAAATATTTTTTAAATATAGCATATTTATGTGATTTACCCTTATTGGAATTAGATAATCGATGCTCAAAACATCCCGCATTCGGACACCGTATAGAAAATATCCTCTCGCTCTTTTGTCGAGTTAATATCTCAGAACGTCACTCAACTTTGCGAATTCATCTAGCAAAGTCACTAAATTTTATTTTGTATCAATAAAATCACTAAACTTAGATATTTCTATCAATAAAATCACTGAATCAAATCTATTATTAAAAAAATATTGACATAGCAAAATAAATTACTCGTATATTTTATATCATATAACCCAGATCCACAAATAAATAAAATCGAAGAAAACTCATTAAATCGGGACAAAGTAAACTACGATTTTTTTTTATGATATTGTTAAATAATTTACTTCTTGATTTAATAAATAAATGAATATCTTTTCTTAGTGAAACATATTTTTGTATTACTTTAATACTAATACCATAGTAATTTGCCTCCTCAATAAAAAATATGAGTACAAGTACTATAGCAAAAAAAAAAAAACAATTTAAATCCAATACAGGAAGAAAAACAATAAATAAATGTCAAAAATAGAACAAGTATTTATTAATTAAGTTTTTCAGCGCGTAACGATTTTTAGATATTTTTTGCTATAAATAATAGGTAAAAATCTTACTTTTACTTCGTAATTTTCACCGTTTGCTAACGTTAGATTTGTTTAAACTTAAAAATAATATTTTTTCAAAATTGTTAATAAATAAGTTTTGAAATTTGAATTTGCGTTTGCACATACATTTTAGTTGATCTTTTTTAGTAATAAATTGGATTGAGTGATTTTATTGCTAAGTTTAGTGACTTTAGTGATGTAAAACAAAGTTTAATGACTTTGCTAGATAAATTCTCAAAAGTTTAGTGACTTTTTAAGATATTAACTCTCTTTTTATCGGATATCCGCATTAAAGTCCGACTTTTGAAAAAGTTAATTTACCAAATTGCCCTTATTTTGAAAAGCTTATTTAAGGGATAAAATGGTAAAAATATATGTTTAGATAGACGTACTAGGGGTTTAAGGGTTTAAGGAGTTAGCGCAGAAAGAGAAGCTCAAATTGGGGCATCAGAATGAATAAAGGTAAGATTTTTTTTCTGTAACCCACAAAGCATTGTTAAGAAAAAACATGAAAAAAAGCTTTTCTTGTTGATTCTTGATTTTGGTGATCCAAATTTTATAATTACTTATAAAAAAAGATGAAATTTATTTCATGTTTAGAGAAGAAGCTAGTTGTTGTTGTTGTTGTTAATGTTGTTTTGGACCAAAAGTTGCTGACTTTTATGTGAAATTGCCCATGAATGACTGCATAATTGTAATGGAGGAGTCTGATTGCAGTGTCATTACGTTTTGGGTTGAGCTTTTGTTCTTATAAAAAAAGTTGTGATTTTGAGTTTTGGGTTTTTAGAAGTTGTGATTTTTGGAACTTGAAGTTTGTTTGGACATGCATTTTACTTGTATAAAATTTCCGGGTATTCTTAAAAAGGTGAGATTTTTGGGTCTATAAGGCTTAAGGAAGTATTATTAACACCTAACACATGAAGGCATATGAGAAACATGATGTTCTCTACTTGCCTTCGCTTATTTTTGTTCTTTTTATTCGTTTCCTAATTCTACTATTGAATACATGTGTGACTAGTGAATTGAATCTACCTATATTCCTAGGAGTTGACATTGGTTTTTGTCCAGATAAAGGCAAACTTCGAACAGTAGCAGGTCCGCCTCGAACCCTTAATGTGAACAAATTTGCTGAGTCTCGAGCTTCTGAACTTGAATCTCTGCACTCAATTGTAAAAGAGCGGTTAAGTAATGACTTTAGATCTAAAAGAAGCAAGAGAAGGCGAACAACTGGACATGACAATAGAGTGGCAAAAGGTAGAGTTAGAAAGAAGCAGAAACTAGGAGATGAGAATCTCAATAAACCAGACCATTTGAAGAACGATAAAAAAACGCTTCCACGCCATGTTCGTAGGAGAGTTGAGCTTAAAAAGAATTCTCTGAACGGCTTCTCAACGTCAGGAGATGGGACTAAGAGACTCAGAACCCACTTGTGGTATGCTAAGCGTTTCGCAATGACAAAACTTTGGGGATTCTACCTTCCCCTTGGTGTTCAAGGCAGGTAATAATAACTTTCTGCTCTTTGCCAATGTATCTGAAGTGCAGCTACAAAATTTTTAACTTTATCCTAGTGCATTGAAAGGAAATATTTGTTATCTTGTGCTTAAACAAGAAAATAGACTGTTGTTTTACTAATTACAAAGAAACACATTTGTTCATTGTTCAAAATTGCTTATTTGCCTTGTTGTATTCTTTCTATTGTGGGAAGAAGGTCCTTTGCCTGTTTATATTTCATTGATCATGAATATATGATGCAGGGGGAGGGGCTCGAGAGCTCTTCTGAAGAAACTACAAGGAGGAGTACTTGTACATGATGCAAGTTACTGCAGTGCTGTCCAGTTGGAGGGTCCACAGGCAGGCATTACTCACTCTTTCCTGCCAAAATCTGACTTGATAATTGTTCTTCTCTTTAAATTATTTCCTTTCGGTGCCTGGATTACTTAGAAAGTGATGACATAATTAAATAAATATTTGTCTTATAAAGAAAATTAAATAAACAATTGCGTGTATTTTTTATCTTATGTTGGTCCATAACTTGCAATTATGGGCCCAGAAAAAAGGATTAGCAAGGAAAAAGTTGACGTCTGCTAGCTAGAGATTGAGCTTATATAACATGGTCATTCACATTTTCTTTCAGGATTTGTTGCTGTCGATCCTAAATACTGTGCTTGTGCCTTCTCCATACTCGTATTGTGAGGATGCTCGTAATGACGTACTCTCTGGTGCTATCTATGGTAGTGCTGAGGTGGGTGGTCCATCTTGCTATTCTGATTAAAGCGCCCTCCAAAATTTGCTTGCTTGATACTTGTGTTTCTTCTGGCAGCTCCATCATGTAGAAGCCACCTTTTCTAAGACAATTGCTCCTGTAACCTATATGTGGCAACCACAGCAGTGTAGGAAAACTGATACAAAGGTCGATCATGCCGATATATGTGGTGAACAACAGAAGATTGATGGATGTGCTTCTTCAAGACGGCTATGGGTTTGGATACATGCTGCTGCTTTCAGTGAAGGATATCATGCTTTGCTAAATGCTTGTGAAAGGCAGGTTGAGTAAAGAATCATGTGGTGTCCATTTCTAATACTATATATAGTAGTCTCGCTGACTTTCTTCGGTCTCAGATGGTATAATAAAATAGTGATGGCTGAATACATATTCCTTTTTTGATTATAAATGCATACAGTTTACTGAAGATGTGATTTACTTGCCTGTTCATTTCGCTGTAGATCAGAAATAATGCTTCTTGGTTTTCAGGTAGATGCTGCTGGCTCCAGAGTTAGTTGCATTTCCCTTGAGGATCATCTGGGGAAGTTGGAACTGATTGGATCAGGGGCATCTGAGCTTCTTCAAAAGCTTTTACATCCTGCAACCTGGTGATTTTTTTGAAGGGACAACCTTTCTATTTTAACTGATTTATGAACATGATTACTGAACGTCGTTGTTTTCTATGCAGTTCTTCAGTAAATTCTTCCCTGGTGAAGTATGCATCCTTCATTGAGAATGACGACCAAAACCTTTCTTCAGCAATCTTTTCTCTCTTTGTCAATGATCCTCGATTTTTGAATAAAGATACTACTGATCCTTTGGAAGCAAAGGGTCAAAATATACTATCTTACAAGAAAGATGAGAAGGGAATTCCAAAAAGGGACATGAAGTTACTCTCTTGCCCGTCCTTAGAATGTGAAGGAAGTCCTGGCTTATCTGAGTGTATAGATCTCTGGGATGCTAAAGAAGGCTTTGACCCTCCAATAGAAGAAAACATCCTTTGCATGGAGAAACACCATCAGCGTATGGAGTTGTTTCGCGTTGGTGATGTGAAATCAGGCAGACAACAACCTTCTGTTGAGAGACGGTTTTCTAGAGTCTGCCCTATACTGCTTCTGAAAAGTGATAACCAGAAAACTTCTATTATAAGGTAAATCTCCATGCATAGGCTTTGGAAATTGACATAAGTCTGATTTATATTTACACATGGTTGCTCAATATACTCACTTGACTAAAATACATATCGCATGTGCTGAAACTAGAACTCTCATGCCATAAACACCTGTTCTCGAGTTTTGATGTCTTCAACCTTCAACTTGTGGCTAGGTTGATGTCATTATTTTCATACAACATATTGTTCTGCTTTCACATCTTTTTCTGGTTTAGTTTGTTGGCTTAACTTTTGAGTAGGATACATATTTATATGCATCCACCTTAACCACACCACCATCTAATTACAAAAGAAAAGATGGTAACTGCACTTTCTATAGTTTATAGTGTAGGTAATTGTCCTATTGGTTTGTGCTAGTTTCTGGCTTTCTGCAGGTGTATCACGTAAGGTTATTAGTCAATAGAAACATAGTGTTTTACTTCTTTGGTAATTGCCTACCAGAAAGCTCAGTAGGGGCTTAGCTAGACAAGCAACTGTCAGCCCTCAAATGTCAGGGGAGAGATCCTTACCAATACATTCTCGATCCGGTTTCAAAGACAAAGCAAAAGGCATCTCTTATATTTCTACAAATAGAAATAAGAGAAAACAATTTTATAGAGAATAAGAAATGTGTAACATAAAATGCATATGCGTATGTGTCTTTGTGTCTGCCTCCTATCCCAGTTGTTTGTCTAGGTTGATTTTTCATGGAGATTAAGGAGAATAAAAGTAAGTATTTTTATAATAGAGTTTGTAATAAATATGTTAAAATAATAATTATAGGAATTTGAAAAGGGCATAAGATGTCACTTCAAATATGAAATATCACATTAACTTTTGGAAGATGGTATATTTGCAATTCTGGGGAAATCATGATTTATGATTGTGCTAGAACTTTATATTTGTGTAACATGTTACTCATTTTTCTCTCAAACTTTTCGATACCAATAGCATAAAAATTAAATTTCACTATCAAGTATATAAGTTCATATTTTTCCTTTAATTTATTTTGGTCATACACTTCTGTTAAGGTTACGTTTTCTTTCTTGAATAGCTATTTTTTTGGTCTTCTACAACAATCTTGTCACATCTCTTTTGCTAGTCTAACCACTTGGGAGAATCAGCCTTCATAGTACTCACCTTTTATTCTTCCTCAATTCAATTACTTGAGAAAATGAGGCAATTAAACATCATGCTTTGATAGGGATATCATGTTCTTATATAGAGAATACCTCACTGTTCTTTTTAATCTCCCTTCAGATGGTCTATTATTCTTCCGCTATGTTGGATCAAGGTGTTCTGGATCTCTCTTGTGACCAATGGTGCTCAAGCGATTGGTTTGAGGGAGAAGCACTGGATTGCTTGTGATGTTAGTATGCATGTTCTGCTTTCGTTCTGAATTTGAGTTTGACATCAATTTTAGATCCTAATATATGTGTTTTCTCTTTGCAGCTTGGGTTGCCATGCTTTCCAAGGGAATTCCCTGATTGCAGCGCACACTCTTGTTTTATGGCCT
Source organism: Solanum lycopersicoides (assembly GCA_022817965.1). Taxonomy (NCBI): domain Eukaryota; kingdom Viridiplantae; phylum Streptophyta; class Magnoliopsida; order Solanales; family Solanaceae; genus Solanum; species Solanum lycopersicoides. The sequence continues at coordinate 2,671,410 of CM040628.1, read as the reverse complement.
TGGAGGAAGCTGCTTATGATGAAAAGTCTGAGCTCCGTTCTCCTCACACAAGGACTTGGAAAGTTCCTGTTTCATCTCCATGGGACAGTGTCCGCCTTGCTCTAGAAGGACTCAGTGGAGCAGGTCATGATCGGATGGAACATGAACAGCTTTCTCCAAACGATATGATAAAGAACTTAGAAATGAGTACTCCTTACTCTAGAAGATGCATAACTGACTCAGAGAGTAGTTGCAGTGCTCCATTCGAGGGATTCGTGGCAAGGACGTCTTATGTTCTGACTCAGTTTTTGGATGAGATTAGTGGTAGTCATCTACTTTTATTTCCCAAAGCGCTTCACAGGACTAAGTGCATATCCAAATTTATGAAGGACGAAAGAATATACAATGAGGATTCAGATAAGGGCATTTACCAGATAAATCAGGACCAGAAGCTGTGTTTGGTCAGAGTTATTCTGCACGCCCACAGAGAAGGTTCCTTCGAAGAAGGAGCAGTTGTTTGTGCACCTCAAATTGATGATGTAATGTTGTTCACAACCAGGTGACTATTATTATCCATTTTGTATTCAGTTATTTGCTTGCTTTATCCCATTTAATTATATTTATTTGCTCATTTTAAGAATTTTATCTGCAACACAGTTGCCTCTTCATTACAATATGCATGACTAATCCTACTGCTAAATGATGATGCTTTGATAACAAATATCTTTGGCAGATCACTTAGGACATGTAATCTGCCAAAAATACAACTTTCATAAAACATCTGGATAGAGCCTATCATCACTTAGAAACACATTCATGTATGAGGCTCTACTATTTGGCCGATCAGTAGATGCATTAGCTCTGTTCTATGATAATTCACCAATTCTAAGCAAGAAAACACTTGGCATTGGAAGTTCTGATGGGGCAAAATTTCGGTTCTTTTGTAAGCTTATTTGTAGGTTTATGAGGATTGAGTCATTTTTCCTTTTCTCGAATAAGATGTTTACGTGGAACCATTTACCTACGGATGGACAAAGTTATATCACCTTCACTAGCTAGTAGTTAGTATTTATATACATATAGTAGTTACACATGCTTAGTAGATTGCATACGATCTCTTGTTATTTTGGCCTGTGCTTTGCCATTCAACTAAAGTCAGGAAATCCAATAGCAATCTTGAAAACTCTGTTCAATTATTAGTAGGTTTGCATTTTGATGTTTAACAGGACTAATCTTACTGATGCTTGCCGAAAGTGTCTGACCGAAACTAATTTTAAATAGAAGTAAAGGGAGAGCTTAGAGGTGCTTCTTATTATCAAATGAACCTGCTTTTGAATTATGCAGATCAGAGATATCCAAAGGCGAACTTCAAGTACCCGAGTCCTTTGTAAGATCATGCTTCTCTCAACAAGCAACTGGTAAATGGGAATTTCAAGTACCTGAAGATCCTGCTGCCAAAGAATCTCATCGATTACCAATTGGCTTTATTACAACTGGATTTGTTCGAGGAAGGTTAGTAAACTAAACGTTAATCCTGGATGTATTTGCATCGTAGCAATTATGACTTGTTCTTTCATTTGGCACTGAGTTCGTACTTCATCCGAATTTATCCTTCAGTAAGAAGCCTGTAGCAGTGGCTCTTTGCGAGGCTGTCTGTCTTGCTCATCTGAGAGAGGAACAGTGGAAAGCTGTAGGCGTTAGGAAAAGAAGGAAGGAGATCTATGTCCTGGTTAGAAACTTAAGGTCCACAGCATATAGACTTGCACTTGCTTCTATCGTCCTCGAACAATGGGAAGATGATGTTGAATATATGTGATTATACAAGGGGTTCGCGATGGTTATTTACAGTATTTATGCAGAAAACTCTCCACGAGAAAAGACGAAAAAATTCCAATCTCATGTTTGATATGTATTTTTTTTCCATTAAGATTGTATTTATCCAAAGAGCAATTAGTCTTGGTTGAAATTCTGATGGGAGACTTTGCTACATTGTATTTGGTTTTTACATCATGGAGATAGTTTTTCTATAGATTTTGTTACTCTATAAAGGAAAGTTGTTAATGAGACAACTTAAACTATGTTTTTTCATTCTTCTCTACATTTTTTTCCTGAAAATATATCGTTTAACGTGTGATAGCAGGTTAGTCACCATTTTTACGAGGTTACCAATTATGTTTTACTCATCATTAACGTGTTATTTAACTTGACATCTATGTTTTCCAACTTTGGGTGTGCATAGTTATACTTAAATTTATATAAAGTTGAACAGGTAACATATGTGTATTTACCTATGTGTTCTACGTGACATAATATATGTGTTATTGGCTTTTGTGTATGTTGTTTGACAACAAAAGAAAATATAAAAATTTAGTAAGTTTATATAATAAAACCATCAATATTACAAAAATAAAAATAAAGTTTGAACTTGAAAGTAAAATCTCATTCCTCAAACTTTTCAAGAATGATGCTCCAGATCGTCAGATCAGACATACACATGTCTAACATTTTTGAAGAATCCGACCAAAATCGTTACAAATAGTTAAGAAAAGGTTGGAGTTCAATTTTTGTATTTGAATGATCCCATTCCAAAGATTCCCACCAATCTTTTTCACTTGAATTTATAGCAATCTCTTTAAGTGTAGAGGGAATTTTGAGTTCCTCTTCATGTGAAAAAAACAAAGGCAAATTCCTTAACCTAACACATCCCTTTATTGACACTTTCTTGATTGAATTGCACTTCATTTTTCCATTGTATATGCTTTTCAATTGTGGCAAAGACCATAAGGTCATTCTTGTCATTTTAGGAAAGACGACGATTCCATCATTTTCGTGATCTTCAATTATTTCTTCGATTTGACTACATGATAGGACATATATCCTCTCGAGATGTCTTAGGTTTGAGCATAGATCAATTGGAAGTAGCTTCTTGATGTTGTGACATCTTTCGATACGTATCATTCTAAGGAAGGAAAAAGTACCAACAAGAGGGATTGAAGGACTCAAACTTGTTTCACATTCATCAAAAATACCAATGAAACTAGGCAATTCGAAGAGATCAAGATGCTCGAGAGAGGGTAATAAGACGGATTCTTGCCCTTGTTTTACCTTCATAAGGTACTCGAGCTTGTTGCACCAACGAACTTTGAAGTACTTCAAATCTTTTGAATCGTATAGACATGACAAGAACTCGGAAAGACAAGTACTAAAGTTGTTGCAACTCTCGATTTTCAAGTGTTGAATGTCTTGTGGAAGCAATAGTACTTCATCTTCTTTACCAAGTCCATAACACTTGACTAGTTTATCTGAAATTCTTCCATCATTGAACTCGATTTGTGTCATTTGTCCTAAACCATCGTAGTCACCTACTAGAATCCTGTAGAACACGAGGCATCCCTCGTTTTCTTGAGCTTTGATGAACCGGTTGAAGTCATGAATAGTAGAGAACCTACCTTGAAACTCTTCCAACTCGTTTAACACCTCTAGTTCCTCACCTTGCACGTCTATATGGTGCGATAACACTAGGCGTTGTAGAGTTGAGAGTTGTGGCAATATACCTATTGGTATCCTCTCTAGCCAACGCATTGCATACATACTCAGGCATTTGAGGCTCAATAGAGCCTCGAGGGATTCAGGCAAAGTCTGAATCCCAGTGCCACTCAAGTCCAACTCTTGCAATGACTCGAGCTTTGCCAGAGTTGGAATTGACCTTAGATTCCAACAAAATGCAAGTAAGAGCGCGGTTAGATTCTCCAACTCGGATACTGAATCAGGCAACTTCTCAATGCAAGTGTGGCTTAAATCAAGCACACGTAACGCCTTCATGTGCTCGAAGAAAGAATCTGGAATCTTCCATAAGTGATAATTCTGCTGCAACATCAATGTTGTTAGCCTTGGACAGTTAGCTGATTTTCCTTCTGGTATTTCAGCTATCTTGTTCCTCATTAGAGATACCTGCAATTCGAAACAATATTAAAAAAATCCGAGTTCTAACAAGTTATGTTGCTCAGACTCTTCAAACATGTCAATAAGCACGTGTTTGATCCTGACACATGTGCAACAACATGTTTGAAGAGTCCGAGCAACTTAGTATATATACGTAACAATATATACCTTGTCCAGATTTTCGATCCATTCATCCTGTTTTGGTGCATCATGAAGCTGAACTCCAGCTCTAATCATAAACATAGGATTCTCAATTGTGATCTTCAATGCCATATCTCGAATCAAGCTATGCATTTTCACAGTATGATTTACGCCACTTTCCAACAAACAAACGCCTTCCAATCTGTTCAGTATTGCATATCCCTCTTCAAATTCTGCCTCACGACTCTCTTGTTCATCGATAAGTCCCTCTAAAACAAATCGACTTATCAAATGATCTTTCGATATATTCTCATCTTCAGGATACAAACAACAGTACAAGAAACATTGTTGTAACTTCTCATCCTTCAATGAATCAAAACTATATAACAACATCTTCATAACATCATCATTCTCCTCCTCTTTACATGATTCATCGAACGCCTTTCTCCATTCATCAACGTTACTCAATTCCAACTCTCTAACCTTTGTAGCTAATGCAACAATCCCAAATGGAAGTCCTTTAGTACATTCATTCACCATAACCTTAGCAATCCCTTCAACTTCACGCGGAACAATCATCTCATTTCCGAGTTTCTCTACAAACAAACTCCAACACTCCTCTGCTTCAAGTGTTTTCACTCTGAATTCCCTTTGACATCCCATTTTTCGACATGTTTCGAGCAAACAACTTGTTACTATCAACCTTCCACCTTCAATTTTTAGAGGATTACCTAACATTTTCAAAGGTACATTCTCTAACACATCATCTAGTACTAAAACAAAATCTTTTCTCTTTGAACGATTCGTGTAACGCGATTGCCCTCTTTTCATCATCATGTTCCTCTATAAGATCAAATCCAAGTGATTTAGCAATATCATTTTGTAACACTTTGATGTTACATTGTTGAGAAACATTAATCCAAATAACTTGGGATTTAGTTTTTGTTCAACAAGATGATTGATGAGTTTAGCTAAGGTTGTTTTTCCAACACCTTTAACTCCATATATACCAATACTTGTAATTACTTTGTCTTTCTTTAAACATCTCCAAATTCTTTCACATGTTCTTTTTGTTTCTTCACCAAATAACTTTGTTGGAAAAAATGACTCTCTTGCTTCCATTTTTCTTTTCTTCTCCTAGTAAAAATCAAGAAACAAGATCAATCACTTTTTTACAGTTCGATGCACTAAGTTTTCGTTATGTATGGGGTCCATAAAAGAGCTGGACCACACAACGAAGTTGACTGACGTGTCTGCAGCAAGTGTTGATGAAGAAGAAAACTGACGATTGGAACATGTCAAAGGAACAGGTCCAACAAAGCTGACTGGCGAGTTTACAACACTTGCTGAGCTTCGTTGGACATGTTCATCGTCAGCTTCTAAAAATCAAGAAACAAGATCAATCACATTAAAAAGACAGTCGTGCACTAAGTTTCCGTTTTGTATGGGGTCCAGAAAAGAGCAGGACCACACAAGGGTTCATTGTACTTTTACATTTTGATTATTTCCACATCTCGAACTCATGACTTGTATGGTCACATGACAATAATTTTACCAGTTATATAAATGAGGAAAGGACATTTTTATGAAGTACAAAGAGATCTTATAAGTTGAGTTTAAGAGAAATATAGGAAGTGTTTAAATATAACAGTTATTGGTGGATTTCTTCCTCATCAACAAATTATTTCTATAAATATTTCAATTTTCTTACTCCAAAGTTCAAATAACTTGTTCAAACCAATATTTAGATACTTATATCAAGCGTTAAAAAAGAATTTCGGTGGATAAAATATTTCACATTTATACGGGATTTAAGGAAGGGCCGCACCCTTAATACAAGCATAAGTCCATGGCTCAAACCTATTGCCACATCATTTTTAGACTAAATCCTGCTTTTTATGTTACTAAAATAGTTTTTTATTCTGAAAATGGACTTTCCTAACGTGAATTTACGTATTAGTCGAATTCCGAAATAGATACTGAACATCATGTGAGAAGCAGAAAAAAAACATTTGGGGTATAGCTTCAACACCCTATTAGTAATTCATCTATCAAGTCAAGAAAAGTGAGCGGAATCTAAAATTTTGTCATTAAATAGATATCAAACAGAGCGGCATACCAAGATAAAAAAGGCAACAAAATAAATATAACAAAACGAAACTTTACGACAACAACATAACATACCATAGAAAAAAAGCAAGAAATTAATACAACAAAACAAAACTTTACGACAACAACATAACATACCAAAGAAAAAAGCAAGTAATAAATATAATAAAACGAAACTTTATGATAACAACATAACATACGAAAGAAAAAAGCAAGTAATAAATATAATAAAACGAAACTTTATGATAACAACATAACATACCAAGAAAAAAAGCAAGAAATAAACATAATAAAACAAACTTTACGACAACAACACAACAAAGATGATATTTAGACTATCTTGTAGTAAATATTAAAGTTGCAATATAAGATAAAGTAAAGAGAGAGCACTATACCTTAAAACTTTATTATCTCTTTAATTCAAAACGTGAATTCAGATATTTCTTGAAGTGCTATCGTTTTTGAAATTAGCCAAACATAAATTATAAAAAAAGTTACTACAAAATAAATGGAAAAAATATTTGTTAAGAAAAGAGTTCAAGATCAATGATTTTTTTTTTTTTTTAAGCTTTTGAAAGAGAATGAAAATGAATTAATGAAAATCATGAAGCAAATAACATTGGTTATAAATAATGTTTGTGATGAAATGCTTACCACTAAAATCAAAGTAGAAAATACCAAGTCAAATATGCTTAGTAAAATTATTATTATTACATTGTTTATTTAGTTTGGAACATGATTAAATAACATGTTCATATATATATATATATATATATATATATATATATATATATATATATATATATATATATATATATATATATAATTTTCAACTAAAAAATCTCATGAACCTTTGAACATGTAGACCACTACCCATTCTTGGGACTTCCATATTGTGTTAATAAATGGTATCCTTATTTTATTTTAGTTTTATATATATAAAAGAATATTTGGTTGGTAGATCAATTTTTTTCCAACCAAATTTCTTGTTTTATAAAGAGAGTATTTGTTTTATGTACATATATCATTATTAATGCTTAAGCCATTTTTATCGTGCCAAGATAAAGGTATAATAATTAATTCATTTGGTAGAATACTAAGAGCTCTTCTTGTATCAGTTGTCACATTTTCTTTGTTACGATGATTTAAGAAATCTTTGTATTTTTTTATTTTTGTTTAAGGTTTGAATGGTTGAGTTTTATTGAGTTTAAATGTTCAGCTGACAAAGTCGTAAATAGAAGAGTTCAATTTACAATCTGAATCAAATACAAAAGTCTCTGATCAAGTCATTTCCGTTATTTAAAAACAAGACTAGTTAATCTTATTTCAAGAATATTTATTTTTAAGGATAAAATGGAAAAAATAATTAATTTTACCTTAATTATATAAATTGACTGTATTTTGAGACGAATATTGTTGATAAGCTTGACAACTAATATGAGACGGAAAGAGTACCAAAGTATTCGAAAATCAAATGTCCATTACAATTGGTACACTTATACTCTCTATGTTCTATAATAATTGGTCAACATTATTAAAGATGTTCTTTTCAGAATACTGGTTAATTTACAAAATTAAGATATAATAATTAATTATTACTTTTTTCAATTTCCATCTTAATATTAATTATTTTTAAAAATAGACAATATTGGTTACATTAAAAAGTGTTTAGGGCAAATTAACCAAAAAATCAAAAAAAAATAAAAAAAATTACTAATATGAAATGAAGTATAAAATCAACCTAGCATAATTCCCTTGCAGGTGTACAAAAAATACTTTCTAATAAACTATTTCCAAGACAAATTCTTATTAACCATTAGTACAAGAAAAAAAGGTATGCCTCAAATCAACAACTACAACATATCGAATGTGATCTCACAAATGGAGTCTAGGAGAGTGAAGTGTACGTAGACGTTACCTCCTACCTTAGTAGAATAGAGAAGTTTGTTTCCGATAAACCCGATCCTCAACTCAAGGAGGCATGTTATGTTCATAGCACAACAAAAGATTAAACATTACAAGTAACTTGCCACACTAAAACAACCTACAGTATGCTGCATCAAATTTTTCTTGTGGTATAAAATAAACATCCAAAAAAGGCAATATTAGCCTCTCATATTTTTTAACATTCATCAGTTAGAAGGTATACATGCTAAAAGCTTAGTAAAATGCCTCCAAAAGCTAGACTTATTTCATAATCTTTCTTCAGTCCTGTCATCTTGAAATCCGACGAAAAAGCTACGAGAGTCGAGAGCAGCTTACAAATCTACAGGTCCAAAGCTACTCCATTGTTCTTCAGATGTTGCATCAACATGGAGAGTCTCAATCTTTGGTCTTGTAGATGGATCAGGGAAGTTCCAGAAAGAATCAGAATTCTCGAAGAAGACGTAAAATAGAATAGCTGATGCCAAAAACAATCCCAAGAGTAATAGATAAATCTGCCACTCTGCAATTGAAGAGATAGGGAGAAAAAAAGTCAATCTTGGAGTCAAATGCACGCGATTGTCCCTACACACAGAAAAAGAAAAAAGAGACGGACCTTTCCAATCGGTTGGGACATTTAACTTAGTCACCATTACTCCCCATTGAGAGGAAGTGGTAAGAGCCACCCTGCCAAAATGTGCACTAGTAAGCAGACAGAATAGGAGTTTTGATTCTTAAAAGGATAGTTGATGAGAAAGATTACAATGACATTAGTAGACACAAGGTTTCAACTTTGAAGAGCGCAAATACAGGCAACAACTAGTGAAGAGAAATTATCATTAGGAAATCATATCATCAGGTATCACCGAGACCTAGCACCTAAGACTCAGAACAATAAGAACTTAGTGGTGTAATCTTTGCCTGCAAATTGTTCACCATGAGTGAGTCTACTAAATCAGCTATTTGGTTAGTTATTTCGTTGCTAAGGCATATATATATATATATATATATATATATATATATATATATATATATATATATATATATATATATATATATATATATATATATATATATATATATATATATATATATATATATATGATTTACTAAATAGTTTTAGATGTCCTTTTGCCTGTTATATGTGAGCAGAATTATGTTTTACTTTTCTTTTTTTGCGTAGGTTTGCCTGCTCCTCATTTTTCATATGTGAAGAACATAGATCCTGGTCTACCATTGTTTTTGTTCAACTACAGCAATCGGGAGCTTCATGGAATCTATGAATCTGCAAGCTAGGTAAGAATGAATGTCAATCCATATAGTTGGACGTTAGGAGGTTCTGGAAGAACCGAATATCCCGCACAGGTTTCATATGTCATGTTTTCTTCTATGTGGTTCTATTGATGTTTTTACTTTTTATGCTTTCTTGTTTATGAATGAAGGTTCAGAAATGTCTACGTCTGCACCGCAAACCCAATTGGCAGTAACTCTGTTTAAGCCTATAATTCAGGATAACTATTACAATGATCAGCGACATTTCATATTTGAGCTATAGATCATGTTCAAGCAGCTAATTTGATCTCAAAGATCTCATCTTGTGTACTCATGTTGATGTTATATTGGACCCAATACACAAGATGAGAACTTGGAGATCAAATTAGCAGGTCAAACATATCTAGTTCATAATGAAATGATGTTGATCATTATAACAGTTCTCCAGAATTATAGGATTAAACAGTTCCCGCAAATGGCTTACAGTGCAGATGCAGACATATCAGAACCTTTGTTCAGAAACAAGAAAGCATATTAAGGAAAGCATCAACAGAACCAAATAAACCACATATGAAGAAAACATGACATAAAACCTGTGCAAACTATTCAGTTCTTCCAAAACCATCCAATATCCAACCTTATGGATTGATATTCATTTTTCCCGAGCTTGAAGCTTTATAGAAACCATGAAGCTCCAACAACGGTAGACCTAGGTCTATGTTCTACACATATAAAAATGAGGAGCAGACAAACCTACCAAAAAAGGGAAAGTAAAACAAAGAACAGGCAAAAGGACAAAGGACATCTGAAACTATTTGATAAATCATATATATATGCCTTAGCAACGACATAACTAACCACATAGCTGATTTAGAATACACTCATTCATGGTGTACAGTTTGCAGCCAAAGATCATGCTGCCAAGTTAGTTTTTAGTCAAAGTTAATTTTTGTCTTCTTCAATAATCAGTTGTTGTGACTGTTGCATGCAAAAGTAGCTCATACACTAAAGATATTCATGAAAGGTTCTAGACATCACTAAAGTCGTATGTACTACGTACAAGACCGTCACAAAAAAGCTTCCATTTTCACCCTTCAGTCACGAGTTACATCTACTACAATTTCCTCTTATTTCTCTCCATACATATTTTGTGGAGAAAAAAGACATGCTAACACTGTTTAGAATTCCATGAAAAACATGGCTTCTAAAAGAGAAGGCATAGGCTTCAGAACAGAAGACGAATAACAGAGAGTCAATACTTCATAGAAAATTATAGCTAGAATTGCACATACCTTTCACTAGGACAAAACTCTAAAGAAGTAATATTAGTACCCAAGTGCAACCTCTTGTGCAAAGAGGAGATCTCCATCTTTGTCACATCAATAACACAGACATCACCATCTTTGCTTCCCCTGCATTTAAATGACAAGCATAGATTCGGATCAATGCATTACCAAACTAAACGCCGCAGCAGATAGCAATGCAAATGGGGTGCAGCCATTAAAGCCTATGAGGAATGGAGCAGGTTACAGCTTATGTGGATGCGAGGGTTGTTGGAACAGATCTTTTAAAATTAAAGGGAGAGGGGGGGTTGAGGTAAGATACGACTAGCTGTCTGAAGTTGAAGTTCTGAGGGAAGACAAGCAAACAAATTTTCAAGATACAAATCCTGGAAATCACAAACCTTTTGGAATTATAAAAAAATTTCTTAGTCTCTGTTATTTTTATTTGAAAATATTAAACCTGAAACTTTATCTTTACCCTATTACCACCCTATACTATTTTACCACCCAATACTACTTAACACCTGAACTATTTTAAACTGTAATAAACACACCCTTAAACGTGATAAGAGGATTCCACTTTTTCTGGTGGGAGAAGGTTTTCCCTTAATGGAGTATGAGTGTGAGAAAGAGGAAGACGATTTAATAGAATAAATGGATGAGAAAATGTCGGGAAAAATTCGTCGGTGACTTCTGTACGTGGTGAGCATGTGAAAAAATCAATTTAGTTCTTGAAAATGAAAAAAAAAAGACTTGACTCTACTTCACAAAGAAAGAAAGGAAAATAATTAAAAAGATATCAACTTAAGTTTTAATGTTAATAAATTAAGTGTCCAAAGTAATTCTATTTTAACTTTTTTCCATCCCTAACATGCCTCCGAGTGAGTGAGCACTCTTTGTTGTACCGCCTCAACACCGAAGGGTGTATTTATAACACTTTAAAATGGATCAAAGGGGTAATGAGACCCCGTAAAGGGAAGGTGTGTTCCTGGAACTTTGGTCATAGTTTGTTTTATGTTGTGGTTACGGAAGACAAAAAGGCAAGTGAATCTAATTTGAGAAGCTAAAATAAATAATATTACCTATTATATGACACTAATTCTGTATAACCTAAATATAACAAGGTGGAAAAAAAATTAAATCTAAAGCGGGAAGAGGCGGGTTGAAAATTATGTGGGCTAAAGGTTCAACCCCCCGCCCCATTGCCACCCCTAGCTGTAGAACACCAAAAAGCCATGTATGGGAGGGGAGACATTCATCAAAATGAAGACAAATCAAGAGTAGCAAAAGAACTTAATTCAGGCAAAAAGTTCAAAAAAAAAGACAAGGTGTTTTTGAAAGATGGGAACACTTCAAATCAAGTGATGGAATCTTACACTAAACTCCAACTGGAAGGGGAATAGGAACCAGATGCTACTCTATTTTAGGTCCCCTTCATGCCTCATTTTGGCCAATCTCATTACGAAACTTTAAATGTTAAATCAACTCAATGATTCATTCAACATCCATGTAAAAAAATACTTTGACGAAGACTCACAATTGCAAAATGATGTCAAATTCCATTTTTTAGCATCAACAGTGCATATCTAAGGAAGGTATTGGACAGTAAGATGATGATAATCGAAATCAACATTACTAGGAGACATAAAAGGAAAAAGATCTTACAGTGCAAGATATTTCCCATCCAAACTAATTGTCATAATGGAAGCTGGCTTATTATATAGGCTTTTATGTCCAATTTTCTTCCATGTAGTGATGTCCCAAACTGCAATCAATGTCTTATTGCCTGTTTTATTGACACAAGTTACACAATGTTTTCAATATGAAAAATTACACAATCTCAATTTAGTAACTTCATTAACTAAAGCCAGACTTTAGAATACCTTTCTGAACAGTAGTGAACAAAAAGGGTTTTGTCCCATCTTTAGAGAACCTGCAGAGCTCAATATTCTCATCCTGCAATGTGAAAGACAGGATATTATAACATCAACATAAAAATGGATAACCAATTGTCTAACAGGTAAGACGGCATATTATTCAGAACTTACTGCATTTCGGGACAAAGTTACTGGAACACCGTCCATTGTGTTCCATATTCTGGCGGCACCATCTGTGGACGTGGAAGCTATGAACTCTGAATCTAAGCTGTATATATATTAACATATGAACAGACATTAAAATCTTGGTCAAGAAAATCATAGAAACAAAAATTCTTAAGATTCTATAATCCATGGATTAAGTATCATTTCTGCAACTACAATAAGAGGCACAGTAAATTCAAGACTCTTTAATCTTTTGAAACTTTTTTTCTAGGAAGATTTCATGATCATATTCAAAAATCAGATTCACACTTCAAAACTCAAAGAGTATAGCATGGACGCAAATCCATGCAAAAATGCATGTATTAGGGTTTCTTGATCGGGAATGTATCGTTATTGAAATATCAACATGTTTAGTTCTTCTATGACATTTCTCACTTCATAAATATAACCAATAACGGATAAAGTATAATTCTGCATCTAAATTCAGTTAATGTAGCCTTACATCCCATAATATTCACCTCCAAGATATAACCCTGCAAATTAGGTCACCGTCTGTCTCCTTATTCACTTTTAATTCAACATGAAAACAAACTACTTTAAACACTAAGATAAGATCACACAGAGCAACAGCAACAATTTGACAATCTGGTGTGATGCGTAACAGATGAACCAAAAAGATAAAATCCACATGGGACTATAATTGGATGAAAAAGGCAATTCATTCTGATCTTTAAAGTGAAAAATCTACATCAGAATTGTAAAAAGACACAAGACTAAGATCCTTCACTTAGTTTCTTTAGAATATAATCGATGTTTGCAGCACTAAAGTGTGAGAAAAGTAAGAGAACAAGATGTATCACTAATCAACGCAAGTGCACAGACACTGAAGATTATATGTCCCCAGAGCTCATACCAGGTATATTCTCACATATGATAAATAATGGAGGATTATGTACAACTATAATCTGAGTAAAACTAACTGTACCTGAAATCCATGTCTCTGAATGACTTGTGAGCTTTAGGTTCATCCACAATAATGCGCATGGTTGGCCACTCAAAAAGTCTAAAATGTCCATCCTTCAAGATTCAAAGTAGTACAAAGTCAGGACAACAAGGCAATATCCTCATAAAATATAAGAGACAATCTTTCACAAAATTGCTTACAACTCCGCCTGTAGCTAATTTGGAGCCATCAACACTAAAGGCCATGCATTTTTGTGGACCAACATCTTGGATAGGAAACTCCTTGCACACAAATTTTATATTATCTTCATGACCATATAACTCAAACAACCTGCAGGAAACAGCAAACAATATATCCTCTTCCCAGGCTAAGAAAATAAATAAAAAGCAAGACAAAAATCATATTAAAAACTCAGACTAATCATCTGTATGTTCCTTTGTTGGGTGACAAACTTAATCAGTAACGTGAAAAAGATAACTATCAGCCAAAACAAGACCTGAACGACCTTTGCATCAAAAGAGGGTCAGCACAACTGAAAGCTGCAATGACACATACCCACACAGGAACATAGTACTGTGTTGAATTTATATGAAAATATATACGTAATGGAATTTTTTTCTTTTATCAATAGATGAAAAATCATGAATGCAACATTTAGGACCGTCCAACCATTGCTACTCGCATCACTACAAATCAGGTCCCGAGATGTTCTTACCAACATATACTAATGATGCCAAATTAAAATCTTCCCCTATCACATATCAAGCTCATGTTCAGTGACCTTCACTAAGGTTTCTGATCTACCTCCAAAACCTAAATCCATCTTTTTAAATGGCTAATGCCTAGATTAGGTCTTAAAAGGGGGCTGTCCATAAGAAAAAATTAACTCCAGGTTGGCATGACCTTGAGGTTCACTCAAGATCCGGATTGCCTCTGGGTTAATTAATTACCTACACAAGAAATATTTAACAAAGCAGATCAGCACTTTTTTATGTCAAGAAAACTAACTCACAAGGTTTCTACATGGAAACATATCATAATAATACTCATCAACTAACAGTACTCCATGACCAGTAGCTACCAAGCCATGCTAGGTGTGTTACATAAATGCCCAGAGGCAAACTTACTTTGGAGCTCTATTATGCAGCCTAGACAAAGATTTATCTTATGGCTTGCATACCAAGGATGACTGTTCACTAAAGATAGACTACAGCATATGCATATACAAGTTGATGATGTAGCATGTGGTTTGTGTGAGCAAGAGAGTGATGAAACACATCAACATTTGTTTACTGATTGTCATTGGGGGAATGCAGTGAGGAAGGAGTTGGCTAACTGGATGGGTGTGGCACTGCTAAGAGGCACAATTGAACAAATATTGGCATGGATTAAAAGAAGACGTTGGAAGCAATTGAAGAAGGAAGCAGTAGCAGCTATGTATGGAGCAACAATTTATTATACCTGGCAAGCGAGGAATTGGAGGCAGTTTAGGCAGAAACATGTAAATACAAATTTTATCATCGCACAAATAAAGGAGTTACTAGGTAGACTAGAAAGAGTAAAGGAGTCTAGAAAAGCAAGAAAGTGTCAAGATTTAATACATAGGATGTGTGGTAGATAGTTAATAGCTAGATGCTATAGTTTTGTTTACTTTCCGAAATTGTAATAATTTGTTTTTGGTATAGTAATATTCACAGTTTATTGCCCAAAAAAAAAAAAGTACTAGTTCTGTTCACCTACAGCGCAGTAACACAATTACCAATCATCCATTTCATGAATCACAACAGCAAAATCATCCATTAATAATCTTCATTCAACATACAAACAAAGCCAAAATCAACAATTCATAATAATACTCATCAACTAACAGTACTCGTCCTGTTCACCTACCACGCAGTAACACAATCACCAACCATCCATTTCATGAATCAGAACAGCAAATTCATGCATTAGTAATCTTCATTCAACAATACAAACAAGGCCAAAATCAACAATTCAAAATCACAAGGCATTAAACTCATTCATATCTTGCTTACCAAAACTACCAACTACCAAAAAATCAAATCTTTTTCACAACAAAAACAGTAAAAACCCAACTTCCAGACTAACTTAGAATCAAAATCGAAAAGGGTTTCAATATTTACTTGCAACCAGTAGTGGTGGAGCACACAAAATCATCCCCAGTTGGATGTACCGCAATCCTCACTGGCTCTCCACCTTCCTCCAACACATACGTCGCCTAAACCAATACCCACAAAAAAAAAGTTCAAATTTCACCCACAATCAGCAAAAATTCACAGAAATGATAACGATTGTACCAACCCCACAACTTAAAAACTCATCAATTCATACTAATTCCAACTTATAAGTACTGTGTTCAGTAAACAACAAATTCAAAATTCCAAAACTTATTTAATGAAAACAAGAAAAGGGTACCTTGGGAGAAGAAGAAAGAGAAGTACTCTCGGAATTAAAGGATAAAATCTCTAACGAAGAACAAGTTCCGGCCGACTTTCCGATCACCACCAGATGCGCGTTTTCCGGCCGTTTGATCCACGATGCACTCGTCACTTTCCCTTCTACAGATACATCACCACCCTCCATTTTTTTTATCTTCAAAAACTCCACAAAACCCCCAAAACCCAAAAACCTCAAGGTACAACAATGGCGTAAAAAAAAAGTGAGTTTTTAGAATTTCAGTGAAAATTGCAATTTATAGACTTTTTTTTATTTAATTATTTATTTATTTATTTAATATAAAGTGTAAAAAATAAATAAGATATGGTGGGTCCAGTAGAAAAACAGGCGAAGTGGGGCCCAGTACAAATATAGTCAATGGATTTTTGGGATATTCCAAATTAGGAACTAATAAATAATTATGTGGGAATACTTTGGAATTAGCAAATAATAATAAATTCTGCACGTCTATTTATATTTCTGGCAAAAAAAAATATTATTGATTTGTTCACTGATTTAACAAGAGGAAAATCAAAAAAAAAAAATGGAACATACCTTTAAATTAGATGGAAATTATTATTATTTCATTCCATTTTTAATTGTAATAATTATTTTTTTAGTCAAACTATAAATATTTTATAATGTATTATTTTATTATATTGATATGCAAAAAAAATTATAATTTATACTACTTTTCATATAATTTTTAAATATTTATATTTTTTTTTGTAAAGTTCCATTTTTTTATGGTTAGGAAAATCCAAAAAAAATGGAAAATACCTTTAAATTAGATGGAAATTATTATTATTTCATTCCATTTTTAATTGTTATAATTATTTTTTTAGTCAAACTATAAATACTTTGAATAACATTTATGATATATTATTATTTTATCATATTGGTATGCAAAATTAGTAATTTATAGTACTTTCCATATAATTTTTGAACATCTATATTTTTTTAAAAGTTCCATTTTTTATGGTTAGGAAAATCCAAAAAAAATGGAAAATACCTTTAAATTAGATGGAAATTATTATTATTTCATTTTATTTTTAATTGTTATAATTATTTTTTTAGTCAAACTATAAATACTTTGAATAACATTTATGATATATTATTATTTTATCACATTGGTATGCAAAATTAGTAATTTATAGTACTTTCCATATAATTTTTGAACATTTATATTTTTTTTGTAAAGTTCCATTTTTTGATGGTTGGGAAAATCCAAAAAAAAATGGAAAATACCTTTAAATTAGATGGAAATTATTATTATTTCATTCCATTTTTAATTGTTATAATTATTTTTTTAGTCAAACTATAAATACTTTGAATAACATTTATGATATATTATTATTTTATCATCTTGGTATGTAAAATTAGTAATTTATAGTATTTTTTATATAATTTTTGAATATCTATATTTTTTTGTAAAGTTTCATTTTTTGATGGTTAGCTGTTTATTTTTTACGTGAATTATCATTTATATGTATTAAAACACATCTAGTTGAATAAATAACGATAATTCAAATAGAAAAAGAAAATAAATCATAGTTTATGACACAGGCAATGCTAAGATGTGTTTTTAATGTATAGATTATAATAGTCCATGTAGAAAAAGACCATAATTGATAATTTAGATGTTGAACTCGTAAAAACATGATAATTTCAATATCATTTTAATTGTTAACCTAAATAATAAGATAAAGTATGTATTCAAAAGTTTACACTATATTACTCTCTGTCTCTCGAGGTATATATATTTGATATGAATGGAAATATTCTCCCTAAAGAAAATATGTTTCTTCGTATCAAACACCCTTCGTCTTCATTTGACACGAAAATATTTAATTTGTAAAAAAAATTCAAAACATAAATAATATATAAGTCAACTGCATCCAAATTGTCAAAATTTATCATTTACATTTCTTTTCTTTCTCTCTTTTTTTTGTAAAATAAAAAATAATAAACTTTTTAAATCGAAAAATTATTATAATAATTCGCATTATTAAGAATAAAATAAAAAAGTTAAAGTCAACTAATTTCCAAAAAGAGACAAAATAAGCAGGAATTGGTCATCTTATTATTATTATATTGAATCAATGAAGTAATGTTTAATTTATTTATTTTTGGTAGAAATGATTAGCTTTGGAGATATATTTTAGCATATTCCTAACACATGATTCAAGGTTGTCAATTTCACAATATATTTTTTTAATGGTATGAGACTTTAATTTCATATTGATGTTGCAATGTATTGATACGAGATTCGTATTGTATATGATTAATTTTCTCAACTCCTTAGCTAATTTTTAGAGTTTGTTTCATCCTAGATTATAGTAATTATATCAGAGTTGTTTACCACTTGTCATATTTATCGTGTCATAAATAATGATGTTGATATTGTAGCTTTTGTTTGAAACTAACAATATATATAGTGCACGAGCAATCGTGAATATCCGAGTATCTAATTAAAAATTTATTATATGAGAAATAGCTACATACTTGTGATAGAGCAAACATCAAATTGTTATCTTGTTTTAGGAGTTAATATATAATTTACAATCAAAATTGTTTCATCAGAGATTGACGAGGTCTGATCACGTACTTTTGCCTATTTTTTTTAATTGTTGTATATAAGATATATATATACATATATAGTATCTAAAAGATTCATATGGTCCACGGTTGATTGTGCATTCATCGTTGGCTCATGTTTCACCTTCAAAGATTGAAAGAATCGATTTACACACACATCTATTTAACAAAACACGATATAACATTACATTCTTTTACCTTTAAACTCTTCCCTGCATAAAATTGACTAAAATAGTTAGGATATATTTTTAATAAAAACTATGTAACATCCATTAGTTTTAGGAGCTAAAATAACACATTTTAATTAATTAAAAACCAAATATGCTAAGTTAAATAACATAAAAATTGAATTTGCAATAAAATAATAATTTGAGCATCGCAACTTACTATTTTTCTTTTAGAAAAACAAACACAAATTAAATGGCGATATCGAAATTGACATATGCGCACTTTCGCCCCTTTTTATTCTTGATTTTAAAAAGTGGCCCAACAAGCCCATATTTTCAAGAGGCCTGGTTCTGAAAGTGTCGTTTTTGTTTGCAAATTTCTATGGATAACTTAGTAAACTAGTAAAAAAGATTAATATAATTATTAAAAGAGAAATTTTAATACATAGCCACTAAAAATAGCTTAATTATTCTTCATAATTATAGTTTGATAATTATAATTAATAACTACATGTTATTGGGAGGAGAGAGAAGAGCGAGACTGGGAGAGAGAGGCGAGAGAGAGCAAAAAGTGGGAGAGAGGTGAATTGTATATGTATATTGATTAAATAATTGTATATTATACATATATATTTGTATACATAATAAGCGAGATTGGGAGAGAGAGGCGAGAGAGAGAGAGGGCAGAGAGTGGAGAGAGGTGAATTTATATGTATATTGGTTAGATAATTGTATATTAAATAATATATCAACATTTATATTACTGTATCCGTTTTGAAATATAAATACAAATTATAATTATACCTAGGTAATTTCTGTTTCTTTGCCCATATATATAAAAAAAAAAAGTGAAATTACTACTAACATATATCCATTGAAAAAAAAAAACCTAGAAAATCAAATCGAGTGCTGCAATGGCGCAAAAAAGGAAGAATAATGGAGAATTACCAGAGAATTTGTCTTGCAAGAAGAAACAGAAGACGAAGGCAAAGGCTAATTTCATATTTTCTGCTATCTTCTCTTCTCTGTTTTCCTTTATAACTAACAAATTTTTTTCTGTTAAATTGGGGAAGAAGAGTTCAATTCATCAGCTGGATGTTGTTGATTTGGTAAATTCATCTTACTTTATTACTATTTATTGTTAATTAAACATAATATTTTTTCTAATTTTGTGATTCAAAAGTCTCTGTATCATGTTTGGTTTGACTGATTTCAAAAAAAAATATACTTAGGTTCAGTTTCCGGAGCAAATACTTGTCAACATACTCTGCAGGTTACCTGTTCAGTCTCTTGTTCGATTCAAATGTGTTTCGAAATCTTGGATGAGATTGATATCTGATCCTTATTTTACAATGAAGCATCTCGATCATGCCAAGAATGACGAATATTCCCAAAAGCTTCTTATCAAAAAACAGTGCCCTAAGGATCTTATATACTCCCTATATTGTTGTCCTTTATCGCCGGTTCAACGGGTTAAGGATGTAGAAAAACTTAAACTTGATTGCCCTACAACCCTTAAACCAATGGATTGCTTGATCCGTTGTTGTTACAATGGATTAGCTATTATCGAGATTTGTGATCACAAACGATTTGTACATCTATTGTGGAACCCGTCCATAAGAGAATCAATAGTACTCCCCACTCCAGGATATCCGCGGTACGGAGGTTCTTGTTTTGGTTTGGGTTATGACTCGAGTAGTGATGGGTATAAGATCATTCATATGCACCAGACCACACGTCTTCACAAATTTCCTATTGAAATTCTCGCGTTGAAAGGTGGCTCTTGGAGAAGTATTGATGAACATCCTCGTGCTGATCGCCGTTGGATTAATGCCATGGATTATTTGCCATTTATACATGAGGCATTTCATTGGGTCGAGGTTTCAAGAAATTTATTTATGGTGTTTTCGTTTAATATTTCAAATGAAGTGTACGGAGAGATACCTTTGTCAGAGGAAATATTAAGCTTGACGCCAGGCCCTAACAATGTTGGCATTTCTTTGTTGGAAGGAATGCTTTGTGCTCATAATAATTCATTTTTTACTGGAAAGGCTACTTTTAAGGTATGGATATTAAAGGAGTATGGTGTCAAGGAATCTTGGACGCCATTGTTAACTATAGTAAAAGGTATTAAGTTTTTTAATTCCTCACCGAGATATAGGTTTGCGGACGGTGAAGTGTTGTTGTGGTGCATGAATTTTGAAACTATAGCGTACGCATTTACGAGGACGGTCAATAAACCATTTAGATCATCATGGTGTCGATGGTTAACTAGATGGCATGCAATTAGGACGGTCGATAGACCATTCAGATCATGGCCTCGATGTGATAAATCTCAAGGTGGACTTGTTTTTACGGAAAGTTTGATATCTCCAAAATCACTTTTTTATTAGTTTCAATTTTGTTTTTTTAAATGTAATTAAACTCTTATTAGTTTTGTTATTGCTCATTCACCAGTTTCAATATTTATTACTAAAACAAGGTACATAAAATTTGAAGTACAAAATAAAACTAAAATAGACCGAGAACATACTGAATAATACTTTTGTTGTTAAAAATAATTGTGTTGTTTAATATGAATGAAGGTGTAAAAAAATATCTTGTAGCATCAGAATTTGTTATTCTCTAACTTAAAATTATATAGTAATTTATCAATTGACTGCATTAGTTTCATCATATTTCCACAATGTTTGTACCATTAAATATGTTGATGTTACTATAATATTGCAATTTATTTTTTTTCTCGAAAATGGAGTTGCTAATATGGATTTAATTCAATAGATTAAAGAATAAAACCTAGAGCATATATATCGTTTGTACTAACGGAAATACATGTGTCATAATCTTCTCCGACCCGATATCGGATAGATGGATCAGATTGTGTCATGTGTCCCTATTTAGTCTTACATTAGAGATAAGGGCATATACACTATAATTTTTGAACGACGGAGGCACCAATATTCCAAAAGTATGACGGATGGTATCTCAATACCATTTACAATTGTTCGGGTGTATATTTATCCTTTTTCCAAAAAAAAAAAGGGAAAATTACGCGAATAAGCAAACTTATACTATTTAATTACCCATCATAGCTATAGTTTGCTATAATTACCACTCGCGATTAACATTATACAATAATTACGTGGGCTGACTTCGAGTTTGTATAATTAGTCATGTTTGTATATGTATAATTCACCGGGATATACAAATAAATATGTATAATATGCAATTTTTTAGCCTATATACATATACAATTCACCTATATCCCACTCTCTGCCCACTCTCGCTCGCCTCTCTCCTCCCTCTATCGATGTCGCTCCCCTTTGTCCTCCCTCTCCCAATATCGCTTGCCATTTATACAAATGTATATGTATTATATACAGTTATATACAATTATATACATATACAATTCACCTCTCTCCCACTCTCTGCCCTCTCTCTCTCGCCTCTCTCCTCCCTCTCTCGATCTCACTCGCCTCGCTCCTCTGTCTCCCAGTCTCGCTCTCCTCTCTCCTCCCTCTCCCAATCTCTCTTACCATATATACAATTACATATGTATAATATACAATTATCTAATCAATATACATATACAATTCACCTTTCTCCTATTCTTTTCCCCTCTCTCTCGCCTCTCTCCTCTCTCTCCCAGTCTCGCTCGCCTCTCTCCTCCATATAACATGTAGCTACAAATTGTAATTATCAAACTATAGGTATGGAGAGTAATTAATTAGTTTTAAGTGGCTATATTTGAAAGTTTTCCAAAAAAATAATAGTATGAAACCAAATCAAATTGGGAATCTTAAAGAATCCGACCCAACCCGAATAAAAAAGGATTAATCACGGAAATACCACATTTTAGTTTACTTATTACCATTATACCTATAAGTTTTACAAATTCCAAAATTCCTCATTTTTGCGTATAATATTAATGTATTTGGCGCATCACATTAATGTATCTCGCGCATCATATTTGTATATCATGTATAAAATGTACCTCACGCATTTTATTAATGTATCTCACGTATCAAATTAATGTATCTCGCACATTAGATTGGTTTATCATGTATAAAATGTATCTCACGCATCATATTAATGTATCTCGCACATCAGATTAGTGTATCATGTATAAAATGTAACTCACACATCAAATTAGTGTATCTCACACATCAGATTACTGTATCTCGCAAATCAAATTAGTATATCTTGCACATTAAATAATGTATCAACGCTTATATTATTGTATCAATTTGAGAAAATTATGTAATTATAAACTTAAAAGGAATAAATTCTAAGTATTTGATTTCTGTCTTTTGCCCAAAAAATATAAAATTACTAACATATATCCATAGAAAAAAACCCTAGAAAATCAAATTGAGTGTTGCAATGGCGCAGAAAAGGAAGAATGATGGAGAATTACCAGAGAATTGGTGTTGTAAGAAGAAACAGAAGACGAAGGCAAAGGCTAATTTTCATTTAATTAATACTAAATTAGTAATATATATACTGTATTAACATCATTAAAGATAATAATTTCATTTAATTGATAATATATATATATATATATATATATATATATATATATATATATATATATATATATATATATATATATATATATATATATATATATATATATATATATATATATATATATATATAGTTATTATATTATGGAGGAGAACATAAATATTAGCCTCAAATTACATCTTAAGTTTGGTGTCTAACTAGCATATTATAAATTTATAAAAACTTATATATTTATAAATAAAAAAATGCAGAAAAGCAAATGAATTTGAATATTATACAAGTAAAAAAATAAATCAAAATTTTAAATAAACAAACATTAATTTTTATGAACCTCGAAAATCGATTTCACCTCTCCTGTTTAGTAGTGAAAGTCCACTACCATATTTGATTTTGAATATATAACAAATATGAATTCTTATTTTGAGACGAGTAGTTTTTTTTAATTAAATTAATCTTAAATGTAACATCAATGAGCTTTTTAAATTAAGAAGATTGGATAAATGTAAGTGGATA
Organism: Solanum lycopersicoides; assembly: GCA_022817965.1. Classification (NCBI taxonomy): domain Eukaryota; kingdom Viridiplantae; phylum Streptophyta; class Magnoliopsida; order Solanales; family Solanaceae; genus Solanum; species Solanum lycopersicoides. The sequence goes on along the minus strand of CM040628.1, from coordinate 2,647,493 downwards.
AAGAACAAAAACATATACCCAAAAGGGTTTGTATACCTCATTTTAAAGTATAGAATTAATCGACAATGACACATTTTTGCCAAATCAATTTTTTTTCTAATACAGAGCGAAGATTTAAACTTTATAAATTTTAATTTTTTTATTAAATTTATATCTTAATTTACTCATAGAGTTCATAATTTTGTATATATCATACTTGATGAATTGTAAAATAAATTTTTTAAATTTATATAAAAATTCTTGAGTATATTCAAATGTGCATACAATATTGTAGGAAATTTCATTAATAACTTGATTGCTTTATTCGTTTCTTTTTCCCCTCTTTTTGCTATTTATTTATTTCCACTATTAAAGTTTTTTTCAGTTTCCCTTCAAAATTATATTACTACCTTCTATAAAAATGAGAAAAGAAAAAAAAAAGGTTTTTGTGTTTGGTATAACAATAAACATATGAATATAAATTATTTTCTTTTGTAACTATCTCGATTCTTAATATCGCCTTTCAATTCATATTAATTAAACATCATAAAATTTGCATATATCTGTTTTCGATCTCTATAATTTAAAAATAATTATTGTTATAAAGTTTCACATAGTTATTTTATATAATTAGACATCGTAAAATTTACATATATCTGTTTTCGATCTCTATAATTTAAAAATAATTATTGTTATAAAGTTTCACATAGTTATTTTATCGTCAAACATTAATATCAACTTTTAGAGAGTTTTCTTAAAAAAAAATTGTTCCACTTTCCTATTATTTTTTAAAAGAATTTTCCAAGAACATATATTTAATTATGAATGTTTAATTGTGCTGGATTAACACGAATTTGGATGATTGACGAATATAATAAAAAAAAATTAGGTTCTCAACATGTCTCTCAAAGAAAGGTGGTAAAGTTATATATATATATATATATATATATATATATATATGACAACTTAGAACCAAATTAATGGGGTTAGTGTGAATTTAACCGCGTAAATTATGTATTTTTTTAACATCAATTTGTCTTATAAAAGATCCTAATTTTCATACTTTGATGGATTTTTGAGATCCTTTCAATGACCTACGGCGAAGAAATAATTTGATCCGATCATTTATGTAAAGCCCGCGATAACAATGAATCGTAGAATTTTTTGTTTTTTTTAAAAACAATATTTTTCTATTACATTAATATTTTCTATTATATTAGATTAATTCCTTTTAAAATATTTTTTTCCTCTTTCTTTAATAATTACTAATTGTCTATGGCCTATGAAAGCATAATAATTAAGGATAAGCACAAAATAAACATAAAAAACATGACGGGTCATAAGAATATACTCATCAATCATCATCATTAACTGATCCACTAATCCCAATCAACTTAATTAATCCTATTTTACATACTCAGATATTTCATATGTAATCTCTCTAATATTTTAACCACTTAGTCATTAATTATTTGGTGTGGGTGGGTGGGGTGGGGTGGGGGTGGGGGGGTCATATATATAAAATCACATATTAAATATTCTAATTCTTTAATACACATAAGCATTGGAAGGAACTAGAGTAGCATATATTGTTAAAAAGAATTATCATAACAATAATAATAATAATAATAACACTACAGGACTAATAATTTATTTATTTTTTCAAAAGTTTCATTTTTAAGTCTTATTAGTTAGGTCTGACCACAATCTATATGAATATAAAAAAAAATTATCTTAATTTAAATTACATCATAAAGTTTGGTGTCAATTAAACTAACATATTATAAATTTATAAAAACTTATACACTAGAGTATAAGACCAACAACTTGATTATTAAAGCTAAAGCCAAACACTACTATTTAAAAAAAGGCCCAAAATCAATCGAATAATCAATTTGTAACTTAGTATTCCTACTGTCTCATTTTATGTGTCATTTTTCGTTTTTCGAGAGTTAAACTGTTTAACTTTGATCGGATATTTGCGTATGAAATCTTCAAAATTTTTAAAATGAAATTTATATATTTGTAAATTACGTAAAGAGTACTATAAGTCACAATAATTGATAACTCAAAATGTTAAAAGGATCTATGGAAAACTTATGATAAAAAATAGATTTATTTGAATCTCGAAATGCAAAAAGTATCACATAAAATGATACGGAGAAAGTAGTTGTCATTATTATTCCCTCCTATTTAAACTAAAATATCAAGGTCAATTGGGAGTAGTTGACAAATATTTGCCACTATTATAGTAGCACAAACTTCAACACGAACAAACACACAATTCCAAATTCTAAAAAATAACAAGTTGAGAATATTATATAAACTTCAACACATCAAATTTTAACACATCAAATTTTTAAAAACCGAATTATATTATATAATTTTATATATATATATATATTAAGTTGAAGTTAACCACTGTTGTCCCTTTTTAGTTATTTTCATTATGATTTAGTTTATTTTCTTATGTTTGAACATCTATAATTGGTACACTTTTAAGTATTGTGTTTTACGTTTTACTTGTGATTTATATTTAAAAGTATATTTAAGAAATTCTATTATATATATATAATTTTTTAAATTGCAAATAATTTTGTTATGTTTCTAATTATTGACATAACCGATTATCCAAACCGAAACAACCCAAATCAAAAAGAGAAAAATCAAAGCAAACATAATTTATTTTGGTTTGAATTGGATTACACTTCTTCAAAAAACAAAAATCAAAAATTCAAATCGAATAATATAAAACTGAACCGAAAAACTGAATTCACACCCTATTGTACATAATAGATGTGACTACTCATGATTCTCATCATAACTCTTTTGTACAAATATGTAATATATAATTAATATTGATAGAGAAGAGGGTGAGAAGAAGAAAAGGGAAAACATCTATTAAAAGAAAGAGTTCAATTTATAATACTTTACATTATCATATCAAATTAATTGGATAGTTATTCATAATAAGTAAAATTAATAACTTCGAAATCAAGAGGATAACGTGCATATTAAATTATATTCATAGTGTAAAAATTATTTACTTTATCAATATATATATAAAAAAAAAATCTTTTTCCCCCTTTTATATTTGTTTAAAAGAGAAGTACCACAATAATAAAAATAAAGTGCTTGTTTCAAAATTAATTTAATTTAAAAAGGGAATAAAGAGTTTGTTCAAATGAATGAGTAAATATGAAACTAGTGGAACCCATGGTTTCTATCTAATGAACAATAATGAAATTACCCCTTTTGATATAATTCTATATGTTTTTTTTATCTGATATTTGGTATAGGAAATTCAACGTTTAGAGATAAAACTTTTTCGAGTAAATGAGATTCCGTATTAAAAGGGATTCAAATTCAAGACCTCATGATTAGAGGTGAAAGAGTACTTACAACTCCATCACAAATCACAATCCTTGTTAGTATATTTCTAGTCTTATTATTCCTAATAATAAATAAACGTTTTTAAATAATTTTTATGTCACTATTGAAAAATGTAATGCAATAGATGACGAGTTGCTCCAACCTTAATTAGAAACGTTGTGTTTGAGCTCTACATATAAAAAAAAAATCTTTTATTAAAAATATTTTTTTTCGAATAAGGTCCTACAAGACGTAAATTTCGAATTGTCGATTCCAATGCTAACAATAGAGAAATCCAAAAGAAAAGTATTTTCATGTCCATGTTGACAAGACATCAAACAATCTTTTGTGACTAATGGGAGAGTTTACATCTTATGGATGACAAAATGTGGCTACATACTATAAAATTATTAGTTTTTCTCCGTTTCAAATTATTTGTTATATATTATTTTATAAAATCACAATTTTAATAATTTAAATATTAAATATTAACAAAAAATTTAAAGACAAAAGTTATTGGGCGGCTTGTGTATATATGTATAAAAAGTCAAAGTCATCAATCTTAAGAATCTTAAATTGAATCTAAAGTTTGTCTTGTAAGATTCAATTTCCTATTATTACTTTTATCATGCCATAAATTGATGTCTCGATTAATTAAAAGTTTTAATTTTTGATTTTTTTGATATAAAAAAATTATTGATAGGGAGCAATATTTGTTTTTAGATTTTAATTCTGGATATCGAATAAAAAATCTAATAATTATTAGATTTATAACTTATTATTGATAAATTATTAGTTTAGTATACTGTCTCGAATACATACGCTTATTATAATCCAATTATTTTTTTAGAAAAATGAAAGAAATTCCACATTTAAGTTCTCTTATTAACATTATCCCCTATTAGTTTACAAATCTCCAAAATCTCTCATTTTCGCGCATCAAATTAATGTATCAGCACATCAAATTAATGTATCTCGTGCATCAGATTAGTGTATCATGTATAAAATATACATCAGAGTAGTGTATCATGTATAAAATATAATGAATCTTACTTAACATTTAATGTATCTCGCGCAGAGGCAGAGCCAGAATTTTCAATAAGGGGGTTCAAAATGTATAGAAATAGATAGCCAAAGGGAGTTTGACATCTACTATATATACATATAAGCTTATTTAAATCATGTACAAATAATATAATTTTCCGCCGAAGGAGGTTCGGATGAACCCCTTCATACAAGGTAGCTCCGCTCTTGAATTCTCGCGCATCAATATAGACTCTGAATACGAATAATTTTTTTAAAAAAAAATCTAATAATAATGAGATTTATAACTTATTGTTGGTAAATTATTAGTTCAGAATATAGTCTCAAATACATAAGCTTATTATAATCCTATTACTTTTTTATTTAGACTAAGTTTTATGGTCCCATAGTTGGAGTTACACGATGTGAATTTTTTTGTCAAAAAATTATATTTTTTTATCTCAATTTATGTTATATTTTTCTAATCGTTCAAAAAATAATGACCTATTTATATAATTAAAAACAATTTTATTATAAAATTATTCTTTTATCCTTAATGAAATAATTTATATACTACACAATATCTAATATTTATTTTACACAACAAGTAACAGTATCACATTAGTTGCTATGTTAGGTCAAAATTAACTTTTATGTTTGTAACATAGTAGATGTTTTGATTTGATTTCCTTATATGAATTTTTCATTAATTTTTTAATCGCTTTAATAAAAAAAATTAAATCGATCACTTATTGAACCCTTTTTATTAAATTTTATATATAGCAGTAATTTAATACATCGAAAATATTAAAATATTCCACTTGATGTCATAATCCACCCTCACAACCTAACAAATACGTGATAAATAAGATTTCAATATTTCCACATAAAGATTTATCACTATGTATAGTCGTCGTTGACGAGACTTCCCAATTTTATTTTATTTTTAAAAATAAATTCAAGTTTAGGATAAAACAAAAATAATTCAATCAAATTGGATAAAGTGGATATCCTTTTAATTGAACAATTGAATAAAGATATATTGCACATTTTCAACAACACCCCCCCCCCCCAAAAAAAAATAGTTTACTTGGCTAAAATTTGTTAATAATTTACTAATATGTTTCGTTTTAGTAGCACCACTCTTAAAAAATAAAAATAAAATTCGAGCTCACTTTTATCGACTCTTAGTTGTCAATAGTCTATCCTGAATTATACGGACATGCTTCATAGTATCTTTAAGCAAGTATGTATCTATAGAGTCCATCTCAGTCGAATAAACCAATCGATAGAAAATCTACAATGTATACTATACAAAATCTCAAATGGAGCCATCCTCGAAACAAAAAAAAGTTCTTTTGGGAACAGTCTTAAAAATTGAGCTCTACAGTGCATTAATTCAAATTTTCTTGAATCTCAATATGAATAACATGAGATATAAAGTGAAAAACGAAAAAAGAAAGATAAAAAGCAATCCACTCTTTTGAAAGTATAACCACCAAAGAATGTGGTGCAGTGAAATGGTTTGTTTCTCCTTTAATCAAGATCTTGAAATCAAACTCCATATTAAAAAAAAAATGGCCAAGTACAGAAATCACATACTTTTAAGGCAAAATTACTATTTATCCCCTATAAGTTTTTAATTACATAAATCCCTCAAACTAACTCAATAATATAAGCACTAATACATCAATCTGATGCGCGAGATACATTAATCATTAAGTAAGATACATTACACTTCATACATGATACATTAATCTGATGTACATATTATACATGTTACATAAATCAAATGTGCGAGATACATTAATCTGATGCATGAGATACATTAATTTGATGATATGATACATTAATATGATGCGTAAAAATGAGAGGTTCTGAAAATTTGTAAAAAGTTAATAGAAAATAATGATAATAAGAGAACTTAAATATGAAATTTCTCTCATTTTTCATAGAAAAAATCTTGGTAGAAAATATTATCTCAAAATAAATCCTATTGTTGTTAGGGAGTGCTAGTAGAAGTTACTAATTCAAATAATTATTATTATATTAAAATAATATATGAAGCTCTAAAACAATGAATTTGGATGTAAAAAGGGGTGAAATTAAAGTATGAAGCAATTTGATAGTTATATTATTATAATTTATATTTATACATATAATATATTCTAATGAAAACAGACAGGCATTGACTTGACTTTGTTGATTGAAGACTTCATTCATTACCTTGTACTCAACCATTTCTATTTCTTTATTTATCAACATTTTGACCCACTCAAGCACCAAGGAATGTGGTAGGGTGATTAAATAAAGATCGAGTCAAAATTTAAAGCTTAAAGCTAAATCGAGAAGTAATTATGTTGTTTTTGAATTCTAAATTAATTATAGGGAAATACTATATGAGTTCGTAAGTAAAGTATGAAAGTATAGAATGAGTCTTATCTATGAAGTAGAGCGATCTCATCTTCTTAGTATGTATTTAATAATAAATAAAAAAGGTTTTGAGCAAAAAATTCAGAGTTCGATCAAATTCATAATTTAATGTCAACTTTGTCTATGATCATTGAGATTTCTCTATTATTAATCAGAAGTCTCTTAAAAGTCTAGCTAGGAATGAAAAACTTCTAAGTATGTAAGGAGACTTTAATATCTTAGTAGCTTTGTTCGGTGTCGATCCAAATTTTTTAATTTATTTGGAATTAGATATGATAAAGAAATATATATTGAGTGTTATTTGACCTAAAAAATTAGCTAACATATGAAAATTATTCAAGATCGTGTAAGAAAACTCAAGGACCATATTAAATAACAAATACTAAACAATTTAGGATTTTTATTTCTACTCCAACTTTAAATTATTATTCCAACGAATACTGAACAAACGAAATAAATCTTCAGCCCAATTTAACGAAAAAATTAATTTAATATGTGAATGTTTTCTTTCATTGCGACTAATTGAGATATCCAACGAGATGTCTAAATAAAGTTTTTTAAAAAAAAAACATTACAAAACATTTTGACCCACTCTATATACTATTCAATAATTTAGTTAACATTGCAAAAAAAAAAAAAAGTATTTTCAACATTGTTAAAAAAACACTTATTCAACCACTTGACTTTGCCAAAAAATGGGTAAATAATCTAATAATCTAATATGATAATGATCAAGTGCTTAATAGGATTAATTACGTTTAATCCCCTTAAGTCATCGATAGAATATTTCAAGAAAATAATTGTGAAACTTAAAAAGAGCTATTCGAGCTAGTTTTTTTTTTTGTTTATTTATGTCTCTCTAGATATTTGATATTCATATTAAAATCACGATTAATTTTGTTATTATAGTAAAAAAAAACCACCAACCAGTGACATGTACATAAAATTAGGTTTATTTTTTTATAACTGATCTTTAAATTTATCAAGATATTTCATTCAAACGGTCATTTAAGTCTTGTTTCAATTGAGCAGTTTACTTCGTTAATCATATCTAGCTAGATGGAGATTGTCGATATACATTAACTAACACAATCATCTATTTTAATAAATATATTACTAATTCGATACTGTTATTTATATTATAAACTTGTTAAGCATTTATTTCTCGATTTATTTCGAAGCAAATGTTATTCAATAAATCGATTTTTTGTTAACTACTACTTAAGCTACTAATTAATCCAAAGTTTGATTTATCATCGAATTAATGGTTGGATCAAAACTGAAATAATTAATCATCTCTTATTAAATTGAGATAATCTCATTTAAAATTTACCATATTGTTGATTACTTAATTAATAAACTCTACTTTTACACTAATTATTTTTATTTTTTTATTTTATGTATTTTGTGTCAAGTGTACAGACAAAAAAGTTAAAAAGATTTTGCATATAAAGGCAATCTTTTTCATAAGCTATATTTAATAATATAAATTAGATCTTCATAAAAAGCTTTAAGCTGGACAAAATTATATAAAAGAAAATGTAAGTTTGAAAATCTTCGTAAAAGAACAGTTTAATGCATAAAACATTCTGTAATATGTTAATAGGATCGGGCGAAGGGCCATATTTTACAAAAGATGTTATGTCAACTGTCTATCTTAATGTAAATATTGTGTTGCTTCATAATTTTTATAGATCACACAAAAATAACTATCTATAAATTATACGAAAATAACTTTACAGTCATTTCACGATTTCGTGGTATCTTTTAAAATATTTAAATACAAAGATACTGCAAATTTTTAAAAGTAAATTTCCAGTGTTCATGCAGCCACGTTGCTAAACAACTCATTTTGTTGCCACTTGAAATTAAAGAGATTTGTTTTCATTAAATATTTTTTGGTTTAATAACTTAGTCATCACGCTGAATAATTTTAAATTTTTAATAAAAAATTGACCCTCATTTTGATTCCCTGACATTTTCTTTTTTTGATTCCAAAATATTTTTAAAAATAAAATTTAAAACAAGTTTTTTAAATCTTAAATAAAATTATGGAAAACAGTTTTATAAGTAATACTTCATCCGTTCCTTTTAATTTATATGTCATCCTTATTATAAATAGTTGATTCATAATATTTGTCATTTCATAAAATCGATGGATAAAATACGATATTTTACTATTTTTTCTTTATGAGTTATTAGCCTTGAAAATATAAATTTGACAATATAGAAAAAATAAGTGAATAATTCACGTTAATCTGTCAAATTAATTAATCAAAATAAATTAATTTATATTCATTGATTGAAAATTATAGTTAAAAAAAAGGATAAAATATTAAACTTACTTAATTTCTTAATGCACGTGAAATAAAAAATGATAACATATAATAGAAAAAAAAGCGAGTATTCAAAGTTTATTGTCTCCTTTCCATCTATCTAATGTCCCAAACCCGTACTTATTGACCATCTCATATTCCCACCACGCCACCTCGAAACCTGAGTACTCTCCACCCATTCTACTCTCGTAGTGTTTATTTATACCGTATATATAAATATTCTTGAAATAATATTACGACGTCCCGAATTTTGCAAAGCCAATGATCTTAAATCAAACATTGAGAATAACGTGGTCTTTTTTTTTTCTAAAAAACAACAACGTGGTCCAACAATTCTTTTTATTTATATACTCTTTCTCCACATTAGAATGTTTATATTATTTTCCACTTTTTTTTTTCTTTTCCTTTTCAAATGAAAGGGACTCCACATTTTTATGTTTATATTGATATATTTAACATGAAAAATAATCTATGTTCCACCAAAGTCCTTAATTTATTGCAACCCTATATTTTACTTTTGAGAAAAGGACAAAATTAAAGGACACAATTTCCATAGAATAATTTTGGTGTGGTTGCATAATATTCTTATATAGTATTCTTAGTACTTTGATCTATAATATGATTCAATCATGAATATGACAAACAAACAATTAATTCCCTCACATATGCACATATTTTAGATTTATATAATAAAGAAATTATATAAATATATATTACATAAATCTAAAATTTGTGCATATATATATATATATACTGGAATTTTAAGGAGGCTTGTTTAATAAGAAGTTTATAATGTTAAATTTAAAATATCGTAATGTTGAAATTTTATTGGACATAATTTTGAAATATTGTGTTGATTGTGATTTTAATATCTAATATCAAATTACAAGAGAGATAATTGTTACATATCATATATGTATATGATTTATATTGAAATTTTAAGAAGGATTATTTAATAAGGAGTCGTTTAATTGAAGGAATTAAATAGTGAATTATCTCAATATATATGTTAGGTAAAATTTATCGTTGTTTAATTGAAAATATAACTAACAACATTCGGATAATTTATGTCACAATCATGAAATTGACTATTTTATTTTATTTTTAAAAAATGTGGATAGAGTTAATCAAGATTATCATATTGGTTATCTGATTTTAAACAAAATAAACCACTAAATCGTAAAAGCTACTACTAGAAAAATTAAAAAGGACTTTTCCAGTGTGAATACATGAAAATATTGTGTTATGGAACGTTGATTTTTTCAGTTATTTTCTACCGAATCAGCTCAGTAAAAAGAAAAACGCATACCGTAAAACAAATTATCATTGAAATAGTAAGAAGCCTTTTAATTATTTCATATGAAAATATTATTTTATCTTGTCTTTTCTTATCGATTCAATAAAAAATATATATGAATCTAACGACTGAAACGAAAATTCCAAACAGCAAAATTTGAAATAGTGAGTAAATGCAACCTAAATTTTGGTAGTAGCTCTCTCATCAAGAACAAATTATTTTATTTTTTTCATTTTATCCTTTTATATTTTTCTTTTTAAAAAATAGACATTGGAATTTATTTCATACACAACATCTATAAATTCCCTTTGTGAAAATGAAATGATGGAATTAATTGCACAAAAAAAGTGGAAGTTTATGAATAGTCAATATCAAAAACATTATATTAAAGTAGTAATTGGGCGTGAGCAAAACATTAGGGGTCCATACACATTATATTATAATCAATATAACCTATGAATTGGGCATAAATTTAGTTGGAAGATACCTAAATACACAAGTTGTTTTCATACATCCCTCTCTATCTAGAATCTTTTCATTTTTTTCTTCATACTTTTGGAAATTAGTATCATTTTCCTTGTCTTTTATTAGATTATTGAGGATATGTTAACCTTGACGAATGACGATTAGTCAGCGTGATAATATATTTAGTATAATTTTATAAGTGAAATCTGATAAGTATAGTATTAGCGTATATGTTGGCAGAGACGGAGCCAGAAGGGAGTCTGGATGAATCCCTTCGTATAAGGTGGCTCTGCCCCTATATGTGGATCATATATTTAGTTCGAAAAGTAAATAAATTATTCTCGATAGATAGAGTTCAAGGAAGAACATATCAAAGAAATTCGGGAAAAGAAATAACGAAAGCTAGCATGATAAAAACACTTTGTAAAAGGAAAAGAAGCAACAACTAGAATAAGTTAATAATATAATAGAAAATTCAAAGTATAAAGAAATTATAAGATTAATACTATAAACACCACAAGATTGAGGATATATTAGTTGATAATGGTATAGTTGATTGTGGTAATTGATGGTGACATCTGATAATTGTAATTGCGTGATAATAACTAATTGTGTATACATTGAACACAATGATATATCAGGATGATAGTAACTGGTAATTAAGGAGGACGATTATCGAGATGTTAAGTTGGTAATAATGAATGACAATCGACTTGCAACAATTATATCTCTCTGAAATTATCCTATCTTTCAATCTTAAAGTAAAATGTTAGTTAAAGATAAACGTCCGATATAATTAGATGTGAAAAAGGTGGTAGCCAATAATAGTAAGCAACAACAACAATTTAACTCGATATATTTAATATTTGAGATTTTAAATACTCATCTTTTTTTATATAATTATAAGTTTGAATATAATATTTACTCTAAAAAAATTATACATTCTATTAAAAATATTGAATTCAAATAAATTCATATCGACACTCTAAATTCGCCACGCATTCCAAGAAAAATATATTTAGTCTGCCTATTAATGAAAAAATATTCTAAAAAAGGAATATTTGAAAACTTTGAAGCTTATCCACCCCTCAGTAAACGTTAGAATTATCTTCCTCAAAGGGGACAAGTGAATAAGAAAATGAAAGCAAAAAAATTATTTAAATAATAGAATATCCTAATCTTTTCAATTAATTTATTATATGAGTTATCCCCACAACTTTTGAAAAAATTAATAAAATTCTAACAAATAAAAAAAAAACAGTGGATAATGATTTCACATCAATTTATTTGTAAGTTTGCCTGTGGGAAGAGGATCTTTATACGTCATTCTGAGATACTTTTGCTAAGAAAATGATTTCATTTTAAAAAGATATTAATTATTTAGTTTTCTTAATGATAATATAATTAGGGATCATTTGGTTAATCTAATATAGTTTTCGATCGGTAAATATTAGTTAGGAAATTTACATATTTTTGTAAGTAAGACTGTAGCAATTACGATTTGTATCATCAAACGTCGAAAATCCTCACACAAAGCAAATGAGTTCTCTTGAGCGACATCATAGTCCATATATATCCTCAAAAGATGCGGAGTATTTTCTATATTTTTTAGGATATTCATATTAACCCAACCAAACGATCCTTAACCGTCATATTAACGTAAAAAATTTATATTCTTACAACACTCAGAATGATATATTCAATATGTATTATAATAAGCTAGGATTCAGAACTTAGAAGAAAGAACAAACTAATGGACTAAAGAATACACTTAATTAACACTCATTATGTTCATATCGATTCAATAGATTTTTCAACAGTTAAAATTAAAATAAGATTTATATTAAAATCGTAAAATTATAAGTCTTATATTTAAAAATCAATTACATGTTATAATTTTAAAGATAATTTTATTTTCAACCAAATGGCCTCGTCTTTATGGTAAAGTTGTCAACAACATTGTACTATCCTAATTGTCTTATTATATTTAAACACACATATAATAAGGTCACTAGAGATATAAAATAAGATTAGTCATTAAGCTAAGATTTTGAAAAAGTCAAGTGAGAATTTTGGGAAGCTGTAGTGAGATTTAATTGTATTATTGTATATAAACTTAAAACCCTATATATGTATATTAAATCTAAAAGTTAAAATATTGTGTATGATTAAATATAACATCAAAAATGATTTGTGAGCTCGAGGAATAATTGAAAATATTTATTTAAATATTGCCTTCTTTAGCCTTTTTTGGTGGAGACAACAACAAGAGTAATTATCTTGTTAATTATGATACCGACATGATTTGTTGTACAGTGATGAGACTGTTTTATTTTTAATTAGAGATATTAAATTTGATTTTTTAGATAAGTAGAAAAATTTATTGGGAGTGTTATATTCAAATGAATTCTGCAGTGCACAATCCAAATTTAATCGAAACTCCAAATAAAACAAAAAATATAAATTCATATTTGTATCCAATTTAATTTTCATTTGCAGTTATAAGTCATTTTAAGAAATTTAATGTGCCTTTTTTTTTTTTAATATTTTAAATTAAAAATTCTAGGTAAAAACACAACAATCATAATGTCATAAACTCTATATATAGTTAGGTCATACCTTTATATAGACAAGGGATAAACTCTAGTTCCACTAAGAAGCCATATATGATAGGATAGCTGAAATTTTTTCGTATTTACATAAATTAAAAGTTTGACTTCAAGCATTCAGAAATAAATTAATTTTTTTTATAGAAAACGTTTCCTTTCTAATAAATTACGTACAATATTAATATGAATTAATTGAATCAGTAAATTTCGAATACGATTAATTTGAAAAAAGAAGAAGCTATAGTCACTTCAACTATTTAAAGACCTATTCTATGCAAAAATGATTATAGATATGGGAAGTGCTACATTTTGACATTATTGTATATTTTTAATTAATCTAAAAGTGAGACTAAAAATAGTGATAAATTGATTTTTTCTAACTTTTTTTTTATTTTATTTTTTTAGTAGTGGTGGTGATGGTTGAGTTGAAACTTGAAAAAAAAAAAACTTACCTAGAAAAAGCCTTCCTAAAATAATTTTTTGGTTAAATTAATATTTTGATTTTTTTTTTTTTTGGAGCAAGTATGATTTGTCAAATAATTTTTATGAGCTGTACAGCTTAGTGACAACAAACCCCTCTTACTAATTCATTCAAAATATTCAGTTTTATATTATGAAATAATATATTTAATTGTATTATTAGCTGATTATATAAATATAATTTTTACATTAAACTTGCTCTTAATTAATTAGTCAAGGATAATCATATATTGCAAGTGCCTTTAATTTTACCAACTTGTTAAAATTAACATAGTGGGGATATAATGAGTGTATACTGTTTGCAATATTTGAAGAACATTGACTTAATTCAATAATCATGATTGATTCGATGATCTTAAGCGTTAAAAATATTTTTTTTAATCGTGTTATATTTTTTTCAAGTGGATTTGATCTTAAGATATTCGTACTAGAGAGTATATATTGACTCAATCCATAAGTACATTAAGCTCAAAATAATAGTCGATAAATAAAATACTTTTTTTCAATTTATCTCTTGACCGATTCCACTAGTGAATTAGTATTTAAAGTGAATTATTTAAGTACTCATCGTCTCATTATTTGATTTTGGCCCTAAATTAACTCATACACCACATTCTTCTATATGATGCAATCATTCTTTGGTTAATTTTACATAACACTTCGAATAACTCAATAGACTAACTATTTTTTTTCTTTATGGACATTATTTATAAATATAAAATAAAATATTTATATTGATTGTCGGCCTAACTAAAGCTTCACAACAACATAAAATTAATTAGCCTCATAAATTAAGTATTAAATAAGAGGCGCAACCGATCCGCCTAACGATTAAAATTAGAAATCAAAAATAAACATGAAATTCCCTTAAAGATTAAAAAACTTCCTTTTATCTATAAATTAAATTAGCTTTGTAAACTAAATCTTAAATAGTTTCATCAATTTTAAAGAGTACGCTTAACCTAATTGCCTAATAATCAAATTAGAAAGTGAAGATAAGTATAAATTTACTCGAAATCTCAAAAAAAATTCTTCTTATTCACTTCACATAAACCACACAATACATAAATAAAAGTCAAACGACTTATGGAACGTATCTAATTCTTTTGATTAATCAAAAAATATCATTAAAACCGTCCGTCCACAAGCAACAAAATCCATTTCTCTTAAGCAAACGTTTAATAGGGAAGTTCAAAACAAATAATTATTTTTTAACTTTATAAAAGTGATAAATATTTTATACAATTTTTTTTCCCAATAAAGTGAGACAAATAATAAGTACTATCCTTCAAAAAATAAAAAACAAAAAAGGGAAAACGTTAAGTTGTTACCTAGGAAATTTCACAACAATGACTTCCTCCCATACGGCAGAAATTTAAATTTAAAATTTTGTAAGGGGTTTGAGTATGGCGGGAGTTAATAATTCGAATTAAAATTCGATCGAATATAATATATTTATGTCGATAAAATTATCATAGATATATAAATATTATATTCAGACTTTAATTATTATAACTTAAAATTATCATTATAAAATTCAGAATCCATAAAGTTAATATCATTCGCCTATTTATGATTTTGATCATTAAAATGCGAGGTCAGTAAAATTCTCTCTAAAGTGAATGTCGAATCTATCTAACGAGCGGACGATTATAAGAAAATCAACTGACTTCAATCCCTGAGTCTGTAATCCAAAACTTTTTTCATTTTTTTCCAGAGTTAGAACTTCAAATAACATGTTTAACCATAATATTCCAAAATTCAACTTTATTTCAAAAAAATTCGAAAAGATTTAAAAATAAATAAAATATTTTTATTTCTTATTCCAAACTACTCACAAAAATGATAAAACAATTTCGTTTATATTCATAAGGAAATTCAATTTTACTTTCAAATATTATTTTTTCAAATTTTATAATGAAACACGATCGAACGTCCACGACACGACACTTGCCATGTCATACTTAAAAGAAACAATGAAAATTTAGCGCCAGCAGCCTTTGTGGCCCCAAAAAGCTTGCCGTGCACGTGAAATGCAAGGAATCCGTGAATTCCACTCGCTCCATAGCCGTCATTGACCAGAGCGTGTATTACACATCCCATTACTGAGAGTGGGTCTCAGATCAAATGTTTTAGAAACTTCCGCCTCTTGTCCTTATCGAAAATTCTATTTTAATAAAATAAATTTCCGGCATTACATTTTGACTTTTTTATTTAAAAAATCTAAAATTATTTTATATAAAAAAAAAACTTTTTTCTTTTTGTTTTTCTCTTTTTCTGGATGAAATTATTGTAACTTTTTTACTTTTTTGGTTGCTGATTTTCGAAGGTGTAAATATGAAAAAAGAAAAATATATCAATTTTTTTTACTATGGGGAGGTGAGGTTGGGGAGCGGGGGGTGTTTTATTATGACAGAATCGGAATTTTCAATAATGAAAAATAATAAATATATGATTTAAATAAAAGGGTTCGATATTTATTACATACATAATAAACAGAAAAAAAATTGAACTTATATTTAATGTGATTTTTAAACAAAAGGATTTAAATAAATTCCTTTACGGACGATATCTTAGCTCCGCTTCTAGTGACGTAAGGCTACAAGATTGGGGTAAAGAGGAGGTAAAGTTGAATAGATACAATCAATATGAAATGTCAATTGCGTGTTAAAACTTATTTTCTTTACTTTTATTAGGAAAATTAATTTCCTTATTTTAAGAATATTTTTATTTTCTAAAAAATATTTTTCGTCATATCAAATTAAACTTTTTCTCCTTTTTAACATGTCACTATACTTGTATCTTGTAAATACTTTTTCTTTGAGAAACTTCCTCCAAAAGTGTTCCAAAAGGCAATGATCTTTTTTTTAAAACCAATAGGGAATATGGTCAAATTAGTCTCTATTATAATTTCAAAATTGAGAAACTTCGTCCTAGTAAAATTTTATTTGTCTAATTATTTTTGTCATTAAAAAAAAAGTCAGTTTCATTTTTGTCCATAATGCCTAGGAGATATTCAATATAAGGTTAATTAAAATTATTATCAAAATTTATACTTCTTCCGTTTCATAAAAAATGACCTAGTTTGATTTGGAACGAAGTTTAAGAAAAGAAAGAATTTTTTTTAATCTTGTGGTTCTAAATTAAAGTTATGTCAAATATACCAAAATATCCTTTAATTTTGTAGTCTTAAACATGTTACGTGAAAAGTTATAATTAAAATATTATTAAAAAAGAAAATGATTATTATTTTTTAAACAGACTAAAAAAATAGAGTGATTCTTTGTGATACCAAGAGAGTATATATTACTTATTTGACAAATCAATTGACTTTTCTTATAATTCTAGAATTCTTTTTTTATAATTCTAGAATTTTTTTTACATTTTCTTTTCTTTTCTAGGTTGAGATTAATAAACTTCTTTCTATTTGTTGTTGCTGTTTTTCTAAGGTGATAATATTAAAAAGAAAAATATGAGAATTTTAATGTATAGTCAAATCACTTTATTAAAAAATTATAATAATAATTTAATTTTAAAAAAATTGTTTTTTCATATTATATTTTTATTTCTGTTGAACACATTTGCCTATAGTAATTATGAATTCATTGTAATGGTATATTTTTTTTAAAATAAAATTACTTCTCTATAACAATCATACAAAAGATCATAATAATATCTTCTAAGATATATTGTGTTAAATATTTATGATAATTATCATTAATATCACGCACATACTAAATTTTAAATACAAATATTTTTTTAAAAAATGTATTTTAATTATTCTATTAATTATAATCATAATTTCTTGATGTTATTGATTTTTGTGTTCTATTATTCATACTCTTTCTATATTTTTTTTGATTAAATTGATTAATAAATTACGTTTTTTTGGTACATAAAATTATTAGAATAATTTTTGGCGTACTTTTATTAATAATAATAATAAAAAACTTTGAGAAACTTCATCTTAAAATCATTCAGACGGTTATAATCCTATATATGGTTGGAAATGAGAAACTTTGTCCTCTATTTTTTTTTTGTCTAATATTATCTCAATTGTTATATATATATATATATATATATATATATATATATATATATATATATATATATATAATGACAAATTTGAGTCATTATTAAAAGTTAATGGTCAAATTTGAATCATTCTTTGCAGAAGTTGGACGCGTGAAGGCCACTAATTTCATATTAGAGTTTTGGTAATGACAAAAGACAAATACAAAACGATTTTGCAATACTAATGGTATATATGAATGGACTAAAAATATATTTTAAGAAATAATCGCGTAATTTTAAATATTACGAATTTTCGAGAATAACTTCAGATTTTTTCTTCTAACAATATAATACTTCTCAATATAAGGATACAAAGAGATGGATGAGGATGTTGCACGTCGTATTAAATGGGGTTGGATGAAATAGAGGCTCGGATATGTTAAATGAATGGAGCGTATTATGTTGGTTGATTAAGAATTCACAGTTTCAAAAGATGAAAGTAACAAAAATGAGTATGTTGTGTGAAAAATATTAAGAGATATATATAGGAGAATAAAGATATTCTGGACAAGGCAAGAGTGATCTCTATGATGGACGATATGGCGAGAGAGACAAGACCGAGATAATTCAGACGTATTGTAAAAATTAGATGCACACAAAAAAAATTGTGATCAGCAAGTGTGAAAAGTTGGCTAAAGTAGATATGAGTAGAGGCAGAGACAGGTCGAAGAAAAATTGAAAATAAGTGATTAAAAATGACATGACGCACCTACAATTTATTGTAATTTCCTCATCAATGCTATTATTTTTATTACTCTTTTACTATCTCATTATTTAATTTATTATTTTTTTCGTTGCGATTATCATATTATTTGCTATATATATAGAATGTAAGTTTTAATCAAGAACGTGTGCATATTAATATGGTGAGTGTAATCACGATAGCATAGTTGAGATTCAAATTAAAATTTTGAATACGGAAAAATTATATGAAAGCGCTATTCTTAAAAATGAATGATACAACATACAAATTGAATTAATCTACTCTAATATAAATATAAATAGTAAATATCAAATATCAAAATTATAAAAGATAGAATTAGAAAAGAAAATAACGTGTGCTTTGTTTTCCTTTTCATTTTTTTCTTTTAGTCAAAGATGATTTTTGAGCATGCCATTGAAGAATTTAAAGTCCATTGATAGTCAACATTAAATGCAAAATAAATTAATAGCAGACATATCCAATTAATTTCTTGTAAATCACGTTATTATATATAAAGCTTAGGAATTTTATTTCTAGAACCATCATAGTATAAAGAATATTTTTTAATTAATAATTAATCAAATCACGTCATCGAACTTGTCATAAAACTCAATTTTGATGGCTCTAATAAAACTAAACATAAATTATTTGGGCATAGACAAAATAAAACTATTTAGGTGATTGATTTTTATTTTTTATTTAAATCTTAATTACTAAAGTTATTGGATACTTTTATTGATAGAAGATATTATATATTAGTGAACTAATAATTGATGACATGCTAATAATATCATAATTGATATGTATATTAATTTGATTCGATAATAATATTTTTAATAAAAATTACTACTAAAGATAAAATAAAAGATATTACTTTAAAATTTTAAATATAATAAATATAGTTTAAGATATTTATTTTCAAAATTTATGACAATTAACCTAAAGACGGATAGAGTATATGTTCTTAAGAAAATTATAAATGCGATGTGTCTACATAGAATCTAATTAACAATAATTTTAATTGATATTTTTTTAATGAAAAAATAATAATTAATATTCGAAAAATGTTAATGGAGGGAGGAAGTAGTTTTGTGACGAGTTATCTGTATTAATCTTAAAAGAAATGGACAAAATGAGAATCTCTTATTAAATATAACGAACGAATAAAAATATACGAAAGTAGAGAGTAATTTTGTAACGAAACTTCTAAACGAAGAAAGTATAGTTTTGTAACGAAACTTTTTATATTAAAAATATTAGATTAGCTCTTTAAACTTGGAAATTTCCGTTGGACACGTTGTAATTTGATTAGGGAACTAATTTGATTATTAATTGAACAAACAAGAAGGAGTACATATTTATTATTTCTTTCTAGAAGTGATTAATGAAAGTGCTTAATTTAATTAAGAAAAGATTAATAATTTAATGCTATTTGTCAAATATGGAGGAGTTTCCAAAGACCAAGACCAACTTTATCTGTCAACAGCCCATTAATATCAATTTATTTATTATTTTATTTTCATTTGACAAATATGCTCACAACATGAGAAAAAACACAATAAAAAAGATTTCTTGGATTTTCAATTAATTAACATATAATTAAAAATTCACTTATTCAACTAATCCATATTTACATCATTAAGTAGAACAAGCTTTTATAAACTTTCTATCTTGAAAATAAATTAGTTTTCGAAATTTACTTTCCAAAAGTTAAATTTTGCATTTTGATTGATCAATTTGAAATCAATTTTTTTTGGTTGAGTTTTCAAAATGTTACTAAAAAAAGAAAGAACACTTATTTTTTCTAAAAACTTTAATCGAACATCCAGTTTTCTAGAATAAATGTTTTTAACTTTTAGTTTGATCAAACTAGCGTAAAGTACTTTTTTATCCTCTATATTTTTAAAATTTAAACTCGAACGTCTAATTTAAAATACAAGTGTCTCAAGTATTTCATCACGCGATACAAACTTAACAAATACGTTACAACTTCATTCAAATTTTAGTAACTTTAGCACAGTTACAGTTATAAATAAATCTCAATCCCAACAAGACTAGTAACATATTATAATCTCATAAGTGAATTCTCGAACATATACCTCAGGACCTCATAAAAATATAGAGAATTTCAAACTCAGCAATAACAATAATAACATACTCACTATAATCTCATAAGTGAACTCAAACATATACCTCATGACCTCATACAGATATATAGACAGTTTCAGACTCAACAACAACAGTTACATATTCAATGTAATTTCATAAGTGAATCTCCGAAAAGATACCTTAGGACCTCGTACAGATAGAGAAGTAGTTTCAAACTCAGCAACGATAATAACGTATTAAACTGTTATTTCATAAGTGAATTCTCAAAAAGATATTTTAGAACCTCGTACAGATAAAGATGTAGCTTCGGATTGACGATAAATAAGTTTCGAATCCACTATAGAAAAATGATAGAAATTTGAAAATCCACCCCACCCCCAAAGACCCCCCACCCCCACACTCTATGTCTATATATTGGATCAAAATGCCAAAGCCAGCACACCAACATAGACAACTCAATTAAGGAACATAATACATTAGCAACAAGTTCCTTAATCAAACAATTTTTTTTTTCTTTCTATTGTTTTCCACCTCTCTGTCACCTTTCCAAAAAGGAAGAGTAATTCAAGAATTCACATACAAATTTCAAGAAAAAAAAAGATAGAAACTACACATACATATATAAGAAGAAGAAGAAAAAATGGTGGCTTTAGTTGGTTTTTGTATAACTACTTCAAGTTGACTGTAAAAAAGATACAATCTTTAAGATCTTGCCGGCCGCCGGCAACTACCCTTTAGTCCATTTCCGGTGGTTTTGAAGTTTTGAACTTTTTTTTTGGCATTTTGGTGAAAATGGGTTCTCTTCCAATTGTGGTTTCTGGGTCCACCGTCAACGGTGGCGGTTGTAGGTGGTGGGGGTGGTGCAACAAGAGTAATAGTTCTGGGAAGAGTGGTAGTAATGGCAGTGGGAGCAGTGATTCTTGTGCTAACTCATCAGCTTTTGTGTTCTTTTTGGTGTCTTTTGTTTGTCTTGCTTCAATTGCTGGACTTTATTGTAGAGTTTTACTTCCCCCAAATGTACATACAACACTTTCTTCTTTGGGATGTAATGAGGATAATGAAGGTTCTTGGTCAATTGGGGTCTACTATGGTGACTCTCCTTTTAATCTTAAACCCATTGAAGAGGTAACAAAAACACACCCCACCTTTTTTTTTTTTTTGTGCTCATTTTTTAGTTTGAAAGATTCAGTCTTTTTGTGATTTGGGGTTCTGGGATTTGTTTGTTTTGAGCCTTTTCAATTCTGGGTTTTAGGGGGGGAGAGGGGTTGACAATTAGTACTAGAGATGAATGCATTTTTGTGTTTTGTGCTCTAAGATTTAAAGCTCCTGTTTGGTTGTAGATTTTGAATTTGAGACTTTGAAACATGAAACATGAAAAATTGAATTTTTGAAGTTATGATTTTTGGAATTTGTAGTTGTGTTTAGAAGTGCATTTTACTTGGAAAAAGTTGATGTTTTGTGAGTGGAAACATTTGATGATCAGATTCTGAAAACTGATCAAATTTCATAGCCAAACAGATATTTGATGATCAATTTTTTCTAAAACTACTTCTAAATCCTATGGCCAAAAGCTAGCTTTATTGTTTTTTCATGGATGAGAATTACTTGGTTTTTGTGAATTTCTTGATTTTTGAACTTTGTGCCTGGAAATGTTTGGCAGGCAAATGTTTGGAGGAACAAGACTGCAGCATGGCCAGTGGCAAATCCTGTTGTCACTTGTGCTTCAGCTTCTGGGGCTAGTTTTCCTAGTAATTTTGTTGCTGACCCTTTTCTTTATGTTCAGGTAATTTTTTTTTTTCATTTGTTATTTAGCTTTTGTTGTTTGATCTTTGTTAGGAAGTACTACTTGTAAGTAGTAGTATCTGCTAGCTTGTGTTACTCTTTGATGGATTTGCTTTGTTATATTTGTGATGTGAGAAAAAAAGAAAGCATTTTTGGATTTTCTATGTGCGTTTAATCCGGTTGGTGAAACTTGAAAGTATGATTAACTGTTTAAAGTTTTATTGATGAGACTCTTGTGGAGGAGTATTTAACTTTAATCCTCTATTATCATCATTTTTGAGGGATTTGATGTGATGTTTATGGGACCATGTCAGCTTAATTGCCATCCTTAAACAGATAGATTAAATAATCTTGGTGTTACAATTATTTGAATTAGCTGATGATGTCACATGACCTGTCATTTAACATCCTCTTGGTGAGGAATCTTGCTGAGAAGGAGGAATGAAAGATCGTATCCGCGTAGAGCAGCTAGGGCCTCTAGGTTGAGTCATAGAGTAGATAGCGACGGAAAAGGTATAATTTAGTTCCTTGTCACTATCCTTTCGTCTCTTTTCGATGTTGCTTTCCTTAGTTATGCTTATTATTCTGCTCTGTGTGGGGCGTATCCCGTCCCTGAGCTAATAATGTGCTAAACATGGGATAGAAAGAGATAACTAAAGTACTGGACAAGAGAAGAGTCTGCTCCTCAATTTTCCTGAACTTATGTGTGCAAGGACCACTTCTAATTCCGCCTAGTTGTACCAGATCAAACATTTTTTTAAGTTAAAACTCATAATAGCAACACGATTTGCTTTGGTTATATTCCTAGTAAACACTTGAAATCGATTTTCCCCTATCCTTCAGAGCCATCAAATCCACTTTCTCCAGTAAAATGAAAAGATAAGATCAAAGTGGATTCCTGATGCCAAAAATATGCAATCGAGACAAGATAATTGGGTGGAATCTACCAGAAATAGTATAGACGAATGGTCAGAAAGAAATGGTGTTGTTCTCGAAGAATATAAGAGCTGGAGAATTGGATATATACTTTTGTCTGAATAGAGGTGACCTTTCTCTCATAGGCAAATATTTCAATTGATATATAAACTGGTTCAAAATCATCTGTTTGAGCTTTCGACCATTCTTGAATTTTCATCTATGAGATCACACATTCTAAATGTGTGTTCTAATCCTTGTTCTAGTTAAGCTGGGGTCAGTTTAATAAAAGGTAGGGAGTAATTGTTGACTGTTTCTTTGTCTGAACCAGTGATCTTAAAGTAATTCCTTTAAATATCTTTACCATGGTTTCCTTCAAACTAAGCCCTTTAAGAACTTCTCTTTGCAACATAGAACATTATGTTTTTTATCAAGAGCATTTGAAGAATGTATGTTCTACAGGTAAGCAATAGCTTTTAGATCCATTGCAGCATGGAAAATTCTGCACAAAAATAGCTCTTTAAAAATGGTCAAATGTGTTCTGAGAAGCAGTGATGTTGAACCCTTGTGTTAAAAAAAAAACTAACTCAATAGGCTTCTCTTCTACTCCACAAATAGACTCAAGAAGACTTGGATTTAAAGTGTTGCATACTCGAATATAATAAGGTTGCTTCATCAATTGCTAATCTACAAGCAAAACCGGGATTCTTGAGTTTCAATTATATTTTAGATTTATTGTTTTCTTAGATGTGGCATTACTCATCTGAAAGTGTCTTATATTTGGCTTGTCTAGTTGTGGTGCTAAATGGTATTTTATGCTTCACCTATTTTCATTGGGGTGTTTGATTTTGCTACAACTTTAAATTCCTCTTCTTTAGTTCATACAGGATCTTGATTGTTAATTTTCTGTTAAATTATGTTATTCAGGGAGACATCCTTTATCTGTTCTTTGAAGCAAAGAATTCAATCACAATGCAAGGGGATATTGGAGTTGCAAGAAGTACTGATAAGGGAGCAACGTGGGAGCAGTTGGGTGTTGCTTTGGATGAAGACTGGCATCTCTCCTATCCTTATGTCTTTGACTACAACGGCAATGTAAGATCCTAACTTCCTGAAGTACTTATATGTCATGTAACTCAATTATGTCTGGAACAACAACATTTGACTTGCTATATCGAAGTCCTGAAGTTTGGTCTGTTAAAAGTTTAATGGGATGAGATAAGACGATAGACGTAAGAGTATGGAGGAAGGGGCAGGACTTAAAAATGTTGAACCTGCAGGTACCATGTGAGAGGCCTTGTAGGTAGCATGTGTACAACTAAAATTCCTAAATAGTCTCTAAGAGTTGATTTTGGTCGTCTTAAGATCTTCTTTTGACTGCTAGTTTCTTCCTTGTTACCTACAAGTATTAATCTTGTGCTATCTTAGAAGTCTATTTTGCTTGAAGCTGTGACTTACATTTCATTCATCTGTATTATTTTGTGCAGATCTATATGATGCCTGAGGGAAGTGCTAAAGGGGATCTGCGTCTTTATCGAGCTGTAAAGTTTCCTACGGAATGGGAACTGGAAAAGGTCATAATGAAAAGCCGCTTGTTGATTCTTTTCTCATTCAACATGATGGGAAGTACTGGCTTTTTGGTTCAGATCACAGTGGAATTGGTGCCAAGAAGAATGGTCAGTTGGAGATTTGGTATAGTAGCTCACCTCTGGGTCCTTGGAAACCGCATAAAATGAATCCTATCTATAACACAGATAAGAGCAAGGGAGCCCGAAATGGAGGTAGACCATTTTTATATGATGGCCATCTTCATCGTGCTGGTCAAGACTGTGGTGAGACATATGGGCGGCGTTTACGTCTATTTAAAATAGAAGCTCTGACACCTACTGAATACAAAGAAGTTGAGGTTCCTTTGGGTCTTAAAGAGTCAATGAAGGGACGGAATGCCTGGAATGGTGCCCGCAGTCATCAACTTGATGTGCAGCAACTAAGCACTGGGGAGTGGGTTGCAGTAATGGATGGGGACCGAGTCCCTTCAGGAGATGTAAATCGACGGTTTATTTTAGGTTGTGCATCAGTTTTAGGTGTTGTAATGCTGGTTATAGTGTTTGGTATGCTACTAGGAGCAGTGAAAGGATTAGTTCCCTTAAGTTGGTGCCCTCACAATGTTGGAAAGAGGAGTGACGCTTCGTTCGATTGGGAAAGATCAAGCTTGTTATCTAATAGAATGAGACTATTTTGTAGTCGGTTGAACAGAGCAAGCTCGTCTCTCCGTGCCAGAATAAAGCCTAAAACATGCAGTGGAGGATTGGTTCTTGCTGTAATATTTATAGTCACTGTGGTGTTAATGTGCACTGGAGTTAAATACATCTACGGAGGCAGCGGTGCAGAGGAAGCTTACCCGTTAAATGGTCAGTACTCTCAGTTCACATTATTAACAATGACCTACGATGCTCGGCTCTGGAACTTGAAAATGTACGTCAAGCATTACTCAAGATGTTCTTCAGTACGTGAGATCGTTGTAGTGTGGAATAAAGGCCAACCTCCAGAACTGAGTGAGCTCGATTCAGCAGTGCCAGTGAGGATAAGAGTAGAGGAACAGAACTCACTAAACAATCGATTCAAAGTAGATCCTTTGATAAAGACACGAGCAGTTCTTGAACTTGATGATGACATTATGATGCCTTGTGATGATGTTGAACGGGGATTTAAGGTATGGCGTGAGCACCCTGAACGCATCGTTGGATTTTACCCCCGGCTTGCAGATGGAAACCCCTTGAAATATAGAGCTGAGAATCATGCTCGCGAGCACAATGGATACAACATGATTCTTACAGGAGCTGCCTTCATGGACAGCAAAATGGCTTTCGAAAAGTACTGGAGCAATGAAGCAGCAGCAGGAAGGGCAGTGGTGGACAAGCTTTTTAACTGTGAGGATGTGTTGCTAAACTACTTGTATGCAAACGCGAGCTCTTCCAGTACAGTTGAATACGTAAAACCAGCATGGGCAATCGATACTTCAAAGTTTTCTGGCGTTGCAATTAGCCGGAATACAAGACTCACTATGGACTCAGAAGCAGTTGCCTCCAAAAGTTCTCAG
Organism: Solanum lycopersicoides; assembly: GCA_022817965.1. Taxonomy (NCBI): domain Eukaryota; kingdom Viridiplantae; phylum Streptophyta; class Magnoliopsida; order Solanales; family Solanaceae; genus Solanum; species Solanum lycopersicoides. Next base: position 2,620,816 of record CM040628.1, on the reverse strand, counting down.
AAATGTATGGAAGTATATCAAGTAGAAAATCAGAATTTCACCATCGAAACGACGGGTGGGATGTATAGCAGGGAACAAATGTTCTAGCAACATAGTCTAAGTTAGTGTTTTTTTGCTGTTGGTATAATTTTGGTTTTTGTGATTTTGGTCAAGCTTTTGTTTTACCTCCTGTTGTGAATTTTGCTTTGGGAGGATTTTACAACTTTTGTATGTCAAATGTACATTAGTTTAGATACATAAGTTGATATACTTCTTTTGTTGTCCCATCAGATTTCAAAGATATACTTTTCACCAACATATATTTATGATAGCATATGATTTCAATGCAAGGATATACAATTTTTCTTCAACAACTTTGATGTGTCTCTCTTCTATTGGGGTAACTTCGAGCTGAATTATTGGTAGTGAATTCTATGTACTTGTATAAGAAAGATAACTATAAGCTCCTTAATCGTTAAACATACGTGTCTCTCTTGTATTGAAGTTGTGTCTCTCTTGTATTGGGGTAACTTCAGGTCAGATTGTTGGTAGTGAACTTTATGTGCTTGTATCTGAAAGATAGTTATAAGCTCATTAATCGTTAAACATCATACTTTGTGACGTGTCTCGATCTCTTGTATTGGGGTAACTTCATGCCGAATTATTGGTAGTGAATTCTATGTGCTTGTGTAAGACAACTATAACCTCTTTAATTGTTAAATATCATACTTTGTGATGTGTTCCTCTCGTATTGGGATAGTTGAATTATTGGTAGAGAATTCATGTGGTGATATTAGGTAATTATAATATCTTTTAATGGTTAGATATCACACTTGAAGTGTCTCTTTTGTATTGGGATGACTTCAAGCCGAATTATTGGTAATGATTCTTGTCCTTGTATAATATAACGCAAGCTTCTTAATCGTTAGATATCATCTTTGTGATGTGTCTCTGTATTTGAGATAACTTCAAATCGATAGAATTATTTGTAGTGAATTTCGTGTGCTTGTATAAGAACTATAAGCTCCTTAAATCGGTTGATATCACACATTGTGAACTGTCTCTCTCGTATTGGGGCAACTTCAAGCTGAATTATTGGTAGTGAATTCATTTACTTGTATAAGATAACTACAAGCTCTTTAACCGATTGATACCACACTTTGTGAAGTGTCTCTTTCGTATTTGGGGTAACTTCACGTCAAACGATTGATATAGCGAATTCATGTGCTTGTAGTTGAATAACTATCATCAAGCCAGAAATATTTGCTCATACTTGTGTTTTAACAACCTTATTGAAAAAGAAGGAAAATTTGATTTGTACACAGAATTTGATAAGTCTTTTAACTTTTCACGTGACATATTTAAAGTCACACGATTAAATAATATTTCGATACATTTTATATACCTTAACCAGCAGGAAAAAAAAACATAATCAAAACAAGTTGACGTGATGATCCAATCTGAATGAAGTCATGCTACTTGGCCCATTACATGTACCCCTAGAAAATTAGAATTCTAATTTCAGTATATAAACAAAATGCATACGCTTTCGAGCTTTGAATATAGAAAAATTCTTCATACGTAATGCTTTTTCCCCAAATGGAGCCTATGTTGAGCGAATTCGAAATAGTCAAGCTCTAATACGGATATTGAACACTAGAGTGACAACAAATATCTAGTGAGCACTACTACTATGATGAAAAAAGTTATGTGACGATTGTTTTAATAATTAAAATAAATATCTAATGAAATAATCGAGACGTGAACATGACTATGTGGTTTTGTATGATATTTAAAAGTTTATTAATGTTTGCCAATCACGTTATTGTGCATGTGAGTTGATTGTGGGAATATACTAAAGAAGCATAGGGAATGTGGGAAGAGAAAATATGTAGGCTCTATGTGTATACAAATGGGACCTATAGTCCCTTTTTGACAGCACATTTTGACATAATTGCATCCTTTGGGTCCATGGGATCTACCATATAATTTACGGAGTCAATTTGATTTCAGTTGATCAACTATTAATCGAGCAAAAAGGTCAATTTTCAAAGTGAAGGACTATGTTATGATTCGTGGTGGTATGTTTAGTATAGGCGTTTTCTTCGTTATAGATAAACGGGAAATTCGACTCTATGATCTAGAGGAAAAGATGAAGAACAATAGTATAAAGGGTTGATTTTATATGTATACAAATATTTATTAAAAAAACGAGCGAACCGTGCACAAAGTATCTTGAGTTAGTATGGTTCGGAAAACTAGGGTCATATGCGAAGAGGTGTGATGTAGATAAATTAGTGACTGTAAATCATACGAAAACAGACTTAGAACTTAGTATATATGTAGCTTAAATTGTAGTAATTTAATGATATTCTGAGTTTATAAAATTTAAATTTTGAATCTGCGTTTAATTATTTATGATGTATATGGATGGATAAGGGTATATACTATATCAAATATAAAGTTTGATGAGATCTATACTTAGTTTGGACCTTTTGGGCTTTGTTAGGTCCATTTCTCTTTTGTTTTATCTTTTCTTTGGACCATGTTTGGTTTTCATATTGAGTTATTTTAAATTAATTATTATTAATATTATTCTGTTTTAATTTATGTGATAATATTTGATCGATAAGAAATTTAAGAGCACACCTTCATTCTGATTTATATGATAATATCTGATAAATTAATTTATTTTGTAATATTTCTTTTAGGTACTTGCTTTTAGATTACGGATTCGAGCATTTTTAAGTTATGGAATTTTAAATTAATGTTTTATACATATCGAATAAATTTCTTAAGAGGACATATATGATACCAACCTTAAGTGAATCCACAATGAAATGGGAGAGGATCGTGAAGGACGTTAGAAGACATAACATTTTTTTTATTTGTTCAGTCAATATTCACATTAAAGCTCGCCTATTCTAGATTCACACCTCTTAAGACTCTATTTGAAAGAAAACGCTTCCTACCAAGAATTTTTCTATACCGAAGACTTATCTGATTGACCCCATTAGAATGGAAGCACTCAAATTTAAGGGTGATGAATTTGTCTAGGAACATGAAGAGGTCTATTTCATCTCTCAAGACAAATGCCTCAAATTATTAAAAAATAATTTTATGTCTACTAACAATGAATGATCCATCAAGAAATCAAAGAGAATAAAAAATGGGATATCTGGCGGAATGATCGAAATTTCTTTATCATCATAATAATTACTATTAGAAAATATGATACCTCATAGAAAATGTAAATTTTGAATAAAGTTCATCGTGAATTGATTTACTGAATATGCATTAAACTGACTTTTTATTAAAAAAAAAATATTTAAATGATCACTCTACTTAGAAATTTACAATTTTAGTGATGGATCAATGAGTTCAAGATTTGAAAATATATAGCTTTTAAATAGTAACTGTCTTTACGAGAGTATATTAATCTAAATCGACGCATATTTTCTTATATGCTTAAAGTAAGAAAAAGTAAAATAAAATGTATCAAGCAATCAATTCATAGATGTATGCAAATATCCACAAAATTAATATATTGAAGGATTCATATGATAAGGATGAGAAACTAACTTAATTTTAGGCCTAAGTAATACTCTATAGTTAAGCCTAATGAAACATGATTAGGTAAAATATAATGTCATGTTTGTACCTTTTAAAAAGAAAAATATCCAAATAGTCATATAATTAAGTCAATAGTGTTGCATCAAAACTTCACATTATTTGACAACCCTTTTTTAGTTTCACTTAATATTCAAAATTTATATTAAAGTTCGACTAAATTTAAATTAACACATTATAAAGTCCATTTCTAAAAACAATCCTTTCAAGTATAATTTTTTTATTTATTTTCATGAGCTCAAAGGAATTTCGAATCATTCAATCACGATCACTATTTATCACTATTAACATTGTCACTTCTCATAAATAAATATACATATTTATGACTTATGACTATACTCTTAATTTTTCATAAATAATGTAACATGACTTGTAATGTTCTATCACACAAGAAAAATGTGTTTTTTTTTTCTACTTTTTTTTCCCTTCCTATTCAAGGGTTTATCTCTCTCCAAGGGGAAAAGAAAATACCACTAACTAATTAATAACTTTAATAAAAATGAAATGACATGCCACAAGAACTTTAATTTGGCTTTTTGACTCTGACCAAATATTTTATATTTTAAATGTAATTGCCTCATTTTCCAAAGTTTATTGATCTCATTTAAGTGACTTTTTACCTTAATAATAGTGTTGAGCCCAAGCATTAAATACATCCTAATTTTTTCTTTTCAGTTTACATTTATTCCTTTTAAGTTTTTTAGTGTCGATTAATTTAGATTTTCATAATGAAAAGTTCGTCGAAAAAAGAAATATTTTTTTTATCATTATTATTAAAGCTGAAAGTTTAAATTTATAATTAAAATAAATAAAATCTCTTTGTTCCCATAACTTTTAAGGATCATTTGATTGAAAGACAAATAGTCGGAGATTAATAATTATAGAATATAATGATAATTATTTGGCTACAATAAGATTATTAAAATTTTAGCGACTCATTAATAGGATTGTTGTTTCATATTTAAAAATTTATTTCGACTAAATACCTCTTTTATCATAGTGAATGCTAATATTAAAAAATAATAACAAATATTAATTTAATAATTACTAATATTATTTATGTTAAAAAAAGTGAAATTTGCAACCAAACATTATACTAAAATTTAGTATCAAACATTATTCTACCTATTTATCCAAGAACAAAGACCTATTGAAAGACAACGACTTTCTCTATTAGGTGTTTGATACTTACATTAAAATTAATTAATTCGTATTTATATTGCATAAAATTCAATTCAAAAATTCTCAAAAAAATCAACTTCATCCGCTACGTCACATTCGAGTTATAGACTACAAACTTTCTGATCTTCCAAGAAGGGATTTGTACTTGCATATAAAAACAAAGGTGTCAAGATTGTAAAAATCCAAAAAAAACAAAAAAACTCCATAAACATTCAGAGTAACTGGTAAACCAATGCCAATGGCAGCATACAATGTAACTAACTACTACTGATGCCATTTTTGAAGGCCTCCCAATCATAGGAACCAACATCATCCTCACCCCTTACCCTACATTTTTGGTCCTATACAATAAAAAAATCATTTTTTTATACAAAAAAAAGAAAAGGGGGTGTTCTATATACTTATATACACACAGAAAGAGAAAAAAAAAGGAATTTTTTTAAGATAGAAATCATCAAGAATTGGGATTTTGTAATGGAAATGAAATGATATCCATCATTCATTTTCATGTGCACTTCTTTCTCTTCAATCCCCAAATAAACATATTGTGTTATTCATTCATCTTTTCTTGTTAAATTTTTTATTATTATTACCTTAGCTTTCTAGGGTTTAGAGTAAAGGGGAGAAAGAAACTTAAAGCTCTCACCTTTATACATATTTATAAAAATATATACATAATGGTGTCTCTCCTTTTCTCATTTTAGTTTTTTTTTTTTTTTTTGCATGTATAAGGAATCATTTGCTTTTGGGTGTCTTTGACATATGGAATTGCTTTATCAGAACAAAGAAAAAGAAAGAAAGAGAGAATATATAAAGAGGATATGAGCTGATGTTTTTAATGGGTTCTTTATGTTTCTGCTGTTGTTTAATGGTGTTGCTTTCACCCCTTTCATAGTTTGTTGTGAAAAAAAATCCAATCTTTTTGAAGATATAGGAAGAATATAAGTGTATTGTTTGAAAGGGGTTTGTGGGGGTGGTGAAAGATTAGGTTTTTTTCTTGTTTGAGGGTGAAATGTTGGCATTGGTAGGGGGAGAAGGTGATATGGAGCAAGAATTTGATGCAAAGCTAAAGATTCAGAACAATTCAGCTAATACTCAGAGATCTAAGAGCTTTGCATTTAGGGCACCACAAGAGAACTTTACAATTCAAGATTTTGAATTGGGAAAGATCTATGGAGTTGGTTCTTATTCCAAGGTCCCTTTTTTTTTTTCCTTTTGTTCCTTATCTTTGTATGTCCATTTTTTAAAAATTTCAACTTGGTAGCATTTCTATATTTGGTTTCTATTGCTCAAAAATTTCTGCTTAACTGTGAAAATTTTAACTTTTTAGCATTTCTATGTTCTTCTTGTTGCCCTTTTTGTTTAGTATGGAAGGGCTTGGTCACTGGTTTATCTCTGCTGTCATTTTTTACTGAATTCCACATGTCTTCCCTTTTGATGGGTTTTTAATCTCTGTTAGCAGAAATTTAGTTTATTGTCCACTGAGATTTTTCTTTTGTGGGTTTATCTTTGAAGTTTGTCTGAATTTCTCTGGTAAGAAGCTGTTCATTTGAAGAGATTTATACTCATAGAAACTATGCTTTATGGCATTAATGATGTTAGGGATGTAAAAATGTCATTCTTGTTTCATTTGCTTTTGGTGTAAAGAGAAAATTCTCATTTGTATTGGTAGTTTGTGTGATCTAATAGATGATTTTGGTTGTACCACAATTTTGTGTGTAACATATTTTTTGACACTTCCTTGTTGTGTTGTTTATGGAATATATCTGATTTGTCAAAAAGAAGGAGAAGGAGAAAGGAGCAGAAGAAGAAACTTGGTGTCATTAATTGTAGATCACACCCCTAGTATAGTGCTCCATTTCAGGGGTTGTCATAGACAAATGTGCGATTGAGTTTCTGGCTTATTAGCCTGTACTAGTAACTAACAAGAATCTTCTGAGATGCGTTGTCCATCCCTTTTCATCTTCTCACTTTTCGTTAGGATAGATTATGGATATAATTGAACTCAAATTGTGGTGTTACTGCTTAATTATCGACACGTTGAATTGAAGTTTTAGCATTTAAGTTTTTTGCCCTCTATGATGTATCAGGTTGTCAGAGCAAAAAAGAAAGATACTGCGAATGTTTATGCCTTGAAGATCATGGACAAGAAGTTCATCACTAAGGAAAATAAGACTGCTTATGTGAAACTAGAGCGTATCGTACTTGATCAGTTAGATCATCCCGGTGTTGTCCGACTATTCTTTACCTTTCAAGACACTTTTTCACTGTGTGAGGATTCTATTTATTCTTCATTTAGTGTCTTTCCCCCCATTTTGCATGCACTCTTGTTGATCTTTGGTTGTCTAATTTAATTGTATTTGTCTGTATTATGAAGACATGGCGCTTGAGTCTTGTGAAGGTGGAGAGCTTTTTGATCAAATAACAAGGGTAAGTAAATGAAGAACCTTGATGCATGTACTCTTGTTGTTTTTATATGAAGTGTCCAAGTAGAACCCGAAGCAAAAAGAAAAATGGAAGTTCCTGTCAACCCGTGAACCTTTTGCAGAGTATTACAGATATGGATATTGTACTTCTTTGAATAAAAGCTTAATGGTTGAGTTCCATAGGCTGAAATGTAGCCATCTAAAAAAGTTTCTAGTCTATATACCTTGATGTTCTATAAGGTGTCTGTTGCTGTGTTATTCTTTCCAACTTCCGAAAAGAATGAACATCTTCTTAAAGGTTCCCTGTATATTCTGCTTTTTCCTGTCGAACATTGGTATTTTCATGAACTTATTGAAAATGTTCCCGTCCTTTCTTCAAAATATTTCCTTTCTCTAAAGTTTGTGACTACATGTATGATGTGCTGATATTCTTGTTTGATTGGCTAGCAAGAGAGATCATGAGCAGTGTACTTTTAACTTTGTGGGTGCAGAAAGGCCGTTTATCTGAAGATGAGGCACGCTTTTATGCAGCTGAAGTTGTAGATGCTCTTGAATATATACATAGTATGGGATTGATTCATCGAGACATTAAGGTATTTCACAAAGTGGACTGTTACGTGAATAATATATGGCGGGGGGATTCTGACAGTTCGCTTATTGGCAGCCAGAGAACCTGCTTCTTACTTCAGATGGACATATTAAAATTGCCGACTTTGGCAGTGTAAAGCCAATGCAGGATAGCAGAATAACAGTCCTTCCAAATGCTGCATCAGGTAAATGTTGTTTTCTACGATGACACTCTCCTCGAAATTGGATTCACATTAACCTGATGAGAGTATATTGTCGTCTTGATCATTATTGAATCATTGGTGGTTCTTTTTATTCAGATGACAAAGCCTGTACTTTTGTGGGAACAGCCGCTTATGTCCCTCCTGAAGTTTTAAATTCTTCTCCGGCGACTTTTGGGTATGGAACTCTACCCTCGGAAAAGCCACAGTTTTTTTTCTTTGTGTTTTATTAGGACATATGTTGTAGGTCCATGTCTGCATGATTGCTCCTTTTAAATTTTTACAGCTTGTTCATATTAGTGTTTACATTTCTTTATTATGAATCGTATTTGTCTAACATCATTATTCATTTTGGATATGTCCTACCAGAAATGATCTTTGGGCACTTGGCTGCACATTGTATCAAATGCTTTCAGGAACTTCTCCGTTTAAAGATGCCAGTGAATGGCTCATCTTCCAGAGAATCATTGCCAGAGATGTAAAATTCCCAAATTATTTTTCAAATGAAGCCAGAGATATTATTGATCAGCTGCTGGTACGCTATCATTTCGTATTTAATATTCACTTCCATCCTGTGGTTCCTCTTTTTGCTTCCCCTATTATGTTTGCTTTTTTCCGTTTTATGTTATATAATTTATACTTTATACTTCTCCATTTGACTGAACTTTCATCTTTAAACAGTGTGGTCTCTACTTTAAACAACACTCCTCCTTGAAGTGAGGGATGACCAGCTTTGTTTTTGGAATTATAATATTCTTGATCAAAAGTTGTAGCTAATTTGTTCTCAGTTGTGGACCATATCTTTGTCTATTGACCTTTATCTTTTGTGAATGAAACAGGGAATATCCCCACAGTTTTATACGTATTTTATAATCTGCAATCGATACCTATCCTATTATGAATAAAGTAAAAAAAGTGCATAGGAAAGATGTAACTTTCGCTTCTTAAGTAGTCCTTTTGGAAATGATTAATCTCTAATGTACTTGTTGTATCTTGTTGTCTGCACTGTACAACATGACTGTCATGCAGTCTAGAGAGTTATATACTTTGTAATTGCATTACAAAAAATTCTGGCTGTTGAAATACCATGACTAGCACTATCTTCGAGACTTCGACAACTTAGTTCTTTCTAATAGGATATAGTATATAGTATATAGTTTTTAACATTCAAATTTCAAAATATAAAGGCAGAAGCTTTGTCCTTCATGTGCTGGCTTGCAAGTGCAGTTTTGCTGGTTAAAATTTTTCGTTACTTGCAGCTATTAATTATTATCCAGTACTGGAAAAGAGAGTTGCTGGTATATTGTGGGACTTTTGTGCTAATGTGAGCAACGTGCTACGTTATCTTTCACTAGTTCCTATGAAGTTTCAGGCTATAGAACTTTAGGTTTGTGCACGCAAGGGTGTGACCTTGTGATCAATGAAATAGGTTAAGAACCATGAAGTCTTGGATTCAATTCTCAGTTGAGGCAAAAACACTACGTGTTTTCTTTCATCTGTCTAAACCTTGGTGGACAGAGTTACCAGGTAACTGTCCTGATGGGAGGTAGAGGATATATACCCTGTGGAATTAGTCTAGGTGCGCGCTAGCTGGCCTAAACACTACATTTACTACAACAAACAACATACCGAGTGTAATCCTACAAGTAGAGTTTGGGGAGGCTGGTGTTAGGCAAACCTTAACCCTGCCTTGTGAAGGTAAGATAGATAGGTTGTTTCCGATAGATGCTTGACTCAAGTAAAGCCATATCAAAGCACGTTTGAGAAGTACATACAGTAATCAATAATCCATGAAAATAATGGAGTATGTATGTTAGTATGTTAGATATATCTTCCTATTAGTGTTATCTGTTCTGCTGATTGACTATAGTGCAAAAAACAACTCAGGATGTTGATCCTAGCAGAAGACCTGGTGCTGGACCTGATGGTTATGCTTCCTTGAAAAATCATCCTTTCTTTAGTGGGATCGATTGGGAGAATTTGAGGTTGCAGACCCCTCCAAGGCTTGCCATGGAGCCAAAAGTATGTCATTCATTTTGCTTTATGTTTTAGGTCTTACTTGCCCCAACAGAAGTTCATTTTCCGTTAAACAGTTCTAGTTATGAATCATTCAGGCCCCGTCAACTCATAGCAGTGGTGATGAGCAAGATCCTTCATGGAATCCATCACACATTGGAGATGGTTCAGTTAGACCTAACGATGGAAACAGTGCAGCTGCATCAATTTCTGAAGCTGGTAGCAGTATCACCAGGCTCGCATCAATAGACTCCTTTGACTCAAAATGGTAGGTTCATGAACTTCCGCCGACTGAATAATGAAAATCACTCCAGTATATTTCGGATGCTGTCATATTTGTTAACCTTTTCAATAGAGTTTCATAATTCCATATGGATCAAATGCTCTCTTTTTATCTTCCGTTTTGATAACTACTATATTTTGACTTGTTTCTTATGATGGCATCAATAGGAAGCAGTTTTTGGATCCTGGTGAATCCGTCCTCATGATCTCGATGGTGAAAAAGTTACAGAAACTCACAAGCAAGAAAGTTCAGCTAATCCTAACAAATAAACCAAAGTTGATTTATGTAGATCCCTCAAAATTAGTGATCAAAGGGAACATTATATGGTCCGACAATCCTAACGACCTTAGCATTCAAGTCACAAGCCCTTCACAGTTCAAGATTTGTACAGTTAAGTCCCTTTGCTTTCCCTGCATATAACATTGTTAGTCAAGTTTTTGTTACTTTAGTTTAACTCGTTTCCGCTATCTGTGTGCATTCATCTTGTGATCATTACAGCCAAAGAAAGTTATGTCATTTGAGGATGCCAAAAACCGAGCACAACAGTGGAAAAAGGCGATTGAAGCTCTCCAGAACCGGTGATTCTGATCTTTTTGTTGTTTTGACTACACATTCTTTGCAGATCGAACGGGGTTCCAGAAACAGTTGGATGCTCCTAAAGAACTTCTTATCAAACACCACTCAATTTTACAGCTTTACTCTCTCTAGTAGAAATTTTCACTACACTTATTGTTATCCTTGGATGAAAGCTCACTACTGTTTACACAATCACATTTGTATGTTTACAGACTTGTAAAGACACAAAAGTTTTAATTGAAAGAACTTGATGAGCTGATTTTATCAGCTATTTTGCTCCCTATTATTTCATCAAGTGTCATTTATTCATTGTTTAAGCAGACTGTTTGTAGAATCTAAGAATCATCATAAATATATACTAAATCTGATGCAGCAACAATATATTTCGTGTAATATTACAAGTGGAGTCTGAGAGTGTTATGTACTCTAAATAGTGTTGAGAGTTAATTATATTATATACTATTCTTTTTCAAATTACAAACATACTTGATATATCGCGTCTCAGTTTTGAATACATCGCTCAACATCCCTATACATCACGTCTATGTTTTAGACACATCACTCAATGTCACGATGCATCTCGTACATCTGATGTATTTGACCGATACATCGTGTAAAGTGATGTATACATCGTGTATAATAACGTATTCGTCCAAATACATTACGTATAATGATGATACGTGATGTATGAGAGAATAGAAGAGTAGGGACTTTTGTAGGGTTTTTTTTCAAATAATTGGAATTTTTTAGAAAATTTGATAAAATAAATTGTATATTTAGATAATTTTTTCATTAATAATCTTAGAATTATAATCTCACGATTATAATCTAAGATAATTTAATCCGCGAACCAAACAACTCATTTGGTCAACCAAAACCACGTGCCAAGCACGTGACTTCCCCTCCAAATTCCCCTGTTTCGTCCCCTTCACAAAACTTCAAAAAGAACTGAACTTAACGCCATTAAAACTGGAAAGAGCTATGCTTTTGACACAATTTGTCTTTCTATGCTGTAGCTCTGCTTCATGAAACAAAGGTAAAAGTTAAAGTTCCTAAGTTTTTTCTTTGTTAAGAAGTGTTATAATTGGTTTGTATTGACATGCCCCTTACCTGTTTGTTAAAATGTCTAAAAGAGATTGTTGAGTTGTTTCCATGATATATCAACTATGATCCAATGTGTTGCTCGGACTCTCCAAAATGTTGGTGCACTCATGTTAGATCCTCTAAATAATAAAAATGCACTAATTTGGAGGATACAATAGCATTTTTGAAAAGTCCGAGCAACACAGCTCTAAGGAGTACTTTTGAATGGGAGATTGCGGGGAATTCATGTGTTATGGTATAGGAGAATAACTTGCTTTAATGTATTCTTTGTTTTAACTTTGGTCTAGATTATTATATGAAGTTTAGAATGAAAAAAAAGTGTTGTTTTTCGAAGGCTTAGTTGCGATGAATGTGTAGGATGATCGGATGGGAGGATAGAATTCAGAGATTGAGGGGGGAAGTTACGTGTTTTCGTTTATGCTGTTGAGAAAAAGGATGTTGAAAATACTACTGGATTTAGTTCAAGGGATGTTTTTGGCCAAAAGTTCCTGTAAAATTCAATAAATTTGTACTCTATTTTATCTATCTATAAATTCGCAAATGAGGAAGGTCATCGATATATATGCTTGTCTTTCGTTCTAGGTTGTTATTGTTTTCATGGCGACGACCAAATTGTTTACAATCTCCATAGCACTTGCTGCTCTTTCTGCATCAGCAGCAGCTATAGGTGTTGTGTTTTGGAGAAGAAAGACAAGGGCTGATAAGGAGAAAATCCGAGTGTTGGAAAGATCTTTGAAGGCTGCATTGCAAAACTGTGGTGCTGAGAGGCAAGGCCGCATTAGAGCTCAACAGGCATTGAGGAAAGTTGCCAACTCAAATGATTCTAATAATTCATATCCTTTGACGCCTATTGCAATCACTCGGTCATGCTTCTCCACGAGGTACCTTTTTTTTTTTAACATTGTGTTTTCTTGTATGGCTTGTTGATATGGATGGTAATGTAATAATATGTTGTGGTACTAATTGTGATTAGGAATGGGACTCCGAGGCAACCTTTGGTTGTACCACTTGCTAAAGCATGTCTAGTATTTGATCCAACTCGAGTTCCACCTGCATCTCTTGAAGGTCTTGAAGGCTATTCACATTGTTGGATAATTTACGTCTTTCATCTAAATACGGATCTTGACAAGTTATGGAAGCATCCATCACGGTCTAAGTTCAAGGCAAAGGTAAGAGTACCAAGGCTGAAAGGAGAAAGGATGGGGGTCTTTGCGACAAGATCTCCTCATCGCCCATGCCCTATAGGCCTCACTGTTGCAAAGGTTGATGTTGTGGATGGGAATAAAGTTTTCATTTCTGGTGTTGATTTAGTTGATGGAACTCCCGTCCTTGACATCAAGCCATATCTTCCATACTGTGATAGCATCCCTGGTGCAATGGTCCCCGATTGGGTAAAGGCGGACAATATGTTAGCTATAACATCTGTTAACTTCTCTCACGACTTCTCTGCCTCTCTGAACCATTGTTGGTCAAGAAAAATACAAAAGAAGAAGAAAACCGAGATATTACTTTATACATCTCCTACTGAGTTTCAAAACTTGATTCATCAAGTGCTGTCATGGGATATACGATCAGTATCTCAGAGGATTCGACCTCATAAGACTGAAAATAGCAGCATGAATAATGCAACGCTTGAAGATGATGACAGTCAAGAGGAAGTTCATTTTTCTGATGATATTGTTTACCATCTTATTTTGGAAGGCCTTGACACCTCCTACAAGATTGACTATGATGGCAATGTTCACGTCGAAAAGATTGAACCTTGTACTCCAAACTGAAGCAAGTTATGGTTTGTGCACTATCAGAGCTAGTTGATTGAATTTTTTCATGTTATACTTTTATCTTCTGTGACATGAATTATGTAGGGTATTGTTGGTCTAAACCAACCTTTTTATAACTTTCATTATGCAGCTACCAGAAATTTTGCAGTAATGTAGACATGTATGAGTCTGTAATATCGAGAGTTATCATTTTTGCAGATAGTGTTATACTTTGGTTGTATATAATGATTCTTGTAGAAGAGAAAGAGAACAAATAGTTGTATGATTTATATATTAAAAAAAATCTCAACCCATGTCACAAAATGAAATGATATATGATCCTGAACATGAAAAGCTAAAAACCAACAGCATAGGTTATATGAAATACAATATTTTTCCTTTCAAGTATCAGCATGATCACTTGTAATATGTCTTGTTATCTTTTTCCGACTTCGAGTACAAGAATTCTGGAGCGTAAATAGTTCCCTCTATAGCTTCAGCCAAAAAATTGAATCTTTGCATGAGCCAACGATGAAACGAAAACTAGTTTCTTCAACTGCTATTTATTTCTTTGTCCTTTGACTTGCACATATCTTCTGCTGACTTAATAAACTTTTTAGTCAAGTCATCAATCTGAATGAACACAAATAAAACCAAATGAAAGAGGTAGTAGAGAATAGAATATAAATTATACAGCACATAGCCATTTTTTCAGCAAAAAAGTAGATATAACGTACTTCCTTCTCCAGTCTTTTTGCATCGTCTTCTGAGAAAGCTGAAGCTGACTTGTCTTTGTCTTTCTTCTTGGGCACAGATTTCTTTATCGTGTCCAAAGCCTGATAAAAAGGGAATTAACATCTTGTAGTATCGACATGAAGACATATGTACTTCACATAAATTCTTCGGTTATATCCAAGCAAAATCTACATGCATATGACTGTTTTCGTCAGCTCAACATTATTTATCCCATTCTTTACTTCCATTTATTTGGGAGGTGGGGATTGAGTTCCCCAATGAATCTAGGAGCAATACTACCGGTCGTGCTGCTGTGCATGGAGAAAATGGTATATAAACATTCGACCTCATAAATGATAGGTGACAAAAAAGGTAATTGACCACATCTTCTTCAGTACAGCCCAAGTCATGCGAGGAGAGTATCGTGGACATCATATAAGCATAACACACAACTTTTGAACAAAGATGTTTCCCTCAACTCCAAACAAGAAACTACTGGAAGAGCTCCATTAATTTGCTAATAGAGGACAGCATACTGAAAACTACAGTAACTTCTTGTTGGTGGCCAAACTGGGTTGAAGGTTAATGAACTAAGTGATCATTCATTTAGCATCTCCAAAGTTGGAACTTCTTACGTTTTCTCTCTTAGATTTTTTTGTTTTCCTCCTTCACTTCTCTAACTATAAAGGAACTAGAATGTTAAACCTCCCGCAATGCCAATATTCCTTCTCTTTTGTTCCTGTAGTTTGGCCATTAAACCTTATTTTTTAAAAGAATATCCTCTAAAGCCCTTTCCCTAGACATTGCTGCAACCAGAAACTACCAGAATTCAACTACAGGACTACAAAATATAACCACTCTAAAGTTCTACAGTTAGGAGCCATTTCTTTTCAAGCTCTCCGCACCCAAATCACATTAACATACCTGAAACAGAAAGTCAGGTCTTTGTTACCCAGCAATAACCAAATCCAACATACCCCCAGCTTCATTTTGATATTGCAGACACACAACCATCATGCCTAAGCTTTTCTACAGCTCGCTGGCTCCTTATCACTAATCAATATTGGTTCCCTTTTTTTAGGATTAGTAAGAGAAATTTGATTTTTGACTCCTTAATTACTTATCAATTTAGTTGCTCTACAAAGACGACGACAACAGCTACTAGTACTGCTACACCTTTATCAAAAAGAAGTTGAGTTGAGGTAAGCTACATGAATCACCGATACAGATTTGGACCTTTTATGCTCTTGGAAGTCAAAAAGGCGTAAAGTAGAAAGTGCACAAAATGTCCCTCAATTTCAAGAGTACTACTTAACTGAATTCTTACGAGAGTTTAGTGGTCGTCATCCAGGACTTCAGAAATAGCCAAATGCAATTGTCTAGAGTATACTGTAGAGCAGCATTTGAACAAACGACTCACATTTAGGGCTGCACAGAATACATTACAAATCATGAATAGCTATGGTCTGACTCTCTCCCAGCTTTTAATGAGCTTGAGCTGGCTAGAACCATATTTCTGGTCAGTCGCAATCAGCAAGTTCGATAAAATATATGTGCAACTACTACACTAATCTCATCATATGTTAGTTTTCAACCTAAAAGAGCTACCTAAAATCCTTATGTATTTATCAATTCTCTCTCCTATGCGCCCCCCCCCCCCCACATCCGTATGTATCTCAGTTATTTTACCCTTTTGGATGACATGGATGTGATCCCATCCATCATCCAATCACACTGTCCTTTCTTCCAATGCTGCTCCATTTTTAAGGCCTTCTGTTACCCTTATTCCTTATATATAAGCTTTTGGGATTTTATATTTCAATGGGATGAAATGAGCACTTTTCTGCTGTTAGGGCTCCTTTATTTTGCTTTTAACCTTGTTTATGGATGTAGAAAGGGGAAAAGAAGATGTACAAAGAGGTGTTTGGTCAACAGTGTACCTTCTGGCGTGCTCGTCTTATACTTTGCTTAACGTCTTCAGATGATTTCGCAACCACTTTGCACACAGCCTAGTAAATAGGATGACACTATCAGCACCAGAAACATTTAAAATAAACTGAAATTGACAAGGATCACCTGCACATGCTCCTTAGTCAACCTGCTTGTTGCACGGATTGCCAGGAAAAGAAAAAAGAGTGAGTCAAAAAGCACTGAAAATCTTAAAGGACATAAAGTTCTTTCTGCACATTGCATATCTCAAAAGTGTTGCTTATGCAAATAGCAAAGTAGCATATCAGTTAATTGCCTGAAGTAGTTATATCCCTGGGGAGAATGATTATTTTGAAGAAGTGTTATAAGTGTTTTTTCTACATCAACAAAATGTATTTCCAGCCATTCTTCATGCAAATACTGGCAACATGAAAGTTATAGTAATACTATCAAGTCAAGATCAAAATTAAGTTTTTGCTTCTATTTTTGACAGTCACCTGACTAATAGATGGATCATGGATCCAAAAACAAGAAGAGACTATTTTACTCTTTCGAATAGATACTTACGGAGGTATTGGTACAATTAATCTCTGGTTGTCGGATTGAGGATTTAACCCCAATGGAGATGAAATAATGGCTTTCTCCAACTCTTTGAGGGACTGCAAAAGACAATCACAGTCGATCACGGTGCATGTTTATCAAAAGTACACTTCAGTTTCAATTTCTTTGCACTCAGAATAAATATAAAGAAATGTTCCATTAATCAATTAAAATGAATACAAATGGAAAAAATATCAAAAATCAGACAGCATATGCATATGAGTTTAAGTGTATAATATTACATCTGGATCATAAGGATTCACTGACAAGGTTTTTGGGTCTAGCACTGAAATGACAGCCATCCTGCAAAGAGGTGTCTTAACACCTCCTGAATCAACGATGATATGATCAAGCATCCCTGTGTATCCAAGAAGCAAAAGAATGAGTCCAATCAAAGACAAACAAGGTAAACTGTATTACGACCGAAGTCAATATCACGTACCAGCCGATGCTCTTCCAGTTCGCAGCTTGGTCAATTCTCGTGATAATGCATCAATTGCTGCCTCCATCTGTGAGACTGCAGTAGCTTTAATGTTAGGACCTACGTTTACAGCTGTGGTTACACTTCCATAATCATCTCCATCTACCTCCTCCCCTACAAATTCATCAAACAGATAGCAAGAGGTCAGAAACTTCAAGCATGTTGCCTCTCAAAAGAGATAATTTTTACAAAGAACATTCAATCGTCAATCGATATTATATTTCCTCCAAACTTATACCAAAAATAGAAAGGCTCCATCATTACAAATTATAACAATAACCCAAATGAAGAGCAGCAAATCTAAACAAGAGAAAACTCACACATGATATTAATGGAAATTAAAAAAGTGTCCAACTATTTGAGTAATTGTAATGTATTCTAACATATATTATGAGTTTGACTAATTCCATTGATGGTGAAAAGAATTCTTACACTATCAGGTAACCTTTCCTGTTCTGGCAATTCAAGATTAAAAATCACACTTTTCATGAAATTCATTAATTGGCCTGATAGTTTAAAATATTCTTTACACCATAGGTGTATTGTATAAAAGTCAAACTCATTTTTCAAAGGATTTAAGCTATATGCACAGAGTGTAGTTTAACATGTGATAGTAGGTTAATTATCCCTTCTTTTTTTGTTATGACAAGGAAAACCCGAAGCCGCTACCCTTTGGGTGCGCACAAGGTAAAACCTCCACCCCTATGCAATAGTAACCACACAGGAGAGCTAACCTGCACTAAGCAAGCCCGGTGCATGAGCTCGACCCGAAAGGCAAACCCCTTGCTTGTTAATTACCCTCTTTTTAACAGATTATTGATTAATGCTTATCATATAGATGTTTTCAGTTACCTATAGGTACTTATAAATGATCTTGTTGTGTATATATACACTTACTTGAACTCTTTTTTCATATACAAAATCATGAAACTTTGCTTCTTCTTTACTAAACAATTATCTTGGTGAGTTAGAAATGTTAACTCATTTTTTTACATCATTGTGGCGTTTGGGCCAGCTTACGCGCACCTCCGACTAATTCTATGGATACTTGCCACCTCCCACCAATAACAAGTACCATATAACAGATAGTAAGAAATCACCTAGAGTTTATTTCTCTGTTAAAATTAAATTTCAATCCGAAACCTCACGATTCTCAACCTACTTCATTAACCAGACACCTTAAATGCTAGAAATGTAGACACATTTTCAACAAATCAAATGCATTAATCTATGCACATAAATTGGAGGATAAAGAAGAAAGAGATATAGAATCAGTACTAATTTGTTTCCTTCCTTTAGCAAAACTCCTCCGACTTTCAAGCAGAAAATTGGTGGTCTGCTCCAGCGAACACGGAACCGTTTCATAGCGAATTGGACTAAAAGTGGAGCCTATCAAACGATTTGCAGTGAAATTGGTAGCCCGTAATGCACCATAGATGTTGCGGTAAGCTGCTAATGCTCGTCTAGTTGAGATCGCCATTGTTTCTCCTCTCACAATTCTCAAAGTTTTGGTTTATAGGGTTTTACAAAAACCCTTCACTGAACCGGGAAATCTAATTTGGTAAGCCGGCCGAACCGGAGTTCTTTTTTTTTCCTTCTAAATACTAAAAACACACCGGAACTTGACATGAATTATTAATTTGTCAATTAACCGCCTTAGAAATATTCTAAATAATTTTAAACTTTTATCGAGCTTTAGATTCTATCATTCATCATAATATCGAAAACCACGAGAGATAGATGAAATAAAGCCAAACCTAAGAGAGGGTCTTGCATACTTCACCAAAAATTCAAATTTAGTTCTATACATAGGTGATCAATAAATATAAAAATATATAAAAACAAAATTACGATTATATTTTATTTTTGTTAAAATGACTTTGTTCGCGGAAACATAAGTGACTCACTATTGTGAGTAGTGACTAGTCATCTAATTTAAATTATGAATCAAGCTTTAAATTCAAACTCATTTATAATAGGTGTTAATTAGTTTATTAAAATGACTTTGTTCGCGAAAGTACAAGTGACTCATTATTGTGAGTAGTGTGTAGTCATTTAAATTCAAATTCTGAATCGAGCTTTAAATTCAAACTCATTTATAAGAGGTGTTAATTAGTTTATGAACTTGTCCCCCCCTAAAACCTACTTATAACACGTGGTGATTATGAATTTATTTCTGTAAGAAACAAATTATTCTACAAATAATATAGTATTTTTAGTTAAATACTACACAATCTCATAACGATTAATACTATGTGGGAATACAACTAGATAACAATATGATTAATTATAGTGAGCGACGATAACTAAAGATAAAGTAACAGAAATATTATTTAAATAATATCTAAACTTAAATATATTTTAACTTACCAATGTTATGAAAGTTGTATTCGATGTATCCAAAATACTTACTATATTTTAAGAGATTTTTCTAAATTGAAAAATAATAGTGATAAAGATATAATTAACTTTTTAACATAAATTTGTGTAAAATTATCTTTTTTTTTATTCTATAAAAATAGAAGCGAAAGCTACAACTTTTACTAAATTCAACAAAGTGTAGTAGATAATTTTGAATTTTATATTGGTATTAAAAAAATTATTATATTATTAAAGACATCAACGTGAAATATATGGAGGATAATAAACAATATTAAAACAAGATCTTATTGAGATTTGATATGAATTATTGTGAACATTTATTTTATGTCAACTAGGTTTGCTCCCCTCCGTACGTTTTTATTATCATGTTACGCTTTTAAAAAATCAATTTAACTAATTTTTACAATTAAATTAGATTATATTAATTTGATATTTTAAATAAAAATTTAGATATTTAAAAACTATATGAAAAGTAATATAGATTGCAATTTTTTACATATCAATACGACAAAAAATATATTTTAAAATATTAATCCAAATTCTTATAATTGATTCTAAAAATATAAAATATAATAAATAATAGCGGACTAAGAAAGTACGTGATTCATGATTTCATGGTCACCAACTCAACGTTTATATTATGTTAAAATATAATATACAATATAATAAAGATATCTACTCCTATTTTGTTATTATTCTCGATTTCAGAATGTAAAATTTATATTAAAAAAAACTATAATAGCTTCAAGTTAAAAGTATAACAATAATTGAGTTAATTATAAAGACACAAAATTTAAATAAATATTACTAAGTTCATATAAATCGCTAACAAACACTAAATTCGCACGTATTTGTTATTCAACAGAAAAACTACATATCCTACCTAAAGAGACAGTATTGGTAAAACTTAATAACTTTTAACCTAAATTATATATGTGTATTTAAAAAGTTATTTATTATATATAAATAATTTATTCAAACATTATGTTTGTAGATTCAGAAGAGTCGCAACAAAAATTGTGATGTAGACAGTCTACGTGATTAATACGAAAAATCCCGACTCCGACCCTACTTCCATTAGAAAATTGATAAACCTTTTGTGTGATTTATTTTGTTATATATAACTCAACATTGTTAGCCTAAAATTATGGACAAAAGTTGTTGTAGTTCAATAAAAAATGGCTGCAAAACAATTTGTCCTTCTATTTACTCTTATATTGGCTTTGGGATTTATCCCTTTACTTGTATTTTCTGCACAAGCAATTCCATTTGAAAGATTTGAATCTTTAAGAGTTGTCAAAAAAGTTAATAAAAATGGTCCTTTTCTTGGACTTATCACAGTGTATGCACCAGAAGAAGAAGCTTTCTTTAAAACTGGTGTATTTAGGCCTGATCCTAGACACCCCTTTGTTGACTTATCAGGTCGGGATTCTGTTGGTTTAACTGAATACAACACTTTCAACTCGAGTATACTTGTATAGTGAAATATGATTGTTTTTTTGAATTTACTGACTCTAGATTCTGAATTCGTTTCAGGTAGACGATTTCGAATTGGGAAAGTTGAGGGCAAAAAAGTCATTTATGTGAAATGTGGAGTTGGATTGGTGAGTTTTTTTTTTTTGAAATCCTTCTCTCAAGAAGTTAATGGATATTTTCCTTTATTTTTTAAATAGTGCTTTTATTCTTGTCCTCTTGTTGATGATAAGAGAACAGACGTGATGGGATGGTTGAAATTTCTCCATTCTGTTTCGAATTCAACGTTTTGGAAATAATTTTTTTTTTGATGGAGTGTTTGATCTGGTTCGAATCTTGAATAGTGGGCCGAAATAGATAGTTATAATTCAGTTGGTTGACTATCTAAATTTTCACTTTGTTGGTGATGATTCGATTTTACGATTGTTGTTATTATATTCCAAAAATTTGATGAAATAGTTGATTGGTTTCCTTAGGTGAATGCAGCAGCAGCAACACAACAGATGTTGGACCTGTTTGACATAAAAGGGATAATCCATTTTGGTATTTCTGGTAATGCTAACAGTTCTATGCAAATTGGAGATGTCACAATCCCAGGGCAACTTGCACAAACAGGGCTTTGGGATTGGCTGGTAAATAATTCTTGTTCGGACTTTCCAAAATTGTTAATGTACTCGTGTCAAATACTCCGAAAGTACCCAGTCCGAGCAACATATAGTAAACGAACCTTCTTTGTACTTTTATTATCTATGTTACTCGGACCCTTCAAAAAATATTGTCGCATCAATATCATGTCCTTTAAAAATGTATAGTTAATGCACAAATTTTGAAGGATCTAACACACATATGTTGACATTTTTAAAGAGTTCGAGCAACATATTAAACAAAACCTTTTCTGTACTTTTATCTGTGTTGCTTCGATCCCCTCCAAAAATGCATAGTTTCTGAAGAATCCGAGTAACATAGATTTCCGTCTACTCAAGTTGACTCACATAAATTTGTTTGTTTTTCTACAGAAACCAAATGCAACTATGGAACCAAATGATTTTGCTCAATTTAATTTCAAGAGCTATAATGATCCAAAAGGAGGGGAAAATCAGTTGGGAAAAGTTGGATATAGCACTGAACAGTTTTACTCAGTTGCAGGGGAAGTCAATGTGCCTCAAAGACCAGTTTGGTTTAACATAACCAACAATTGGCTTCATTTAGCCTCTCATTTGCAAGTAAGTAATATTAGTACATCTAATCAAATCAACTTGCACGCATTTCAATTATATCTTCGTGTATATCTATCATCTCTCCTTGTATAGGTGGGACCCGAAACCCCTTCGTCAGTTACCACATAATATCTATATAGCAGAAGATGAATTCCTGGGTAAAAATTAGGCATAATACATAAACATAACTCTTAACTTTGTTTCAGCGAACAACTATGCCCTCCAACTTTGAGTGTGTACAAGTAGACATTTAAACTTATATAAAATTGAACAAGTAGACCTACGCGTCCTACATGACATAATACACGTAGGACGCTGGACACTACGTAAGATGAAAAATTGTCATGAAGGACAAATGTGATATTCGTTCAATTTTATACAAGTTAAAATGTCTATTTGTGCATACCAAGGTCAAAAATCATAGTTATCGACTGAAGTCAAGTTAAGAGTCATCTTTATGTCTAGATAACTATACTATCTATATCCATCAAGTGGAGACGGATCTAAGATTTAGATTTGACATCTTTAAATTTTAGGTTTTTACATTGTTGTTTAAAAACAATTTTCTTGAACCAAAGATCTATCAGTATCAGGAACAACCTTTCCACCTCACGGAGGTAGAGACAAGGTTTTCGAACGCCGAATCTCCCCAAATCTCACTTGTGGTACATTTTATACTACTTAATTGTTATTTTGTTGTAATTATGATGTGTTTGGATGAAATTAACAGGGGATAAAACTAGATCAATGTGCAAATTCAACATTGTGTCTACCAGAAAAGCCAAAACTAGTTGTTGGATTGAAGGGAGCAACTTCAAATTTTTTCATTGACAATGCAGCTTACACACAATTCCTTTTCAAAACTTTTGGTGTCACATCACTTGACATGGAAAGCTCAGCTGTAGTAATGGTAACCTGCTTTTCATGATTAACTTATATACATCGTCAGTATAAGACATGATGAAATAGTTTATTATAAAAATTGAGTTTAGTTGAACTCGTAATATACCAGCTCCATTTGTCTTTAACTACATGCAACCAGGAGTGGACCCACAGAGGGTCTGAACCCACTTCATGAAAAAATAACACCGTATATATACATGTATATTTGATTAGCTTTTAAAATTTTATATGTATATATTAATTTTGGATCCCAGTAACACAAGTGTGACCCTTGATCCAGTGGTGAGGAGGGCTTAATTTTCCTAGCCTGCCCGAGTTTGAATCCTTACTCCCACATTTTAATTTTTTTTTATATCTTGAACCCACTTTGTGAAAATTCTGAATCCGCCACTGTATGCAACTGTTCATAAAAAGCAGATAAGTAACACTGAAAATAAGACAATTTACGAACTATAACATGTTAAAACATATAATCAGTCTAAATTTTAATTAACTTTTTTTGTAGTATTTGTGTATATAAGTTAATTTTTTTTTGGGAGGTTAAAATTTAATTGTTTTTTTTTGTGCAGACATGTTTGTCAAATGGATATCCAGTTATTGCAATTCGTGGATTATCAGATTTAGCAGGAACACAAAAAGGGGATAACACAATAAGATTATTTGGATCTTTAGCTGCTCTAAATACAGCAAAAGTTGTGATTGGTTTTGTTAAGTCTCTACCAATAAATCACGTTTCGCGATTCTAATTAAAATATTATGAGAGATGTATTTAGAGCAGGTTCTATATATAAGTTCAACTGAACTTATTAATAAGATCACACGCTTATTATAAATCAATTTTCTCTTTGCTCCTAATGTTCAATTTTTTATAATTAGAATTTGACAAATTTATAGGATTTTTGACTAAATATTAACAAACTATATTTGGTGTACTAATTACTAAATATACATTTTACCCCTTATGCTTCAATTTTATATTTTTGTGTAAGAAGCACAATATTATCATATTTTACTGATCATGAACCCAAACACCTACTATTTTTCATTTAAATTCCTCAAATAAATTTTGTAAACTCAAAAAAGATAAATAAGAATAAGAAATATAATTTTTATGTGGTCATCTTTTTTTCTTATTTATTTATTAATTTTCTATATTTTTTCCATTCATCATTGTTTATGTAGAATATGCTATTTAAATGAATTGAGCGTTATGAAAATACTATACGGATGTGGTCCAATAATAACAAAGGAAAATAAAATACGCAAAAGTCGGAGAAAAAACGTAATTTAATTACTTAAAAATGGGAGAAAAAGAAATTAGTACATTAATTTGGAAATATAGGGTTTGCATTAGTTACTCTCAAAAAGTTCTTCAATTTATGAAAGAATTGTTTGGTTTGAATATAAGTTAAACAAGAAATTAGTTATATAATGTAGATTCAAAATTCCGAAACAATATAGGAGTTGGTGCCCAAAAAATTACTATTAAATTCATTAAATTAGTACATAATCTGCAAACATGAAGACAAAACCACCATTCATGATAAGGAAAGGGCCATTGAGACATTCAATTAAATACATTTTTTTTTTTGTTTAAAAACTTTTAATCACTTCTCTCACATTTTGTTGTTTATTTATTTATTTATTTATGTCAATCTGGAATAAAAAAGTGGACCAAATTATTAATTCTCCATAGGCATCAAAATTAGACCAAAAGAATCATTGCCCCCCCACCCCCCCACCCCTTTTTCCTAGCCCCCCTATAAATGTAATATCATTATTTTCATTTCAAAAACTTAAATAAGAAAGAATAAAATAATTTATAAGAATAATCGAATTGATTAAGCTAGTAGAGATCTCATTAATTCTATCTCGATGTCTTGCAAAGTATTATATCGAATTAAAATTTATCTTATGTTAATTTTTCTTATCAACAAACAAAAACAATTTAACATATTATCATTACTTCACAAGAATTTAAGTATAAACTAAAGTAATAATGTATGTTTAATAAAGTAATAATGTATGTTTAATAGTGTTATGAAATTAAATACATTTTATAAAGTCGCATTAAATTTCGATATTTTGAACATATATGGATCATTTTTGTCATTTACTAAAAGTTATTGGGTTGATATATATTTTATAGTACTTTGTATGTTGTTTTCAGCGAAAAAAAAATGAGGAAGAAAGTTCATAGCGGAACAGAAATAATAATAAGCATATAGAAGTTGAAGAAAGCAAAAGCGTGGTGGATCTGTGAATGATCGATGGCGCTCTCTCGACTTCGTCATCCGTTGATTTTCCGAGCTCCGTCTCTTCTCCGAGCTCGCCGTCTTCTCGCCGCCGGTCCTTCTAACTCCTCTACACTCCGATCGCTCCATCAGTACGCTTTTCTCTTTACATTTTTTTGTCATTTTCTGAATCGTTGTAATTCATTAGCTCAAAAGCCTGTAATCGATTGTACTTGTTGTAATAGGAATTCTAAATGTTTAATGTTTGCGTTGATTTTAGATATTAGCTCAAAAAACAAGGAGAAAATAGAAATGGTTATATATATGTGTGTGTGTGTGCTGGCTGCGCGTTCGGATTTTGTAGCTATAGGTATTTGAGATTGAATAATATTTGGTTAATTAGGCTAGAAGAAGCAAATAAGTGTGGTGTAATGCATTATTCAATTTTGCTCCATTTTAATGAACTTGTCGAACTGTTTGGACTTTGGAACCTTAAATATTAATTTGATATATGGTATAAGTTAATTGGTTTGCTGTTGAGTGATTTGAAGGTTTTCTTCTAGTTAGAGGAGTAATTTTTTAAGATCACATATAGCAGTTTGAGGGAGTTCTTCATTTAGTAATCTTTCTTCCGAAGGTTCCTATCGTCATGTTTAGGATGTGGATTGGGGGTTCATTATGGTTGAAAATTTCAGTCGTGAAAGGAGAGGATTGTGATGTTTGTAGGTAATATTCATTCAAATTAAGGCTATACAGAGCATTTCAAAAGGCATGCTAATATGTCAATTTCAAAAAAAAAAAAAGGCATGCTGATATGTCTGATTATGAATATAAGTAGGCATAGATGGAAAAGCGGATTGCAAGATTGGTTATACTTTGTGAGAAATGAAATGGAACTTGGTGCCTCATTGGTTGCAGTATTGCTAGTAATTGGAGGCTTGTACTTGTTATAGAAAGAAGATATCAAAGATGAAGTAGTAAAAGGAGTAACAAGAAAAGCAAGCTTAAAAAAAACAAGAATGACAGGCTTTAGAGTGCTCTAAACTTTGAACTTGAGGATAAATTTAGTGGACAAGACAACTATATTTAGTGACAAAGAAGGAAAGATCTTCCTGTTGATTCTTTGTTTCTTTCCTCATAAGCCTTTTGTGCAGGTATACCAAGCGCTTTTTTAGTCCATATTTGTTCAGTGAGTAAACAAATGGAGAATTAGGTTTTCTTTATGTTGGGTTATATAACGCAGCATTGAGATTGCACCCCTTCAATGTAGTTTAAATATTTTCATTATTAAATAAAGAAAAAGTGAGGTGATGCACCTACATTTTGTCAAGTACTTTTATTGATGTATGCCAGCAAAATACTGGAGTAATAATTGTATTGTTGCTGTCTTATTATCAGTCATTTTGCATACGAAATTTGCACAAGAGACCTCTACTTTCACTTAATTCCTCAAGCTCCAATGATTGTAATGTTTGTTCAAACTTATTAAGAAGATGCATTCTTTCTTAAGCACTTTGGCAGAATATAATGTGTATTTTGATGTTTATTATTTCCATGCACCTAAGAGTGTGGACTAGTGGTTAATAAAATGAGGTAAATAGTGGAGATCAGGGAAAAAAGCATGTAGGTGATTTCTTCCCATCTGCTTAAGCCTTGGTGGGCAAAGTTACCCATTGGTACTATACAAGCTGGAGGTAGCAGGTACCTAGTAGAATAGTCAAAATACGTATAGCCTTGCCCGAACACCACCATCATAAAAATGATGCTTATTGTTCCCTTGTTAATATTTATGAAATACATTTATTAGATTTGCAAATTTTCATTAATCATTTATTGGGTGCAGTGTTCCTGGGGTGCTGAATCAAATTCCTGATGTGGATGCTTCTTCATTAAGGTCTGATGTTAGTCCATTCTAGTGGTTTATTTACTGAATTGTGCCATCTCAACTTAAAAAGTGTAACTGACATTTTTTTAATAAGGTGTAACTGACATAATTTCTTCTCAAAGAAAAGTTCACTAACATAATTTTTCCTTTCCAGAGGACTTTTGTTTAGTATTAAGATGAATGTACAGGTAGCACTATAATAGGTAGTAACTAATTTTTCATTTTTAAATGTAGCATGGTTTAAGTGGGTTTCTTGGATCTAATGCCATGTCAAAACCAGTAACAAGCATTAAGCTAGTTAAGCCTTTTCTTGTCCTATGGAAACTCCAACCCAACTCAATAGTTTTCCAGATTTAATGTGGTCTAGTAGGGCAGTTGTGCAATGATGGATACGTTTCCTCAGAAGGGCCTAGCATAATGACTAATGTTTTTTCATCCCTATCATGTCTGTGGTGGCATGAGTCCCATATTGATGTTTTTGTTTTGCATAATTTATAGATGCTGGATATGAATCCAACTCTTTTACAGATTAAGGTCAAATTAGATGATACTCCCTCAATCTCAAAGAGAAACTTTATCTATACACTCCTTGATATGGTTTAAGATCTTGTTGAGAAAAAAGAAGGTTATTTAGGGACGTATATTTCTTGAAGTTCAAATGAAAGGACGTCGAGATGATGCAAAGTTAAAAGGAGATGGAAAAGGAATGAGCAATAACAAAAGCTTCACCTGAAGAGTCCTAAGATCTGCTACATTAACTTCTTTTAGATGTGTGATGAAGAAACTGATTTATCTAGTACACCTGTCTATCACTCTGTTGTCAATTATGTCCAGAAATATGCTTCTCCCAAATGATGGCTCATGGCCATAAGTCTTCAGCATTCACATGTATGATTGCAGACAATTTGAGTCTCTGTCTCTCTCTCCACGACTCCACCAACCTATTGCTATCTGACTGGGATATATGCTATGAATAAGATGATGCGTATCTTCACAAATTTATGGCTGAAATGGATGTGATAAAATTTTAGAGACTCCTCAATTAAATTCTTCTATTTTACTATGGCCAATAACTGGATTTCTCATGTCATATGCTCAGTGAATAAAATTTTTGAGAGACTGATATTTTGATCTAATAACCATCTATATTTTGACTTTTTGCTGTAGTTTTTAGTTTGGGGTGCCAATACTAATAGTAGCATAGTTGCTTAGTTAGTCTTTCGTCTTTGCATATTACAATCTTACTGATTATCATTCTGGTTTAGCAGAAAATTGAGTTAATGACAAACAAGGATAGGCTAGAATCTTTGCATGGGAGATGATATGGCTTCTTTAGACATTAAGTTGCATCAGTGTCATATTTACATTGAACTAATGCAATTATTAATTATTAATCAGCTGAAGGCAGTTTAATCTGCTCCATAATTGTTTTTTCTCGAAACGTATTCTGTTCACTGACTATGAAGTTTGGTCAGGCCTTTAAATTTCCGCCTGCTCAGTGAAGTACATGTCGTACCATCTAAGGTTAGTTGCAACACACGTCTTTCCATTAAATTTCATTACTTCATGTTTCCCTGATTCAATGGTGGAAATGTTGCAGCTACAAAGTGGTGTTCGGCACTTCTCGTCAGCTGGTAAGCACATTATACAAATGATGTTGCTCCCACCCAATGCTGTTATCTTTCCAGATATTTATAGATTGCTTTCAGTAACTTCCACCATCATATCTTGAATTTCAAGTGCAACACGGAATGTAAAAATAGTAAGGGGTCCATCTGATAAGAGCATATAAAAAGAAAAGTGGAATACAACTTAAGAAATTCTTTCAACTTCTAACATCTAAGAGAAATTGCACGAAACACGTGATAAGTCCTTTCCTGTTGGTCATGTTAGTAACATTATATGTAGGAGGCCGTTGCTTTGATCATGTGCTTATATCTTAACTTGAACTCCTCATTTATACTGTTTTTCTATAACAAATAGCCCCTTCAAATGTCATCATTTCATTACATAATAGGGATGTGTTTCTTGGAGCTCCATGTTTTTTTAATAATAAATAAATCAAAATATAAAGAGATGGAGCCAGTACAAACTAAGCTAAAGATAGCGCACAATGAAAAAAATGATTCATATAGGTGATATCTACTAGTTGAACATAGGTTTTAGTTTGTTAGAGAACTTCTAAAACTATTACTCCCTCCATCATATTATGTGGCACCCTTTGACATGGCATAGTGTTTAAGAAAAAAAGGAAGACTTTTGAAACTTATGGTCTTAAACATTCCTTGGGTTTTTGTGTGGTTGTGTTATAATATTTATTTCCTACTATTGCAGAGGCTCCTTCATATGCAGAGGTGGGAATGCCAGCTTTGTCCCCTACAATGGTAATCTTAACGGCATTATTTCTATGAATAATGGAGCTTTCTGCTTATCATTTCCTTATTATTGTGAAATTCTTAACTTACATGTTCATCTCACTGCAGACTCATGGTAATATAGCAAAATGGATAAAGAAAGAGGGGGACAAGGTCAGTTGCTTTCATGGCTACCGAAAGTTAAAGTATTACAATCTTTTAGACAGAGATAATGCCTGCTAAAGTATTAAGGCTCAACAACTGACATTTCTATTTTGTTACACTGTTAAATTCGGATTTCCTAACAGATTCAAGCAGGGGACGTACTATGTTTGATAGAGACTGATAAAGCAACGCTCGAGTTTGAAACTCTTGAAGAAGGGTAAGCCTATATTCCAATTGTGCTGTATTTGCTTAAAACTTAAAAGAGAGATTTTTCTTTTAACAGGTAAGTAGTGTTCTTTTATGATGTTATTGCTTTTCTTTACGTACTATGTTATTAGTTTCCTTCCTGATGCTCTTGCTGTTCATAAATGCCTGAAGTACTCACTCTAATCATCCTGTTAACGGATGCACTTCTTTAATGTAATTGGTTTTGTTGTTTGGGGATATCATTTGCAGTTTCCTTGCAAAGATATTGGTCCCTGAAGGAACAAAAGATGTACCGGTGGGACAGGCTATAGCAATTACGGTAATAAGAGTTCTTAGATATTTCTCCTGCCACTTTTCATCTTTATTTTCTATTTTGTGATTATCTCCTTTCAGTCAAGCACCACAAAATATAATTGAAGTGATAATGCTGCACTTTTGTCTTTTTCTTTCGCTTCTTCTCTGGAATTCTTTGCTGCAAAATGGAAAAAGAAGTCTGTGTTATGCCCCAAGAATTTCTAATCGTTTTTTTTATGTTTCTATTGTTCTTTTTGTTCGCATAAACAGTAGGTAGCTTAAAAATTCTCATTTTGGGAACATAAAGAACAATAGAAACTTAAATGTGGTCTGAGAAATTGGAACGGAAGTCGAGAGTTTGTCACGGAAGATTGACTGCCACATACAAATTTCAGAGATGATAGAAATGAAATGGCAAGACGTAGGCAGTCAATGATTCTCTGTGAAGTGATAGTATAGAGGCCTACTTAATGGAGGGGGTTTAAGACCTGATTGTAAATCAGTTTGGAAGACTAAAGCACCAGAGAAGATGGTGTGTTTGAGATGGTATATTACGTAGGATGCTGTCAGCAAACAATCTGAGGAAGAGAACGAATATATGCTGGACAGGAACCACCTCATAGTACATTGTAGTTTGCATCAGATATATGAGCATTAATATTTTCCTTGTTGAACTATCTTGGGTTTTACTAGATAGTGGCAAATGCTGTAAGAAGTAGTTTTTTTTTTTTTTTTTAACTAAAAAGAGGATGGAAGCGAGAAAAAGAAGATATGGAAGACAATTTCTTTGTGCGTTCTTAATGATTTGGTTGGAAAGAAGTGAATGAATCTTATAAGGATTCAAAAGACCAGCATGGACTCAGAGCCTTCTCATTTCCTACATGCTTAGCTTAAGCAGGTTGTGTAGACTGCCATGGGCATCTATTATTGTAAATATTTTTCGCTAATTGAGTAGGTGGAAGAAGCAGATGACATACAAAAAGTCCCTGCTACCGTTGGTGGTGCATCAGAGGTTAAAAATCAAGCATCTTCTCAGACAGATGCAGCAAGGGGAGACGGGGCTCCAGAAGTGAGTCCTGCGAATATCAGCTCATCTGAACTTCCTCCACATCTGATCCTTGATATGCCAGCTTTGTCCCCAACCATGGTAGGGAAAGTTAATAATGGACTATTTAATTTCCATGCTATACTTGTTTCCTTTACCTGTCAATGCTGATGATATCTTTGTTTGAATTCTACCTATAGAACCAAGGTAACATTTTTAAATGGAGGAAAAAGGAAGGTGACAAGGTTGGTGCTGCATTATAAGAGACCAGTGAATTTTCACTAATACCCCAGACACTGGGCAGGGATGACTAAAACAGCATGTGTAACTATTATCTTCTTTTTATTTCGACACAGATAGAGGTTGGTGATGTTCTCTGTGAGATAGAAACTGACAAAGCAACTCTTGAGCATGAAAGTCTTGAAGAAGGGTAAACTTTCCCTTTACATTTTAAATAAGATTTTTAATTGGAAGAAAATAAGATACTGTTAGAGATATATAACTATTACTATTTTTTTACTGTACTTTCTATGAGGTAATTATTCCTTCGGACTTTCTAGTTATCCAGAAAAGCAGCCTCAAATATTGAAGGAAGAATTCTTCCTAGCCTCTTCATATTGACTTTCTATGGCAGAGGCTTTCTTAGTTACATCTGCTGCTGTTTATTTCTGGGAGTATGTAAGGTTGTTTTCATTACGGTGTTATCATGTTTCTGAGTCTTTGAAGTAGAAGACATTCCATTCCATGTGTATCCTGTTTGCTCTTGTAGATTATGAAACTATTTCCCTCTGATTCAGTGTTGGTTTTACAATTTGATGTGTTCGTTTTCTTTGGCCACAAAAAATTATTTTTATCTGGTGTGATTTGTAGATTCTTGGCCAAAATACTGGCACCTGAAGGTTCAAAAGATGTGGCTGTTGGGCAGCCTATTGCAATCACAGTAAGTTGCTAATGCTCCTCCCTTTTTTCACCTTCTGAGAGAAATTTAGAACTTTCTGTAGTCTTAATCATTAGAAGATGCAAATCAGTATATTCGGATTTAGGGTAGGGACTTGTCGTAGTTCTTTTTTTAACAATTTTTTTTTTTTGATCTGGTATAGTTACTCTGCAATGGATTATAACTCTTAGCATTTTGTGGAATTAATACTTCTTTTTTGCAAGGTTGAGGATGAAAATGATATTGAAGCTGTGAGGACATCGATCAGCGGCAACAATGTGGTTAAGGAAGAAAAGCCGGTCCGTCATGATGTCACAACTGAAGTTAGAACGCAGACAACAGGTTTCAATAGAATCAGTCCAGCTGCTAAGGTGTTAATTACGGAACATGGTTTAGATGCATCATCAATTCCAGCATCTGGTCCTCGTGGTACCCTGTTAAAGGGAGATGTTCTTGCTGCATTGAAGTCTGGAAAGGGATCAAGCAACAATTCATCAGTTGGGAAGGCAACTCCATCTCCTCCTCAGGTCAACCAACAAGCTACTCCAACAAAGTCACTTGATTTAAAATCTGATGGACAGCAACAGGATGCGTATGAAGATTTACCCAATAGTCAAATTCGCAAGGTACTATGAACTGCCATCAGCAGTTATTTAACTCTTTTACCTTATTGTACTTATTAAATGATAGAGCTTTAATTGTGTTGCATAGGTATTTTATGTTATATACTATCATATTTGCTAACACATTGAGAAAAAATGAAGGACGATCTTATTTCTTGGACGTAAGGATCAGTTTCATTTATCTATGTACTACGAGTCTCTTTCTTAAATTTTTAAATGTGGGTGAGAACATAACGGAAGAAAAGGGATTTATGAATAATATGATTATTACAAGGCACACCTACTTATAGAATCAAACACTATACACATTGTATTTGAGTGTCTCATCCTTCATAGGGGGGTGTTCTAATCTTCTCCACCATACACATTGTATTTGCTCAATTGAAGGCAGTATCTAAGCTAGATGCCGCTTTCGTATTTACTTAGTTGGTTCAATGTAACCCCTATAGATGCCCTTGATAACTTGTTGCAGTTTATTATTTCCCTGGTTTTAGAATATTCACCCCTGTTTAAGGAATTTCCTACTTTTTTTGAGAGTTCAATTGCAATATCATTGTTCGATCTTTTTTGTATCTTCTTGATGCTAGCAATGGAAGTTTCACTTCACCCAAAAAATGTATCTAACAAAACCTAACACTTCCAACATTCTAACTCTAACATAATGCACTAAGACAATCCAACTTAGCTCGGAAAACCAACTTGAGTTTTTTGTTTTATTCTGAAAATAAGGAAAAATGAAGAGTCACCAGAGAAGTTGGGAAAACATGCCAGGAAATGTGCTAAATGGGATCTTGTTATTTGCTGACTGGTGTTTTGCGAAGCAATAATAAAGCATTGAATTTTAAGATTCTACTCCCTCCATCCCATTCTATGTTGTACCATTTGATTTGACATGTTATTTAAGAAAAAAAATGAAAGACTTTTGAAACTTGTGATCTAAAACAATTCTTAGATATTTGTGTGGTTGTAAATCATTTCATTAAGGGTAAAAGGGGAGTTTTTTAGTCAAATTGTTTCTAATTATAGGAAGGTGACATTCTCTTAGGGATGACCTTACAAGGAAATGGTGTCACATAAAGTGGGATGAAGGGAGTAATACTTTTGATTCTTTCTATTTCCTTTTTTCTTCTTTTTTCTTTTTCTTGTGCAATTCTTACTCTTCATTAAGAGGTCTTTGATCAACCTTCTATTAAAGACAAGATGATGATTACCAGAACAGTTCATTTATTGAAAAAATACCAACCTCCTGTTGAACTACTCTTTTAAGGTTAGTAATCACCTTGTTGTTAAAAAACAATTGTCTTTGGAATTTTGGATTGGATGATTTAGTAAACAGAAAATTTATTTGCAACCATTTACTTTGCAAATATGACGACCAGACCTTCACAGTACTTGTTCTATCTAACTTAGTTGAAATACGGTAATATTTCCTAGATATCATGCTTTAGACTAAATAACAAGTCTATAGGTTTAGAAAGGAAAAAAAGTAAACAGTATTTTACTCTTTGAAAATAAATTTTGGACAGACAACTGTAGATGAAAAGGTTTAAATTTAAAGAGAAAGATGACTTATTAAAGGAATTTGAGAGTCTTAACTGAAAATACTTGTAAGGTTGTCTGTTAATATGGAATGAGTTTGGTTTTGTTCTTTTTCTGGGGAGATTTTTATTTTGTTTCAAATAAAGAAATTGTGTTTTGTTTACCAAATAAACATGTGTTACACCTTTCTTTAAAACTTTGTTGCCGCCTAAAATTGTCAAGGTGGCAGTAATACCAAGTTAAAATTTCGGTGTTCTTAAAAATCATTCTTTGCATTTCTAGACCCTAGTGAGTTTTCCTTTGTTGAATGAGCATTGAACAAAGACTAACAAGTTGATCTGTGAAATTTCAACTTAGAAGGTTCAGTTTGTAAATCACCCAAGGAGAAGTTGAAATATGAATAATGATTTTTACCTTTAAAATTCAACATCTTAGAGTCTAAAAGTAGAAAAAATGCTAATAAATCAGCTGGTCGAATAAGGAACCCAAGTAGGATATCAGCTGCTCAAATTAGGACTCCAGGTAGGGTATTAGCTTGTCTTTTTTGTTTTCCTCTTTTCTGGTGTAGTGCTTCTTATGCAGTGTATTCATCTTGGTTTTTGCTTATTATGTGATCCACTTTTGACTTGGCTTATGCTCTACATTGTTCTTATTTTTCACTAAGTTTATGTGCTATCAATGTATTCTTCACTCCCATTTCCTGTGTTTTTGTTATGCATATAGGAGACTTGCACAGATGACATCTCATACTTGATTTGCTGTGTCTCTCAATCCTTATATTTTGCAGGTGATAGCAGCAAGGTTATTGGAATCTAAGCAATCTACCCCTCACTTGTACTTGTCCACAGGTTCTGTCAATTCTCGAGTTCTTAGTGCTATGAGTAGTAATTACTAATATCTAATATGTGGAACTTTTTCAAATTATTCATTTCTAACAGATGTTATATTGGATTCTCTTCTCTCCTTCAGAAAAGAGCTTAAAGGTATAGAATTAAGGTGTTTAATTTGTATTGTTGCTTGTGCTGATATTCCTTCATAATGATCTGGCACATCTTTATTCTGTGCAGAAAAGTATGATGTTAAAGTCTCTGTGAATGATATCGTAATCAAAGTGGTTGCAGCAACATTAAGAAATGTACCAGGAGCAAATGGTTAGTTTTTATCAGTATTTTCGTTGCTAATTGAAGTTCTAACTTATTTTACATTAACAGCTAAAATGTAGGATGAAGCGAAGCATAGTTAGCTATGAAGCCTAATTTTGAATTTGCTTAGTATGCGGAAGCAGACTTTCTAGCTTTGTTAGAGGAATGACCATAATCTTTTCTCTCAGTTTTGATACTTCCCAGTCAGTTTCATTTAGTTCTTACGTCAGGAAAAGATCATATGATCTCTGAAAGAAGATGTAGGAGGGACAAAAGATACTTTTCCAGTTAATTGTGAATGGTGTTTGTTGTAACATGCACTTAGATATCATATATCCTTTTTTGTCAAAAAAAGAAAAGATATCATATAATCCTTTACGAATGTATGTTTTTTGTGTTCTGTTTTAGGTAAATATTAAGAGTTCATAATTGATATTGTTGTGAACATAATAATGTCCATTGATGATAATTGACTTGTCATTTTTCCTGTTTCCCTTAAATAATCATGGTTTGGGCATACTAAGGGCGATAAGATTAGGAACGAGGGTATACGGGACAAGGTGGTGGTAGTGAGCTCCATGGTGGACAAGATGACAGAAGGGAGACTAAGATGGTTTGGGCATGTGAAGAGGAGATGTGCATATGTCCCAATGAGGAGGTGTGAGAGGTTGGATATAGTCGGTACAAGGAGAGGTAGAGGTAGACCAAAAAAGTATTGCATAGAGGTTGAGGAGGACATGTATTAGGATAGAAGGTTAGTAGGCATCGTTCGTCCATACTAGCAGTTGTAGATTACTTGTGTAGTTTTTTGTTCTTCAACTATCGTATTATTTTATTGTGGAACTGTTCTGTTATTATCTGCTGTTTTTGTCTCTATGTATTGATTTTTGTACTTCCATTACTATCTGTTGTTTTTTATTGAGCCGAGTGTCTACGAAAACAACTTCTCTACTAAGGTGGGGGTACGGTGGCGTATACTTTACCCTCGCCAGACCACATTTTGTGGAATTACATTGGGTATGTGTATGTGTATGTTGTTGTGTCTCAAATGCTCATGGTGTATCAAGTTTTTTCTCTTTTGTAAGTTCAGAATTGAACATTTAATTTGAGAAATGAGGCTATAAGTTATGTATTTCCATTTATATAAATGAAGCATGCTAGCTCTCTTATTTCCAGAGGTCTAGTGGGTCTCCTACAATCTCTTTTACTAAGAAGCACTCAGTGAGACACTTAACCCCATTAGGCTTCGTCCTAAACATGTACCATCTCTGTTGGTCTGGAGTGAAGCCTCTTTAAGTCTTCACTGTCTAACTATTCTACACAGAGAAAATACTCAATTTGTAGAGGAGAAACTCTCGTCTCATTTTGCAAAACCTCTTTCCGGACGGAATAGGAGACTTTTCTGGTTATGTACTACAATTATTCTCCAGTAATTTCTTTTTAAAAAAATGCATTTACAGATTAATAGCCTCGATATGTGTATATTTCTTCTTTCTCTTTTTTCCCACAACTTAAAGAGTATCTATCCGTTGACTTTATGTTGTGGAATCACAAACTTTTAGTCAAACTGGCCAAAGAATTCTATATCCTCTTTGCTTCTGTATATATTGCAACTTATTGTGGAAAAGAGTTGATTTTGTTTACAGTCTAATTCTTCATTCAAACAAACTTTTAATGGAGACCACTATTTCCATGAAACCTGTTGTACTTTTGGTTCTTCTCCCGGCATTCATAATAACTATTGATAGCAACGTCGATTTGTTGGTGTTTGTCTAGGATACTGTAAAATTGTAAGGTGATCTTTTTCCTTATTTGTCTCCTGTACATCATGATACAATTTAGACCAGCAATTGAGAGTGTAATTTTTGCTGAACTGTTCTTCAGAAACCTGTAGCACTTCTCTGCTCACAATACCCTTATAAGCTATAACTCACCCCCACAAGCAAGAATAGCAGAATAGGATGGAGAGTCATTGTATTTAAATGATGGCTATATCCTTCAAGTATGGTTTTCCGGTAACTAAGATCAATTCATTCCTGATCTAAGATTATTCTTTATTGAATTTCACTACATAGACTTTTAGTTTACTTCCGGATGACTAGCTTAGTGAAAGACACTTTCTCCTGTGAAATGCTAGTTCACTGAAAAAAACTTTTGTCTTTAAATCCATTACAGCTTACTGGGATGATGGAAAAGGTGAGGTGGTGCTTTGTGATTCTGTCGATATATCTGTTGCGGTTGCCACTGAAAAGGTACGCGGCGTACTACTGTTTTGTTGGATCTTGTACAAATCTTGTTCTCATTCCATTTTCTTGAGTTTCAGGGCTTGATGACCCCAATTATCAGGAATGCTGATCAAAAATCCATATCCTCAATATCTGCGGAGGTAAAAAGGGATATAGGTTGAACTGTTTATTTTTCCAATATCTTGGATGATAAGGCTAGACACTCTATTTTCTTTTAAGTGGGGATATTTAAAATTATGTTTAATGTATAAACTATAGGATTTTGATGCTTTGAAGGAAACTGCAATTTTGTTCATAGAAGCTAGCACAAGAAATATTTTCTGCAATATGTTTATACTGTATATTACCTGTCTTTATTTAGGCGTCCAATATCCCAGCTTATTGTGGTTTCTTACCTTCTCATTATCATTGACTTGTGCATGAAAGATCAAGGAGCTTGCTGGAAAGGCAAGAGCTGGAAAGCTTAAACCTAATGAATTCCAAGGTGGCACTTTCAGGTGAATAATCGACTTTAGATTCTAGGCATTGTAAAGAGCAGCTCTGTTGGGCAGGAATTATATCTTCCGTGTTCTTTATGCAGCATTTCGAACTTGGGCATGTTTCCAGTGGATCGGTTTTGTGCAATTATCAACCCTCCTCAGGTCATTATTTTTTTCTTCCCTCTCATCCTGTAGGCACCTCTGCAAGAAAGATATCTGCTATTCCTTCCCTTTGATTGAATAGATTAGCGTTTTATGTCAGCCTCTCCTTAACTAATGAACTTCTACAGTTGATGCATTAAATTTTATAACTGAACTGTCACCGGTGAGTTATACAACCTAATAGTTCTCCAGAACAGGTCATTCCTGTCACTGCTCATAAATCTCTAGCTTGAAATCCATAACATTGTAATCTCTTTCCTCAGGCTGGTATAATTGCTGTTGGTAGGGGCAATAAAGTTGTCGAACCAGTGGTTGGTGCTGACGGTATAGTTCTAACTGAAATTTCTCCTTCCATAATTTTTTTGCTTATTCAATTTGCTGAAATATTGCTAACACCACACCGACTAGTTTAGGATTGAGATGTATAGTAAGTAGTTGCTTTAACTAGTTGAATTTTGCTTCCTTCTTTTCAGGAATTGAGAAACCAGCTGTAGTTAACAAAATGAGTTTGACATTATCAGCTGATCATCGCGTCTTTGATGGGAAGGTTGGAGGTAAGTTCAGACTTCTCATCTTTTAAAACTTGTATAATTTACAGAAGTAGAGATTGTCTTTTACACTTCTTGAATCAATCTTGCAGGTGCGTTCATTTCAGCGTTGTCATCTAACTTCAGTGACATCAAGAAGCTTCTACTGTAATACGGATGAAGTGTCTGGGAACAAAATATCCTACAGGACAACCTGTGCAGGCGGCGTAGTTCTTTTCTGATGATAGTTTGCCTCTTTCAGATCTCAAGCTTGTATTTGTATTAATGGTGCCATTTTTGTTCTTGAAGATAAAAATGATTTGAGGTCCATAAAATTGGACTAGTTCCAATACCCAATGATACTACCATTTCTTCTGAGATGCTAAGTTTATGACACATTATAGTCCATCCGTTCTCCCTGTAAAGTTGTACAATAGGGGTGCCTCTATTTTTTTACCAAATAAAAAGCTGATTTTTTCCTCTCTTGCTCATATAATGTTTTAACTTTACTTTCACAGACCATGTAACAACATGCTGTTGCTAAACAAACTTTCTTTTGTTAATCACCAAAAGAAAATTTATTGCTCAATTTGTATTAACTGATATATAAATAATTGTTGTTGTGGTACTGTGTTATACCTTGCAGTTGATTTTCTATTTAGAAGAATCCTCTCAACACTAAAGTATCCAATAATATAACATGTATGCTAAATAGCATGAAAATTTAGAGACAATTCCATAACCAATGTCAATTTCCCCTCTATGATCATCAGAAATTCTACAACCAGAGAAGAGAAGCTTCCATTTTTTTGGAATAAACCGTAACGTCTGGGGCAGCTAATGCACACATCAACTAATTCCACGGGGTATCTGCTACCTCTTACCAGCGAAAAGATAGGGATCTTCATAGTACTGTGAAATCTTTAACAGCAAGTGGTTCATACCATTGTGGACCAAATCCAGCAGCTTTTCTTGCTTGCTCATTAAAAGGAGGCTTCAATGGCCCTCTGAAATATGTCCTCACAGTGGAGTGAAACTTTTGAATCACTTCATTGTCTACATTACTAGTTTCTTCTGAAGGAATATCATTAAGATTTGGATTTGTTGATCTTAAGCAAAGATACTTGAACCATTTGACTCCCGCAGCGCAGTGAGTTATTTCTTCTGGATACACCACATTTTCCAGTAACTCAGCTGTTTGACTATCACCACCATTGCGGAAACGGGATATTGTTGTTGGAATCACATCAAGTCCTCTGGCCTACATTATCAGAAAATGTGAAGTCATCAACCTGGTATAGAAAAAGTGAAAGTGATGCTACAAAAGTAGAATGATGATGAACTGCATAAAAGAAGCCTTTGATTAATACTCCCTCTGTCCCTATTTAGTTGTCAACTTTAGAAATGACACACATATCAAGATAGCAATAATTAGCATAGTGAAGTTATAATTTTACCCTTATTAATTATGGTTTCAAAAATGATGAATTAAAACTTGGAAATTTTCAAGAAGTTTAAATGAGGGTATAATAGGATTTTTTTTATTATCATTTCTTGATTTGTGTAATTATGGACAAGTAAATAGGGACAACTAAAAGAGGAAATATGGACAAGTAAATAGGGACAAAGGGAGTACTTTTTAAGTATTGCTTATATTTAAGATTTATGATATCTATCATACATGTCTTAATACGTCTAACCACATGAGATCACTTTACTACACCCCAGTCATCATGTTAAACTGGAAACCACTCAAGGATCGCTAATGTCAGCACTGAACGTTATGTTTGGAAATCGGAATATACAAATAACTGAGATTATAATGATAGCACAATGCAAAATTGCAGCTGTTTGTTAAAATTCAGCCTGTTATGATCATGAATATGATGACGAGTGGCACCAGATAGCTCTAGTTTGCAGACTCGCGGACTATAATCATGTTATAGATTTAAGTAACATAACGAAATTAAAGTGACAATAAATAGTTGAAAGAACTCATGAATGAGCCGACTTAAATTCTTCTGTTTGTTCAATGTTTTGTTGTTTCACATGAGTAAAAAACTACAAGGTTAGAGTCAGCTTTTACATTATGAATGTTTCACATTAAAATGGACGCATTCCATAGTGCAAAGGAATTTTCTGGAATAAACCCTTATTTTAGAGGCTTATGGATTTTATCATCAAAATTATTGACAAAAGTAAGACATAAAGTGTGGTTCAAGCTCAATCATTTGAAACTTCACAAAGAAAATATCTTTTTGTTACTTTATTCATGAATATCCAGATTTCTTTTATCAGGTGTAAGAGATGAAGAGAGAACCTCATGAACACAGTGTTCAATAGCCAAACGAGCCAACAGATCGTTAGAAGTAGCAATGGCTGAATCCCATAGGCCATCATGAGCAGGTAAAGCTCCATAGAATGAACCTAGTTCCTTAAGCCGTGCTGCAAGTAGAGTAAAATGCCGCCCCTCATCTTGAGCAACCTTAACAAAATCAGTGAAAAATTCTCTTGGCATTGACTGCTGCTTGCCGAATCGAGCAATTATATCCTGTAAGACGACCAATGACATATATAATCATCCAGGGATAGTTACTCAATAGTTGCAGTTGACAAGTGGGACTCAAAAATGCATAAATATATCCAAGAATGAATCATCAAATAGAGGTACCATCCACCATGCTAGGTCACATCAGCGCTAACAACCTTATTAGACGTTTCTTTATCCACGAGTAATTATACAGTGTAGGCAGGTCCATCACCGACAACTTAAGTTACATATATATAGTTATAGAAACACACACGGAAACACGCTAAGTTCAAACCTGATTGTCACAGTGAAAATTGTGGGTGCAGTTGGTACCCATACTCACTGGCTGGCTGCCTGTCTTTAGTAACTTCTTTGCAAGAACAACACCATTCTTCTTCCCATTTCTAGTGCAAAACAACACATCCCACTAGAGAAATTATATCTGGTCTACTATTTTGTAAAACAAGTACTACAACAACAACACCATACCAATTATAATCCCACAAGTGTGATCTGGAGAGGGTTCGATGACCTTACCCCATAAAAGGTTAGAGAGACTTTTCGGATAGACCCTCGGCTCAAACGACGGTTTGGAAGCAGGATTGCAAGAAAATATGACAACAAA
The DNA here is from genome assembly GCA_022817965.1 of Solanum lycopersicoides. Classification (NCBI taxonomy): domain Eukaryota; kingdom Viridiplantae; phylum Streptophyta; class Magnoliopsida; order Solanales; family Solanaceae; genus Solanum; species Solanum lycopersicoides. Next base: position 2,578,358 of record CM040628.1, on the reverse strand, counting down.
GAGCAAGATACATAACAAATGAAGCAAGTACTATTTCGAAAAATCTCAGCATACTAATACCTACTCTATTACTAATTCAGCTCATCATTGAACACCCTACAAATGTCTTCACAAGCTAATACTTGGCAATACAAAACCAAAGTAGAGGAAACAAAGGAAATAAAGGGAACTTTTTTAATTACCCAAGACAAGTCAATAGCCCAGCTTTCAGTGTGTACAAGACTATGTACAATGGCCTGTCTACTCTGCAAGCTTCCTGCTTTTCCAAGTTTCGGCATGAGACTTGGTGACACCAGTTTCACCTGTTCATCATTATAAGCATTTCCCAGAAAATTTTAACACACAAAAATAGTAAAACAAGCATTTGGGTCAGTTGGGCATTTCATCGAACAGGTAATAGACAATACCAAACAAGAATTTGAGCTTAAGCACAAATCATTACATTTGTAAGACGGGATGGACGATCAGGAACAGGGAGTTCTTCATCAGGATTATAAGGCTGAGAAATGAGACCTTGCAGCCATTTGTTTGCTACTTCGTCACCAATGCGAGCTTTCTCAACAGGGTCAGCAGTGTTGAGAACCCGCAGAGCCGCTTCAACAAGAGTCTCTTCTGTACTCATCACTACTTTGTTTTGGTATTGTAGTCTGAAAAGGAAAATATGGGAAGAGAAGAGAAAATGACACTATCACAAAGGTGATGTTGTGTTCAAAGGGACTCAAATTCGAAAACTCCTAAAGAGTAATTCGATTAAATTTGAATTCGTGCTATGGTCCTGGGACAGTAAAACCCTTTTAACAAAGGTGATTATGTGTTCAAGGGACTCGAATTTAAGATCTTTCATTAAGAGCTACCCAACTAAATTTGGATTCGTGTTAAGGCACACGTTGGATAGTAAAACGCTCTCTAACAAAGACAATTTTATATTTAAGAAAATTCGAATTTGATATACTCTGATTTAAAAATACCGGACTAAATCCAATTTTTTATGTAGAAAAATCCCACATTAAAGAGTAAAAATTCCTAATAAAAGTGACTTTGTGCCCGGAAACTCAAACTCGTATTGCAGAATACATGTTAATTTTTACCACACTAAATCAAACACCACATAAGAAATAATTTTAGTATAATTAATGTAAATATAACTAATCCTATTAAATAATCATTTGATACAACAAATCAAACAATGAAATATAATCAATATCAACATAATTAATTTAGTCATCATTAATATTCTTTATTAAATATTATTCATATATACTCTACTAAACTAATCCTAAAATTGTAATCAATAGGTTAATTATTTTTGAGGTATAGTTAAACTATTAACATATAGTTAAAAATAAGTTTATATCTTAAACATAGAAGCATCGAAAATATCCCTAAATTTGAAACGCCTTATTAATTTTATCCTTAAAATATTGACAATTTTTGAAAAACACTATTATACTTGATTAATTGAATTTTAATATACCTCCTATCTCGCTACATATATGAAATATATCCCAAAATTCTCGCTAAAGATTTCACGTCATTTATTATGTCATATGAGAAATAAAAATATATTAAATTTAATATAAATAAAAATCAAAATTAACATTTCACCCTCTAAATTTAGAGGTGTTTTTAATAGTTTTCTAAACCTTTTATTTTTATTTAAAAAAACACAAAATGGAATCAGCCCAACAAAAAGTTGAATTAATAGAACAACTATGGTTGTTACCAAGTGAATGAGAGCAGTAGGGTTTTTGTGTGGGTTTTAGAGACGATGATGATGATGGCGAATTCATTCCCGATTCACAGACCTGCCGAATCAACTCACCATCGACTTCTCGATTTCGTCAAAAATGTGCTTATCAGTATCTTCGTCTCCCCTTATGCCACTGTATGTACTCTCTACACTTTCTATTATGCTTCACTTGTAATGTTATGGCGGAGTTACACCTTCGTTTTGCTCAAAATCTGTACTTGTAGTTGAAAATTCACTTGATATGTATAAGTACTTTGATACCTGTTGCAGGTGGGAGAGGTTGCAGCGTATTAGGTAGAATTAGTCAATTTTTATGTTTTTAAAAAAAAAACATGAATCAAGTAAAATGCAGTTTCTAGAATGTAGAACTAATAAATTCAAAATTCTAGTTCGGCGGGTGTTGATGTATATGGAAAATTTCTGATACATGTATTATGTAGGTATGTGATATGTATTGTGGAAAAGTACCTGATGTGGAGAAGTGGGATGAAGCTCAAATTGGTCACTATATTGGCATTGGTAGGATGACTATTACTCTTCTGTTTCATTCTTTTTCTTGAAAAGGGCAACTTGAATAATTTTATGGGTGTTTGTTACCTCTGGACATGCTTAACTTAGGGGAGGAGGCATAGGTGTCCAATTGAACTCCGTTTGTTGAAAAATTATACTATTGAAATAGGAAAAATGACTTCTTTTTTTGTGTATGTGTAAGTTGTTTGATTCTCTTGGCATAAGAATTTCTTTTTGAATCCCCTTGTTAGAATTACCAGCTAGTACCTCTCACCAACAAAGTTACCGGGTAACGCTGTCCACCAAAGGCTTTAATGTATGAGAATAACTGACTTGGTGTTTTAGCCTGAGATACACAAAATACATACACGTAGTATATATACGTGCGAACACACAAACACATTTGCACATATATACTCATAGATAGTATCTATTTTATTTTGTATGACACTCTTCCTCTTTTGTGATTCTAAAGAAAATTGACATGTGTTTTTTATCAGAAACTTTTTAATGTTATCACTTTTATTTTCCCTTAATGACATGCTTTTACTGATATCAATAATATATTTAGGAACAAGATACTAAAGGTACTTTGGTATATCACACACACATATATACATATAGCTTATGCATAAAAAATCTTTCTTTCTTAAACTCCGCATACAGTCAAACTCCCTCATATAAATTGAACCTGAAAGTAGTGCATAGATACCCACTGATTGTAGCTTAAAATTTGAAAACTGTGTTGAATAGATGTGGAAACTTCGGGAGTGAATGAAGTGAAGGAAGCATGGGAGAGTCAACGGAAGGCTTACACATCTGAGTTCATTCAGCTCGATCCTTGTATTGTGAGTTCAACAACTATTCCTGTTTTGGACGTATTTTATTTGTCTATGCTAATTGAACTTGTGAATCCAGTATTCTGTTGTTTTTCATTATCAGATTCTGTTTGGCAGTTGGGTTGCTGCTTTATATTTTACTCTCTTGATCAATTTCTGTTGTCTGTTTTAAGTAAAATAACCAAGAGCGTAGAAGTGTTATCTACCTCACCTCCAAGATTTGAATGAGCTTTTCCTGTGAAAGATTGAATCCTCATTCCCTCCCCACTTTACTGATATAGTTTGCATTTCAAGTAGTCAGTGTGCAAGTACCTATTCGGTCTCTTGCCGTTCCTTCTGTTCTGTTCAGAAATTTTGTTTTAGTCACTTGATTCTTCTTATCCTTTTCCTTATTTGTGTGACTGGTTGCTTTTCAGCAATTCAGAGCAGTGTTATTGAGTAAATTGTTTGCTCCAATTAATATTGCCTTTATTGTGTGATGTCATCAACAGAAAGCGGAACTGTATGGATGTTTATTGTGTTCTCAGTTATGAGGTTTGTTGTATGTTTCTGTCTAGTTGGCAGTTATATGAATGTACATTTTTGTGCAGGAAGATATAGACTCATTTTGGAAGGACAAGGAAAAGCAGGCCGATGTCGTTTTCTGCATGCACAATTTACAGGTTAGCTGTTCTTGTACTAGTGTCTTCTTTATATACACTTCTAGCATCTGTTAGTTGCATTGAAATTAATCTGATATTTACTTGCAGGCGTGCTTTGATAGTGAAGAGAAAGCAAGGAGGCTATTGCATAATGTATCAGCTTTGCTTAAACCTGGGGGTTACTTTCTTGGTATTACTCCTGACTCATCTACTATATGGTACGAAACTGAAATCGGATGATTGATTCACATATTTGTAGTATATTTTCTCTTCATCTTGCTGAAGTGGGGTTTTCTTTTGGGGGGTGGGGGACTGCAAAGTGGTGTCTCTTTAATGCTTTAAACTAGCTTTTGTTGTCACTGGTGTTTTTAAGAATCCATCGATTTGTGGCTTAAATTTTAAAGCGATAAAATGAGGTGAAGTGTGGGGTTATTGCTTCACGGATGATGCATTCAAACAATAATGCACAAACTGATCCAAAAGTACGACGATATCTTTAAATTCTCAATTTTGAGGAATTGGATTAATATTTGTTTGTTTATGAAATAAAATTTACCTTGTAAAAAATAGTCTTATCCATCAAGTTGGAACACCATCTTAATTTCTGGTTTAGATGAAATGTTTTTAGAGCTAGGTTTCTACTTTCCTTATGTTAAACTTTTAATTTTTGTCTTATTATTGCTCTTTCAAAAACACTCAACCATGCTTAATGTTTTCCAATAATTAATACATCAGTTTACCAACTATAATATTATCTTATTATTGCTCTTTCAAAAACACTCAACAATGCTTTAGTACCTTAGTGCCTACACTAAAGAGCTGCTTAAGTGAGGTGAAGCACACAACCTGGCTTTAACTGAGCCTGAGATGAATGGAAGATAGCAGAATCTTTAGGTGTTTGGACATTATAGCAAGTCATGATTCTTCATAGTGATAATTGACATTATTCAACAAATTGAGAAAGAAAAAGACGAGTTCGTTGTTTATGGGCTGTAAAATCCTTTTATCAATATCTTAGTTTCCTTTTTGTAGTACCCTCTTTGTACTTATTTATCAGTAAACACTAAACACTTAACCTTATCAAAAAGAAACGATCAATATCTCGTTTTTTAAGTAGTTGGGTTGTTTATTCCTCTTGCTTCTGTAATTGCCTTTATACATTAGATTCACATTAGTTACATTTTCTGGATGAAGTATGACATATAAGTTCGAGGCATACTTCAGAATCTATAGCTTATTTCGTGTGCTTTCTTTTGTATATTTCTTGCCTTTTGCGGGTGTTATAAGTATGCTGATTTCTTGATCAGAGTGTCTGTTTACTTTCTTATATGCCGTTGAATATATATTTTTTCAACTCATACAAGTATATTGCAATAAGATGATTACGTAAGTCTAGCTTATAAAGAAGGATGCTTATGTAAGTCTAGTAGGCATGGGGATTTTACTTGGGTTCAAGGCCTTGTGAGATCCACTCATGCTGGTTCTGTCTCTCTTTGCATAAGTTATTTTATCTCAAGATTCTGCTTAATCTTGTTTGGTTGTTTGCACTCCATTTGACCATGTGGTTGTTATAGGGCAAAGTACCAGAAGAATGTTGAAGCATACCATAATAGGAGCGGTGGGATGAAACCAAACATCGTTCCTAGTTGTATTAGATCAGAAAATTACATGATCACTTTCGAGGTTGAGGAAGAGAAGTATGGAATCCACTTGGCGCCCACATATGTTGATCTTATTGCGTCTCTTTTGAGCGATTAATTATTTTCTGTTGTGAATTGGATTTCAGGTTTCCTTTCTTTGGTAAGAAGTATCAATTGAAGTTTGCAAGTGACATCTCTGCTGAAACCCAATGTTTGGTTCATTTTCCAAGCCTGCTCAGGTTCATGCAGCAATATCCCTGTCAAATTTCATTTGGTTTTGTTGTTTTCTGTTACCTTCACCCCACCCCATTTCTCTGTTTATATTTCCCTTGAGCCCCCCTTGTTGAACACCACTTTCCTCAGTAAGCCCTGCCATCAGGGAGGAACCCTGACATGCCTCCAATCATGATCCACTATGATACTTCTATTTTCCGATGTTCTACTATTTGAAATTACGCCTTTCAGATATGGAAATAACCAAACTTGTTCTCGTAATGTGAATTTGGGTATTCTATTTTACAATGTTCTACAAATCTAGTAGGTTATCTGTATGCATCTTTGGTTTGTTTGTGTGATTTTTTTTGAGTTTCAGATGTCAACATTTGTGCTCTTGCATTTCCGAAATGGGAAGAAATATTTTAGCTTAGCTTATTTTCTTATCCTGCCAATGTAAATAAATCCTATAATTAACTTGTAAAGTCATATTCCTCAGGTTGGCCAGAGAGGCTGGCCTTGAGCACACGGAGATTCAGAACTTGACAGATTTTTATGATGATAACAGGTAATAGATTGTAACTTACAACTTCACCATCATGGCTGTTTCATTTTGCTTGTTTACCATCTTAATCTATCATATGAAATTACCTAAAAATTTATCACATCATTGATGAAGCCATGAATGTAAAGTGATGATTCTCTTGAAGTCAAACTTTAAAATGTGATAGTTTATTGCATAGGGAATCTATATTCTTCATGGCAATGCACATGCCAAAAAGTAGTGTATACATGCCTTGCATAGTACTCCGATGGATGTAATATTGGGCGGGGAACATAACTTCAAATCAACTTTTGTCATGTTGTGAAGTGTTCAGTATTTGTCTCACCAAGTACACCATAATATTTCCTAGTAAGTGCGAAAGAAAATGGTTTCCCATCACTTGACCATTTTTCCTACCTTTTAAAAATTTAATGGGTCGGTCACCTATAGTATACTGATTTTCTTTTTCTAATTATGTCATTTTTCCTTTTCTTTTGGTTGTTAAATTTTATTTATATCTTTAGAAGGTTTATGAGGGTTGTTAGCTGGACAGGAATAACTCCAGCCTGGAATTATTGCTTAAATTAAGGTTTAACATACCACAGTTCTATTATTTTCAGCAGAAATAACTGATAATTTGATAAAGTTGCTTCATTTATTTAGCCTTTTTGGTCTGATTTTCTTAGATTATTAGTAGTGTCTGTTTTTTAGACCATTGCTTCAAGCGTCTTTAGTCTCCAAATAGAGTTCTTCTGATAAATTTCTTTAATCAGAACAGCTGATCCTTCCTTCATTTTACTCCATTCATAGAGCACAATTTCTCGGAATGCTACAAGATGCTGGTCATAACTTTTTTGATCCCAGGGGCAGACTTCTTCCCAGATCGTATGACGTTTTAGGTAATCAGATTATTCACTGCATTGACCATCCACTAAAATCTGGTTCTAGTCGTGTATTACAACATCCTTCACTCATATCCTATCCTTCCGGTATTTTTCTTATGCAGGTCTATACACCACATTCATATTTCAAAAGCATGATCCGGATATTGCACCTCCGCTTACGACTCCATTTTTGCCTGTTGGAAGCCACTATCTTGATGAGGTAAGGTTTCTACTCCACTTTTGAGGTATTTGTTCAATTTGATTAGATCTTCATACTGTGTGTAGGCAGCATAATTATTCATGGAAAGTCCGCATAATTTATGGTTGGGAAATAAAGGATCCTATTGAGTGATTGCTTGATTCTTTGGATTAGCAGCATCTTGGTTGAAAGAAACTATCTACAGGAGTGGTTTCTTGGCAGAGGACATGCTTGTACTTTGCTACTTTCTATTACCAGGCTTTCAATGTTATTCCTAGTAGTCTACTGTATAATTTAAGCTCGTCTCCTCGTGATCCAGATGGAATGGCAAGTCATTTTGTGGAATGAAGAAGAGAATAATGGACAGACTGATTCGTCTATAGGGTTGGGCAAGATAACTGAGCAAAAAGGAATTTTAGGTCCTGGTCCTGCAGAATTACGTTTCCCCGAAGCTATTTGATGTGATAGTGTAGAACATTGGATGGCAGTTTGAAGGATCACGGTGTGAAGAGGCGTGACCTCCTGGCGTTAGATTATTATATCCTTCGTTTTGTTGTACAATGAATAGACAGACATTTTGATTAGTAGATTGGCTTGATGTGTATAGAATAGATCCCTTTTAGGAACTAGCCAATATCGATGTACTAATTAACCATGGAAGATTCATCTTCACTGGCTTGACGAAAATTGAACAGCTTCCTTAATGTATTCATAGATGTCAGGTAATTTCGAGGTTACATTTTTTTTGACTGATAAAGTGTTGAGCAGCTAATGGCCTGTATGTTCCTAAACTTTGCTCATTTTGGAGTTTCAGATTTTGCCTGCTAGGTATTGACACTTAGTTCTGAATAAGTAACACACACACACACACCAATGATTTTCCCGCATAACCATAACAATAACATACTCAGTATAATGGTTTATATGTATGACTTTTCCACAAAACTCTCACTCCTTTGTCAGCAAGTCCAATGATTTTCTCGCATAACCATAACATACTCAGCGTAATTCAACGTAACGTGTTGTCCCAAAAAAAAAATGGAAAAAAAGAGACGAAATCACACACCCGGTGGGACTCGAACCCACAATCGCCTGATTAGAAGTCAGACGCCTTATCCATTAGGCCACGGGTGCTGCTTGTTACGTATACTAAGAAATTAATTTATTATTGTAAACACTACTGACACCTCTCTATTTATTTCACAACTAGTTTGTCTGCTTGGTGTAATTTCGTAAGTGAAATGTAAGAGTATAATGTGATACGCAAACTTTATTCCTATCATGTGAAGATCAAAATGTTGTTTTTTCACGAACCTTCAACTCAAAAGAGAAAGCCTTTCTCTTTGTATTTTGTTATTGTAAAAAATCAACAATTTGATATTGTATTCGCTTTTGTCTATGGTTTTGTTTTCCAATGGAATTATTCATCATTAAAATTCTTTATAAGAATTAAATTTGTGTATGTGCTTATTTTTTCCAACGAAAATGTGTTACTCAGTTCTTAGTTTCAGAATGTTAACATTCAAATTATATATGAGAAGTAATTAACTGATAGTTTTAATGTCCAACAAATAAGTAGCTACTTAGACGAATGCTTAAAAACACCAATAATAAATTGATTCAAACTCACTCTTATTCTCCATGATTTTGCCGATTCAGCCATATAAATAAGTTTGTATCTCAAAGAGTTGTTTGGTGTGAGGTATAGGTATAATAACACCAGGATAAAATGCAGGATTGTTTTATTCTGTGTTTCTTTGGAGGTATTAGGTAATCCTTGGATTAATGTGATAAGTTATCCTATATACATGAGTGGAATAACTTATCCCGAGATAATTAATCCTGGATAACTTGTTCCCAACCAAACAACCCCTCAAGGTATACAACTTCACTAATAGAAGGCTTATTCTTTAAGTAACCTTGAATACTTGATGATTTCACTTTCTCCTAGACCAAATGTTTGACAATCATCCTATGAAGAGTATGTTATCATCAAGAAAAGAAGTAAGGTTCTTATATATCACTACTCCGTTCATAAGATAGCTATTAGAGCTACTTATCTACCTGAAGATATATATATACTACTATTTGACACACAAAAATAGTGAAGCCAATGTAGGATGACACCCTTCACTGCCTACACAAAATATGGATTAGAGAAAAAAAGAGATTTGTTAAAGACGACACCGCCTTAAAAGATAATATTCTTACAACTTAAAGTGGTAAGCGTTACTTACAGAGGATAAACATCTGTCGGGAGCAATTATTACAGCCATAGATCAACCTGGTTTTACAGCTCCATTGGATGATTTTCATGCATTCTGTTAACTTGAGAATGCTCTGATGTTGAAAATCCAAGTGAAACATACAAAGATGTACTAGCCTAATTTTCAAGCTCAATGATCTTCACCACAGATGAATCACCAACTTTCTGGAAAACAACAACTCGGTCATGCGGCTTTATAACACCGGCTGTTTTCCCATGGTCTAGTGCAACCTTCAATATCGACTCATCGGTTGCATTTGTGGACTCAGCCTGAAGAAGGAAAGAACAAAGTCAATGTTCTCGCCATGCTACACCAAACATTCTAACAAGAAGAAAGAAGGTTACAGTAACTGTGAAGTTAAAAAGGCCAGAAGGACCCCCAAAGTTCCTTTTCCCTTTCGGATTAAATGTAAGTTATATATGACATTTTTATCTTGTATGCTTATCAACTTATTTATACATCATCTTAAATTATCTTTCCTCTTATACTTTTTATTTACTCACATGGTACAAAGGCTCTACAATCTCAACAGCAGCATAAGTAACTTCCATTCCATTCACCTTGTTTTTCTTTCTTATTCTTAACATTTTAAGAAAGATATATCCAGTAACTGATCCAGTGATACCTGTCTCTTTTCGTAACTCTTCCAGCAGCATGTACACCCCTTTCCAGTGTCTGATCTAGTCATATAACGGTTTTTTTAGGCACAGTTCTAAAGCCACCACTTTTTCCAAACCTTTTTCAATCAATATTAGTCATTTTCCGCCAGTCGATTTTTTGGCAAGTTTCTGAAAATTGGAACTTTCCTGACGAGATGTCCATGACTGAGGATTTTCTGACAAGATCCCAATGACCAGAACTTACTCAACTAGATTTTGAATATGACTTTATGGCAAGTCTTCTGGTGACTATTTAACTGTATATGTCTTCAGAAAAGGCAAACTCAAGCAAGACAAAACACAGAAAAAAAATCATGTGGCCAGTATATACTAACTAGATGACATTAAGTCTTACCCATGTAGTTCCATACGCATTAGGTCTAATGTTTGTAGAGAATTTTAGTGTTGGAGAACCAGAATTATATAATGTTGGAATAAAATGAGTCAACAATGGATCAAATATGTACTACCTCTGTTCCACTTTGTTTGTCATAGTTCGACTCGGCACGACGGTTAAGGGAAAAAGGAAGACTTAAAAGCTTGTCATCTAAAGTCTAAACCATGCCATAACACGTGTGTAGCTATAAAAGCAGTGTGTTATTGTTTTTTAAACGGACCAATAAAGTAGTGTCAAATAAAGCGAACAGAGGGGGTAATAAGGATACATATAGCCGACCACAACTAGCTTGAATGATGTGTAGTTGTCATTGTATTCTCTTACCTTTAATATTTTGCTCATAAAATAATACAGAAGAACTAATACAAGATGAGGTCAAGCGATATTGTTAATCACACTTCACAATTCCATTTTGGTTAACATAATCTTTTAATCAGAACTGCAGTATCTCTAGAAAGAAATCACTTATTTAGGGAGGAACAGATGAAAATTTCATACCGGATGTCTTGGATCTGCAAGGATGGGGAAAATCCCTCTAACAATAAGAGACTGCCTAGCCTGTCATTTAAGTCATCAATGCAATAAAATCAGTTTCATTTTCGATTTGCCAATGATACATCATCTATGATAATATGAATTAAAGAATGAAAAAAGAAAGCATCACAAGAAGAGCTTTATTGGCATCCCAATAAACCTTTTCTAACACCAAGCATCAGTCTGAGTAATTAAGTAGTAAGTTGGGAAAATAGACAGTCTAACAGGATTCAATTAGTTGCTTCACAATAGAATTATTGGGTGTTTCTTCGAAACACAATTTTTGCAAAAAATGGGTTTCATTTTTTCGAGCAAGCACCGCCTTAGCATCTGCCCAGAAAATAATGCATACATTCGTAGGAGTTACGATGAATCAGATTATCTCTAATAAAGATGTGTCATTATTGAACCATCTAGTCCGAAGAATAATATATCATCAATGAGTGAAAAGAGATGTACCACATTCTGTTAGGGACAAATCCATATACTAGGATCTTGACTTGTTATACATATAGGTAAAAGATGCACTTCAATTTGGCACAGGTAACATGATGGTAATATCAATGTACATATAAGTTGATTTGTTTTTTTAAAAAAAAGGAAGTCCTTTAAGAAACATGATTACCTGAAATGCACCACTGAATGTCCAGCGGAGTTGGTTTGTCTTGAGACGAGGAATGACAACAGATAAAACTGGCATTGGTGGCCTATACTTAGCTATCAATCTGCATCATCAGTAAAAGCTTATAAATAGAGTTTTCTGCACTAGAGAATGGACTTCAGAATGTGATGGCATTCTTTGGTGAGAAGGTCTGGTAAGGATGTCTTTGACAGAAATACACAATTTACATCAATGGATAGCAAATATGATGTTTGAAGAGAGAGAGAGAAGAGAAGAGAGACCTCGCAGCTCTCCCTGAAGAAGTGAAGCAGATAATAACAGATGCCTTGACCTTGATGGCAGCACGTACCTTAATCAAACAAAAGCAGAGCAGACAGTATTCATGTCAATACCAGAATCTTAAGTCTATGACACCGTTTCCTCCAACCTAACCAAAAACTTAACATGAGCAACAGAAACAACATACCGCAGAGGAAGCAATAGATTCCAAGTGAGTCATTGGTTCTCCCACACACTTAACAGCCCTCTTAAAATAGACATCTTGATTATAAACCTTTTCTGCCTGGAATGGGGGAACTAATTATAGAAGTAAAAATTTACAAGAGAAACTCGGAATTATCATCTGACTACATTGAAATCAACAAGACGCCGCCTTGGAAGGCACAAAGTGAATTTTAAAAGGCTAATATTGAACACAAAAAGATAAGGTTATGCCACAATTTCAGCCTTATGACTGATTGGTTAAAGATCTGTTCCTCTCCTCTGCCATTTTGGCTAAATACAAACTTGACTAGAAAAATGTACTGGCTTAACTAGCACATCATTAACCAAATTCACAACCTTTAGTAGGTTATTCATCCCCTACCCAACAAAATGTGGTAGAAGATACACTTGAACCGTGGTATATCCAAGTTAGCTAGAGATTGAACTTCTCTTCGTATTTCACTTCGTTGCATAATGAACTCATCACTGAAGAGGTCCTTAAAAGAGAAATAGATGGCGAAGATAGGTCTAGTTAAATATGTTTCCTAATTCATTTCTTCCATAGCTGCATGACTAATTCACACCATTGCAGCAATTGATTGTCCCCAACAACTTGCACTGAGCATGAGCCATTTAAAATTACTTACTGCAAGCCTATCCATGTACCTTTGATGTATGTTAAGACTTTACCACTTATTAACTGAAATCCTTTCAAACATCTAGAACTTTCACTATACATGATTAAAGTGCTTTCGACGCACTCAATTTCACTTTAGGGGGTATGCTTTAGAGAAGTTATCTGATCTTCAGAATGAATTTTAACAGTTCTACCATGAGTAAAGAATAAACAATGAATTCAACATAATCGTGCTTTTTGTAAGGTAGGACCCCAATCATGGTAATACGTCAAGTCAACACAGCTTTTACTTTATATGACATCAACACAGGAGTACATTAGTCTATTAACTGCTATTTCTGATATTAGGTGTACTTTGTGCTCCATATATATGATAAGTTCAATCTTACAAAAAATGTGACATTGAGTCAGTAGAAAGTGCACTCTGAAGGTTGATGATTACAGTGTTATAGTATAAAGAACAAATGACAGAACGGGGAAAAGAAGATTCAAAGAAGACAATCAGGGTGTCCATGAAAATGAATTCACAATGGTAGGCATAAGGCATATGTAGAACAGCAACGAGGTAAGATTTACCTCTGCACAAATTTTACCAACAGTGGAAATAGTCTCAACAGGATATAGACCTCTCAGGGTCTCTGCACCTAGAAGAATTGCATCACTACCTGGGATGAAAGAAAAATGATATGAAGCATCTTGGAGACAAGGCCAAAAAAGGCACGTTTATACCTACCACAAGTATTTAGCATATATTCCACATTTTTCTCATAGGAATCTAGTATATCAAATTAATGTGACAACAGGCCTGTCAAAGAACAGAAGCTACCATCCAATACTGCATTGGCAACATCTGTTGCCTCAGCACGAGTGGGTCGCAAGTTATCAGTCATACTGTCCACAACACGAGTGACCACAGCAGGTTTACCAGCCATATTGCACCTGTGAACAGCTGCCTTTTGAAATAGGAACACCTGGTAATTAATATAATCTGGTTAGCAGAAAGAAATCTATACTAGATAACTGCAAAATGCCTCACAGTCAGTGGGAAGGTCACCATGAAACAGGCTAATGAAGCAAAAAGAAGTTCAACACCGGACCCATCAGGCACTATTCAATCACACGTAGATTATTCAAATATATTGTTAGCCCACATATAGTTCAATGAGAGGACTTCCATTTTATGTGTCACTGCCTTTGCTTGTTAAGTGCATTGCATCTATTCATATGTCTTCAAATTAGTAAGCAAATCGATGCTCGACCCTTATATGGCATAAAATGTTTTATGATGTCCACCTTTACTCTTCTCAATACAACTTCTCCATATTCGATTCCCAATGAAACTCCATGCTATCTTTCAAGCTATAGAAAATGTTTAATAATGAGCTAATATCCATGAGTTGAAGTCAAGCTCCAGCAATTGATTTGATTTCCAGCTTGTTCTTAGGTGCAACAACTGTTCCTTCATGTAATAATGAGAAGAAAGCAAGAATTTAAGTAGATGTTTGGCTGCCTTTGTCAGATTCATCTGACGCGACTATGAGCTGAACCTCTCACTCACTGCATATAGAGCAAATGTCATTGGAACGCATGAACTATAACAATTATTAAGGAGCAAAGGTGACCTCCTCGAGAATTCTGCAAGTGGAAAGATGAAAGTTATCTAGGACTAAGTGACAGGAATGGAAGGTCCTGACACTAGAATATCAATCATTATATGTGATTAAGATACTATTTAGGTAGCTTTTTGCTCATTTGTTGACCCAAAACACATTTAAAAGTATCTCAATATATGTGCCTCAACATTTCAGAACGTGTTCAGATATCATGGTGTACATAGGGGCATATTGGTCATTTGCCCTGCTTGTCGAACACTGTGTTGCTTTTCTTTTATCTCTTTCTTTCTTTCTTCATTTTTTTTTTTTTTGCCTTTCCAACCTTACTTGAGCCAAGGGTCTTTCGAAAAGAACATTGCTACCTTCACAAGGTAGGGGTAAGGTCTACGTACACACCACCCTCCCCAAATCCACTTTGTGGGATTACCCTTCATATGTTGTTGTTTCCCTTTCAACCTTTAATTTGATGTTCGAATCACAACGCATTTTTACGTAGATTATAACATTTTTCTTAAATCAATAACATAAAGGAGTCGTGTATTATCGCCCTTCCAATGAATCATTCAGATTAAACAGTGTGACATCTAAGCATGAATTAATTCACAAAATTATCAAGGCACACAATACATTTTTAGTACTCTAAGTAAGAGACAGCGCCTCATGGATGTACGTCAAACAGGACCCCATTTATTTTTGCATAATCCACAATATCAATTTTCATCCCTAACGGAAAATTCACTCACATTCACCCAAAAGAAATTCTCTGTACCATTTGATGTTTGAATTGGTAGATCATTTGAATGTCATTAATGATATGCCACTTTAATGAGGTGGCCGTTTTATCATTATCAATAATATGTCACAGGAAAAAACTGAGGAGAACTCACTGACCTTCTCAGGTGGTAGATCTATCCCTAAATTTCCACGAGAGAGAATGATGCCATCAGCTTCTTCGAGAATCTCGTCAAAGTTGCCCATTCCCTATAAGCAAATGCAAGGAAAAATTTATACCAACTACTGTGCAGTTTTTTTCATAAATAAATCCCCAAGTATTCAACAGGTAACTAACCTCCACATTTTCTATCTTAGCAAAAATCTGTGTTTGATCAAGATCACCCAGCTTAGATAGAAATTCACGAGACTGAACAAGAACGTGAAGAACCACTAGATTGTTACAAGATATACTTCTTCACTTCTGAAGTGATCGCATAGGAGTAATCCAGATCTTACGTAGATGAGGGAAATGTTGAAATTAATAAAGTGGAAAGTAGAATTCTGTAGAATAGCCTTACATGTCGAACATCTTCAGCATTTCGCGTGTATGACAGTGAAAGGATATCTATTTTGTTTCGAACCGCCCAAGTGCTTATAACCTAAAATAATTACATGATGTACAGTGAAAAATTTACCGTTAGAGAGTATCATAGTTCTAAACGAAATTTGACCAATAAGTTCTGCAGAGTTGTTTTTAAACTATACAATGTGAACCTTAATGAGCAAACAAATTGTCATTCCCAAAATAATCTTAAGTATTTAGTTTTTCGTACTGCCTACACAAAATACTTGGAATCTCTCGGACCAATATGATGTGGCATAAACTTAGAGAGAGTGAAAGACTGATTGCAAAATGATAGACTTCGATATTAGGTAACAACAGACCTTCTTATCTTTGTCTGTGAGAGTTGGCAACTCAATACGGATCTGGGAGACATGTAATGTGTACAATGGTCCGGCCAAGGTGGCAGAATTTTTAATCAAGCAAACGACATCCTCTCCTTTCACCTCTGTAACCTGCATTGTAGAGAACTCTTGAGAGCGGAAATTTAACTAGTATAACATTGACCACATGCTGCACTTCTTTTCACATTGATTTCCTGCATCAGCAGAAAGTCTAAACGGAAGGCCCATGTAACTCTAACAGTAACTACACTATGCTGTCACAAGTGAAAGCAAAGTGCCATACTCTAGCTTTGGCTCTCTCTCCCTCTCTCACAGACACGCGTGAACGTGCACACACATTATTTTGGTGTCGTTGTGTGTTGTGGGAAGGGGTAGAGGGGATTGAACAGTGATGGGGTACAAAGTTTTCTCACATTTCTGAAATGAAATAAAAACGATCATCTCGCTGGTCCAAACATTTAAATTATTTGTTTTTCAGTGCTGCCTCACCTCTAGCCACACAGAGGTAGTCTCACTTCCCGTGAACAAGTACTGACCAATGAAAATAGTGTCTCCTTTCTTCACTGACTGCAAAATCATGAAAATTTAGCATCAGAACATGTCATGGTTCATGCAAAGATGGGAACTAAAATCAGTATGCTTCTACGTTTACAGTCTCAGATGTAATTTTCCAGCTATCGCTCTAACTTTTGAAATTGGATTTCTTTTTTGATAAACTTGTCATCAGTTGATTCCCCAGTTCTGCAGAAGCCTTGGCTTCCTTAAGACCATATGTCTCTTGTTTACCAACCCCTATGGACAATACTGCAACCTTGTTTTCGTGTCCACAATCTTAACCGCCATGCAAATTAATAGCTATTGTTTGCTGATGATCAAGTAAGGGATTGACTAACTTAAATTTCCCAGAACAAAAGTAAGAAGGTCGAATTTGAGAACTAACATGATGTGAATAGCACACCAGTCTAAAATCTCTCCTACTGCTACAGTTCCCCTGATAAGAGTCAATTCAACTCAAAATGTACTTTTATGCATGTAATGCTATAGGAAGCCTGGAGGTGCAGTTCCAATAAACTCCCAGAAAAGACATACTTTTTGCCTTAGGGAAATTACCTTTGATAGGCCACTAAAATTTATTGGCAGTAGATTTGGTGTAGCCTCTTTATCTTGATCAGGAGTCAGGACAACTAAGGAATCTGCTTGGAGTGAAATTGGGTGTTCGCTCTTATTGACAACTTGTAATTCAGGACCACCAGTGTCTAGCATAACCTGAAAAGAGAAGGAGAATAGTTGGCCATAACAAATTTCAGAGGTTATATATTCAGACTTATATAAACAGAGAAGTTCAACTTGGTAGGAATAGCAGGAGCAACCGAGCTTACCGCACATAGCTTCTTTGATTTTTTGACGGCTGCCCTTAGATTTTCCAATGTCTCTTGGTGAAATTCGGCATCTCCCCATGAAAAGTCAAATCGTGCCACTAATATACACAACAACAGAAGTATTGGCTCAGTGGTGTCAATGTTCTTGATCAGCTTAGTTCCAGCCACTCAGCATCTTTCCAAACAAAGGAGCACATAGAAGGCTACTAACAAGCTTTTGAAGAACACCAATTTTAAGTCTTATGGACTGAAATTGTAAAACATACTTACACAACCAAGTCACTTATGAGGTAATTACAAGTAAATCTCTTGATACATATTAATTTGTAAACTGATTAAAATGGTAACTAACCTGCTATCACGGGTTAAAATTCACTAAACCATTACACTAACAGCATATATAACTTATACTATTCCTACCATATTCTACCACTCAGTTAAGCCTAGTCTATTTGTCTAATTCATTTCCCATCCTGAATTATATCAAACCATACTTGGTAGGATGAAAGTCGCAAATTTATTTACAAATGTAAAACAGGTAAATTACTTGAGAGAAAATATTTTCAACAGGTCTACTTACATTACAGAGGCATTCTTTTATATGGAAGAAAAAAGTAACAATAAAAAGTCTCTATATATACACAAATATATAAAATGCAGATGTCCTAGTGTAAGTCTTCCCTAGTTCGATGTCCATTAATTGCTTTTTTTTTTAGTTTTCTGAAGTTTCCCTTTTTTCTTATTGACAAGTGACAACATTTGGAGCCTTGGCTCAATGGTAAAAGCTTCTTCAGTGTGAGTGTGTGACCAGGAGATCACAGGTTCACGCTGCGAAACAATCTCTTGCAGAATGCAAGATAAGACCCAACCTGGTCTACCCCTTCCCCGACTTGCACAAAATCGAGGTTAGTACTCCAGGTTTTCCTTTACAATAGTTTCAAGTTTTGTTCCCAAACATATTCATTTTAGTTAATCAAATGGCCAATTTAACACTGCAGACTACACAGACATCAACTCTGCCCCCATAGCTAGTGCTCAAATATGATACCATACCAGACATTCCCGATTCGAGGCAACTAGAGATAATCTCCACCGAACGTGATTTCGGACCCAGCGTGCCAACAATCTTCGTCATTGCTGGAAAAAACGTCTGCAAAATCATCATTTAATAGATCAACAACAACATAACCATCCTCAGCTCAAAAAAAACATAACAAAGCAGTTCGGGAAAAAGTAATACGAAGTAAAAAAGCCACGATAAAATACAAAAATAGCATACAACAAAATAATACTATAATCCAAGTACAAATTATAACAACATACAGTAACAGAAATCGTAGAACAAAAAAACTACCGAAGTAATGCTACAACTACTAGTAAATTTAACAGATCATAAACCACAAATCAAACACTTCAAGCTCATAGCATCTGCAAGCATATTACGCAAACAATTCTCCCAATAAAACACAAAAACAAATAGTAACAGAGCAAAAAACTACATATAGTTACAAAAATCGTAGAACAAAAAAACTACCGAAGTAATGCTACAACTACTAGTAAATTTAACAGATCATAAACCACAAATCAAACACTTCAGCTCATAGCATCTGCAAGCACATTACGCAAACAATTCTCCCAATAAAACACAAATTCCTCAACATATAGTAACATAACAAAAAACTACATATAGTAACAGAAATCATAGAACAAAAAAACTACCGAAGTAATGCTACAACTACTAGTAAATTTAACAGATCATAAACCACAAATCACACACTTCAAGCTCATAGCATCTGCAAGCACATTACGCAAACAATTCTCCCAAAGAAACACAAATTCCTCAACATATAGTAACAGAACAAAAAACAGCATATAGTAACAGAAATCGTAGAACAAAAAAACTACCGAAGTAAAGCTACAACTACTAGTAAATTTAACAGATCATAAACCACAAATCAAACACTTCAAGCACATTACAAGAACAATTCTCCCAAAAAATACACATATTGCTCAACTTAAATTGACCAAAATTATGAATATACAGTGAATCAAACAAAGTCAAATTGAAGTAATAGAATTTTACTCACAGGCTTTGATGGCTCGAGAATCGAAGCCATCCGAATCGGTTCTTCGAGAAGCAAGTTCGTCGAATGCATTTTTCCGGTAGCCGATCGTCACTGAAACTGCGGTGAGTGAGCTCAGTTCAGAGAAAAATAGTAGAATAATGGAGATAGCAAAACTGCTATAAATAGTAAAGGGAAAAATAATGTAGCATAAATGCATTTTGTGCGTGAGGCCGGGAAATAGATTATATTTTTAAATAACTTTTCGATTTCTCAAAGGCCGTTTCTTTTTTCTTTTCTTTCTCATTTTGTCCAAATATATGAACATTGGATTTTAAAAGTAACGGATTGTGTTATATTTACTACTATTTTAAAATAAATAACTATTATTTTCTCCGTTCAACAATAGTTATTCAGTACATACTTGCTCAATTTAATAAATCAAGAGATAATTTATCTTTTGTGATTATTTTTATAATGCTAGTTTCATTTAACATATTTTTAGAAGCACTAAATTTAACAAAGTCAATTAATAATATTTCCTCCATCCACTTTTATTAGTTATATTGCGTTTCTTAAAAATTAATTTGACTTAATTTTCAAATTAAATTAAATTACATTAACTCGATATTAGATATTAAGAAAAATGCTATAAAATTCATTTTTTTCATATCAATATGAAGAAAAAAAGCATCATAAAACGTTAGCAAAGTTCTTATCGGTTGACGCTAAAATAGAAAAAATTGAGACAAGTAAACATGGTAGAGGGAGTATAGAGGTTGTCAATCACTTATGGACAATTATTGTTGGACAGAAACAATATAAATTGTACTCCTTCTGTTCCATTTTACGTGGCACTTTTCAGATTTTAAGATTCAAACGAATTTATTTTTGATCGTAAGTTTTTCATAGATGTTTAAACATTTTGAATTGTTAATTATTATGACTTATAGTACTTTTTACGTAATTTACAAATATATAGATTTTATTTAAAAATATTGAAGATTTCATATGTAAATTCTTAATTAAACTTAAACTGTTTAACTCTCAAAAATGAAAAGTATCACATAAATTGAGACAGGATGAATAATTTTAAAAATAAATAAGTTCGAGATAGATCTCTTATTTTATTTATTTGTGTTTGCAGTGTATTTTTATTGTTTTTATTAGTACAATATTGATGTAGGTGGATGGTGGTCACCACTTGTCCATTATTCCGAACACATCTTTTATAAGCACATGGTCACGGGATTTTATTTTTTTATATACGTATTAAAAAATTTAATTGGAGTTACACAATTTCGTTATTTATTTTGAAATCGACTAATTTATTTAGTAAAATATTACTTATTGAATGTTTTACAATATTACTTTTAAAATTTGAATTTGAGATTTATAATCATTGATCATGAAAAGGTTATAATCCAAATTATGCTTTTCTTTAACTAAATTCATTGCACTAATTACCTAAGTACAAACGTAACATAATCATATTTAAGCGATAACTGTTAAATATCTTAGTAAAACATTTATAATCTCATGTTTAAGCAATCACTACTAAATTCATATAAAATATATATAAATATTAAACTCAAAATTTGATTATTATTATAAATTTCATAAAATCGAGTTTTGACTTTGATCATTTTTTATTGATAGGACAATATAATGTTATGAAAAATATCATAGTTCAATATCATCTTTATTGTTGTATGAACCAAAATCATCTAGAGAAAAAAAAAATTGTAAGTTAAGATTTGATAATGACTAGACATATGTATATCACAACATGTTATATGTCATTTCCTTTTTTTTGCAATGAAAATAAGTACTAAAACTTATACGCATTCGATGTTTATATCAATTTAAGATATGCACGTCACGTGCTTAAATTTACAATTTATTTTATAATTCAATCCTAATTCATTAACTTGTATTATAATGCACGAAAATTGACAAAATGAGTTTACCTGCTTTGGGGCTTATTTGACCTTGAAAATGGTTTATTTTGGCTGTTAGGGTTAACTGGCTCCATAGCTAACGTCTTAACAGACATCCACAAAAAATTTGGCAAAAAAGATGTCGAAATTTTGGATCACCAAAAAAATCGTGGACTATAGCACATGAAAATTGATAAAATGAAGGTTTTACCTGCTCTGGGCTTGTTTGACATTAAAAATAGTCTGTTTTGGCCGTTAGGACCAACTGACTCCATAGATAACGTCTTAACAGACGTTCATGAAATTTTTTTGCAAAGCAAACGTCCGAATTCTGGATCATAAAAAATCCATGGACCATAGTACACGGAAATAAGCAAAATGGGATATACCTGCTTCGGGGCTCATTTGACCTTGAAAATGGTTCGTTTTGGCTGTCAGGGCCAACTAATTTGATAACTAATGTCTTAATGGACGTCCACGAAAAGGTTTGACAAATAAGACGTCAGAATTTCGAATCACCAAAGATCCATAGACTAATAGCACACGAAAATTGATAAAATAAAGAATTTACCTGCTTGGGGGCTCGTTTGACCTTCAAAATGGGATGTTTTGGCCGTCAGGGTCAACTGACTCCATAGTTATCGTCTTAACAGACGTCTATAAAAAATTTGGGCAAAAAAGACGTCGGAATTCTGGATCACAAAAAAAAATTGTGGACTGTACCTCGTGAAAATTGATAAAATAAAGGGGTTACATGCTCCGAGTTTTGTTTAACCTTCAAAATGGTCGTTTTTGGTCGTCAGGACCAACTAACTCCATAGATAACGTTTTAACGGACGCCCATGAAAAATTTGGACAAAAAAAATGTTAAAATTCTGGATCACAAAAACTTCATAGTCTATAGTATACAAAAATTGGCAAAATGAGGTATACATGTTTTGGGGCTCGTTTGACCTTTATATAGGTTGTTTACGCCGTCAGGGCCAACTAGCTCCATAGCTAACGTCTTAACGGGCGTCCACAAAAAAATTGAGTAAAAAAGACGTAGAAATTTTGAATCACCAAAACTTCATGGACTATAGCACACGAATATCGATAAAATGAGGGGTTTACCTGCTTCGAGGCTCGTTTGACCTTCAAACTGGTCAGTTTTGACCGTCAGGGCCAACTCTCTCCATGTATAACGTCTTAACGGACGTCCATGAAAATTTTGGGCAAAAAAGGCGTCGAATTTTTTAGATCAACAAAAATCCATGGACTATAGTATCAAAAATTGGCAAAATGGGGTACATCTGCTTCAGGACTCGTTTGACCTTAAAAATGGACAATTTTGGCTGTCAGGGTCAACTGGCTCTAAAGATAACGTCTTAATGAACGTCCACAATAAATTTGGGCAAAAAAAACATTAGAATTCTGGATCACAAAAAATCTACGGACTATAGCACACGAAAATCGATAAAATAAAGAATTTAAATGATTCAGAACTCATTTGACTTTTAAAATGGTTGTTTTGGCCGTTAGGGCCAACTAGATCCATAACTAATGTCTTAACGGACGTCCACAAAAAATTGATCAAAAAAGACGTCGGAATTTTAGATCACCCAAAAAGATCGTGGACTATAGCACATGAAAATTGATAAATGAGGGGCTTACCTGCTCCGAGGCTCGTACGCCCTTCAAAATCTGTTTTGTCCGTTAGGGCCAACTGACTCAATAGATAACGTCTTATCGGACGTCAAAATTTTGAAGGTGTCTCCGATGAAAGGGGTAATGAGGTTTGGTAAAAAGGGAAAGCTGAGTCCACGCTATAAAGGGCCATATAAGATTATCCTAAAATTCGGCCAAGTAGCCTATGAGTTAGAGTTACCACAAGAGCTTTCATCGGTTCATCCGGTGTTTCATGTCTCAATGCTACGAAAATGCATAGGTGACCCATTTCGTATTACTCCTACTGAAGACGTACAGTTTACGGGAGATCTCACTTATGAAAGAAGTACCCATTGCTATTCTGGATCGACAAGTTAGGAAGTTAAAAAATAAAGAAGTAGCTTCTGTAAAAGTACTATGGAGAAATCAACAAGTAGAAGAAGTTACATGGAAAGCAGAAGAAGCAATGAAATTGAAATATCCTCACCTCTTTCACACTGGTGGAAACGATCAAAATATTAGTGGAGGCATTGACAAGTAAGTATAAGTCTATATGTTCAATGTGATTAATAGTAGTACTAACTTAGGCTTGAACTTGTTTAGGCTGGACAACCATGCTAACATTCGAGGACGAATGTTTCAAGGAGGGAAGGATGTAACGGCCTATATTTTGTATGTGGTAGTTCTATTCATGTTATACTTGACATAGACTTATAGTGTAGGTGAGGGATCATGTTTCTTATATCATTAGTGTTGGTTTAAGCTAGCTCGGAAGGTGATGTAATGCCTTGCACGTTTCAGCATATGTATTGCAAGTTAACTCCGATGGAAAGTATTTAAGTAAATATAGTAAGGTGGTAATTGAGCTAGCATATGCATCACCTACTTGAGCTATAATATAATTAAAGGGCCCAAGTTTGATGGGCCAGATTTAGGCTTATATTAAGGGGCTCATTTGAAGCCCAAACCTATTAATGAAAAAATGTGAATGAAAGAAAGCCCAACAATCAAATTGTCAGTTGGCCCATTATGGATAAAGCCCAAGTGAAACTAGGTAAGTGCATCACCTCCTAAGACTTTTTTTTTACCATGTTATTGGGCCAAGTGTGTACCACCTACTTACATTAATCTGGATCAAATTGAATAAAAGAACAAAGGGAAAATGGACAGTCAAGGCCCAATAATCTTAAGTCCAAAAAGGCCCAAATTAAAAGGCCAAGTAGGTGGGTCACCTATTTGACAATATATGGCCCAAAATTGGTTAAGAAAGTCAGCCATAGCACCTCCTTTTTAAAAGGATAAGGATCAAGTCTTTTTCTCCGTTTTAAACTTGCAAAATTTTCAGATTCCTAAGTTTCTTTCTTGGTCTCTCTTGGCTTCAATAAGCAGCCCTAAACACCTTAGGGTTCTTGAGTGCTGTCTCATTTTCAAGTAAGAGTTAGAAGGAGAGTTTGAATTCTTGAAGTACAAGTTTCTCTCTTTGAATACATGTTTGGAGTGAAGAATTTTATATATATTTATCAAAAATTCATGGATTGTGATAAATCCTTGAGTCAATATTCTTCTATTATGCTGAAAGATTTGAGATTGATAGTGGTTGCCTTATGGATATTGTTGTTGAGGGTAGCTTGGGTATCTTGGGAGAGGATGTATGAAGTTGTATTAATGTGTAGAGGAATGGTGTGGTGGTTCACCGTTTGTGTAAGGGTTGTATGGGCCTGCTTTCCGTCAAATATTTTAGCTACTATTTTCGAGGGCCTTAATGTGATTAGCTGCTGACGTTAGCTTAATCATGACTTATATTGTAGATTAGCACCCAAAAAGGAAGGCTGAATCGTGATAGTGGTATTGGTCAGAAAATAAGGTATGTAAGGCTATACGATTCTATATCCCTTTGGCATGAAATCTGGCATCTGCAATTAATATCAATGAAGTGAATCTCATAAGTTCTATTCCTAAAAAAGGAAACATAGTGGCAACGTACTATCTCCAAATAGCTAACAATATTTCTTTCCCCATTCTAAGTACATGGAACTACTTCATTATATGTTCACTACTCTATACTTGTGTAATTATCCCCCTTGTGCTGTTATAGAAATGATATTTGCAAAAGAAAGTTTGGTGAATCCCTCTCCTAGTCAATTGAAGTTAATTGTGCTATTAAGGTCTTAAAGTGAGGTGTTGATGTTACATAGTTTCTTATGTCATTGTTACTGCCTCAAAGTATTATTATTCATGTATTCCACTACTGGTCCGTATTTTCA
This sequence comes from Solanum lycopersicoides, assembly GCA_022817965.1. NCBI lineage: Eukaryota > Viridiplantae > Streptophyta > Magnoliopsida > Solanales > Solanaceae > Solanum > Solanum lycopersicoides. The sequence goes on along the minus strand of CM040628.1, from coordinate 2,552,953 downwards.
TATCGCCAAGATGATTATGACCACCAAATCAACATCTCAAAAGTGTTATGATTATCCAAAATAACATCTCAAAAGAGTTATGAACTGATTAACAATAATCTCAAAGATTAAAGAATCTAAGTGAAGAAATCTATATAATTAAGGGTGGCAGCTCAGGGCGAAAGCCTAGCATGGGCCGATCCCTATTGGTCTAGAAGGCTGGCAGCTCAGAGGCGAAATCCTAGCATGGGCCGATCCCAAGTTGTGTAATTATGAGGATCGCATTCCAGGGGTTAATACGCCTAGCATGGATCATCCTCTTCTATCACTAATCAGCTGGTCACTTGTGTCACATGCCCAACAAAGATTATAACATACAAAAAGGTAAAGAAAAGAATGTAGCTTACTTGATCCCACAAGAGTAAGCAAAAGTGGTCTTCTCTCCTAATTTATGCACTCATATGTTGCTACTTGATTTCATTTGAGCTCTTGTATTACATATACTATTGCCTTACATATTCAGTATATTTTTCGTACTGACGTCCCTTATTGGGGACGCTGCATTTCATGCTGCAGGCACAGGTACTCTAGCTAGTAGACCTCCTAAGTAGGAGCACACAAAACTCTGCTACTTTTGGTGAGCTCCAAGTTGATTCGGAGCTTTATTGAGTCCTTGGTAAATTCATTATCGTAGTTAAGAGTAAGGCGGGGTATGTCCCGACCTACTCTAGTCTGTTATCTTTTAGAGGCTTTGTAGACGTATGTACATGGTTCAGTTGTGTCTTAAGGAGTTGTGGCCTCAACGGCCAAGTCTTGTATATAACTTTTGGACCTACTTACGTTGTTTTGTATCGCTGCATCCTAGGTTAACTTGTCACAATTGTTATAGTATATGCACAGTAAGAACAGGTTGCAGGTTGGTTCTCTCGGGCCTTTAGGGCATCGGGTGCCTGTCCGTCTTAATGGGTTTTGAGGCGTGACAAAGGGTAACTGGATCCATAGCTAATGTCTTAATGGATGTTCAAGAAAAAATTGGGCAAAATAGATGTCGAAATTCTGGATTACCAAAAATTCATGGACTTATAGCACACGAAAATCGGTAAAATAAGGATTTTACTGCTTTGGACTCGTTTGACCTTCAAAATGGTCCGTTTTGACCGTCGGGACCAACGAGCTCCATAACTACTGTCTTAATGGGCGTCCACAAAAAATTTGGGGAAAAAAGACGTCAAAATTTTAGATCACCAAAAAAAAATCGTGGACTATATAACACATGAAAATCGATAAAATAAGGGTTTAGCTGCACTGCGGCTCGTTTGACCTTCAAAATGGTCTGTTTTGGCCGTTAGGACCAACTGACTCCATAGTTAACGTCTTATTGGACGTTCATGAAAAATTTAGATAAAAAAGACGTCGAGATTTCGAATCCCCAAAAATCCATGGACATTACTTCATTAAATCATATAATAAAGTATAAACACTCAATGTGGTAAGTTTTTACCAATTTAAAGTTATTTTGGTATAAATTATTATGACGAGATATTAGTCATACATAAATTAGTTAGATAAAAATTATAATACTTGATTTGAAGGATGATTATTCACACGAATAATTTAGAATAGATCCCCCTTTGCCCCTCAACGCCTCCTTGTGGAGCTTGTTGTATAAGGTTTGTCTAATGCTGACTCAAATCTCATGTGTAGTTTGCCGGCCCCATACCCGTTCCCCGTTTGTTCTGGTAATTTCTCGCTTCATATATATAAATAGTACTGTTATTGTAACTAACGCCATTTCCCAAAAGTCAAAAACCTCCAAAAACTTAGCTATGGCGGACACCACAACAACAACAATCTCCGGTGACTCTATTCCGGTTACCGATGACAAGAAAAACAATCCCACGAACCCACTTGCATCATTTATCTCTAGTGTTCTTCAGCTTTTCAAACCGCCGCCGGCATCTAGTAAGAAGATTGAACCCACCGCTGCTACTTCAGACCTCAAACCAGTTGCTTCAGCTGAAAAAGAGGAGAAAACTGCTGTAGTGAAGTTTCCACGACAGGATTTGCCTTCGTTGAAGCTCGAAACAGAAGGGGCTGAACCTAATACAAATCCCATTGTCTTGTGGCAGGTATTATATTACTTATCCTCTGTTTCATTTTTGGAATTCAGTTTCATTTATTCAGTCGTTTTAATTAGTTTTTGAGCTGCTATTTGGTATTTGGTATTTTGGTGTGTGTATATGTCAAATTAACATGTTGAACTCCATACACTCCCGTCCCCGGACGTCATTTGTGTGGTTACATTGCGTATGTTGTTGTTGAAATTCTGTAGACCCACACCTTGGCTTGACCTCAGTTGTGGGATTATACTGGGTATGTTGTTGTTTTGTGGTTGAAATTCCGTACAACTCGCCATCCTAGACCTCATTTGTGGGATTATATTGGGTATGTTGTTGTTTGTGGTTGAAATTCCATACAGCTCACCATCTCCCGACCTCATTTCTGGGATTACATTGGGTATGCTGTTGTTGTTGAAATTCCGTACATCCACCATCCACTGGCTCCGCCTTGGGTATGTTGTTGGCTGTTGTTGAAATTCCATACACCCCACTCGTAGGATTACGTTGTGTATGTTGTTATTGTTGTTGAAATTCCCTACACCCCACCTTATAGACTTGACTTGTGGGATTAATTTGGGTACGTTGTTGAAATTCCGTACATCCAACTGTCCCCAGACTGGGTGTGTTGTTATTGTTGTTGAAATTCCTTGTGGTAATAATCGAATTGCTCTTTTGAATTCCTTTTGTTTATTAGGAACTGATCTTTTTCGATATGTGAAATCTGATTGTTTGATTCTTTCATGGAGCATATAGTTGACTTATTCAATGTAGAATATTATTCAGAAACAGGTGGTAGAGATGACCACATAGTTTGCTTTGCAGAATTTTGTTGAGCTAAGGTTAGCTATAGTTGTAAAATGTATTGGCGTACAACTTTTCTGTTACTGGCTAAAGCATAATTCTGTAAATGGAAGGATGGATAATGGTGCAAGGTGACTAGAGACTATTTGGGTGAAGGCCCTTCATGTCTTGAATTAGAGAAGAGTTCTCGTTGACCTGCTCAAACATAATTAAGTGGATTGAGGTGTGTAAACAGTTATTAAAAAGTTGTGGTAAGAATTAAAAACTCCAAAAATTATTAAAGAAACCATTACCAGTTTTGGATTTTCAATTTTGAATTTTATCTCCTCCTCTCCTCTTCATCTTCTCATCCTCCATTTGGTTGTGGAAAATATCTTCGAACAAATGGAGGGGTTTCTGCAGTAAATCCAACAACTTCAATAGATGCTACTTTCTGAAGTTGTCCAACAAGCTCCATCAACAAGTTATTGGACGACTATTGAAGTTGTTGGGATGCGGTCTTAAAGAGAAGTTCTGTATTACCTTCTGGTGTTTGTGAGATTTATATTGTTGTGGGTTTAAGACAGATGCGGAGGCAGATGAGATGGGGGAAGGAGTTTTATGTGAATAAAAGAACTTGTAGGCTTTTAAATATGTATCATTAATACTATAAAGGAGTCACTTGTAGCAAAGAAAAAGAACTTGAGTCACTCTTCCTTAAAAAGAAGACTCAAAAGTTGTCCACAACAGTTGTTGGTCAACTTCTGAATTTGTTCCGACAACTTCATATTTGTCTACACTAGTTGTTTGACTACTACATAATTCGTTCCAACACTCATAAGTAGTTATTGGAACACTTTGGACAATTTTAGTAAGTTGTTGGATTTACTGCATAATCCAACAACTTTTTCGTTTTCTTTCAATTGTTGGACTACTACATAATTTGTTTTCTTTCAATCTCTTAATTCCTTGTAAGATCCTAGGCCTTTTGTAACTTACTTACTGCCACTATCAGTACCGGACTGATGAATAAAATGTTACTTTTCTTAAAATGATAATAATAGTAGCATCAGATATCATAATTCATGTATGGAGTAACTGCATGAGTACGAACCCTCTGTCACATCTATTACATGTTTCAGAACATCAGCTGTATAATTTAGTAAGATGTAAATGAATTGTCTTGCTGTGGATATATATACACATCAAAATGAGAAAGGATGAAGTGAAAACAAGATTTTGTATTCCTTCTCCTGTATGCATGGACACAACTTGTTTATGCTTTTGGGGTTTAATCCATATCTGTCCTGATCTGTCTTTGATGACCAAATTTCTAGATTTTATCTTTTCTTTTTTCTGTTCGTGTAGTTTCAAATTTTATCTGTCTCGATATAGTGTTCTGATGAGGAAATAAGTAGGTAATGGATTGTGTAACCAAAAAAAAAAAGGAAAAGGAGGAAATTGTAAACAATAATCTCTTTGACGAGCAAAATGTGGTGCCCCTACATATCTTAAGATCTCACTTTTTTCCCCGTCATATTCTGCCTTATCTACTCTTACCACCTTAATCTTCTGCACTGTTTCTGAAATCAGGTTTATGCTATCGGAGGGTTCTTTGTCTTAAGGTGGGCATGGTCAAGATGGAACGAGCGTCGTGGAAACAGGAAGCCATCCGATGAAGAGCCTCCTCCTGGTCAAGAGTAGACTTCGTACTGCAACATGTTAGACAACAAAGAATGACACTTGTGGAGACAGGTTTATGACTTTTTATGAGTCTTGTAAAGTGTTGAAGTCACACTTCTGGTTTTACAGTACTAGATGTAAAAACCCGAATCAAGCTTTACGTCAATTGGTCAGTCAGCATCATTTTGTACAACCTGTGTTTCAGCGCTTCTTTATAATTCTTGCTAAAGCAAGTGGGAGCTATTGTAAGCTCAGATATTCATTCAACTTGATAAGTTCTTTTAAAATGAAAAGATAGTGCTCTTGAGTACATGATACTGAGAGAGTGGTAGGCTAAATTCTCATCATCTTGTTCATGGTAAGTAGCTTAGATTGCAGTTCAAGGAACAAATTTCGAATATCTTGAGGCCAAATTATTAATTGCCTTCAAATACATGTTATGGGTCGGCACTTTTCTGCAGTTCCGCGAACAACATATCCATTGTGGTTTCACGAGGGGTAAGTGGGTTGGGGAGGGTGGACCGGTGGACTGTATGTAGTGTTACTCATACCTTGGAAAGGTTCCAAAGTAAGTTCTGATAGACTCGTGGCTCGAGTAAACATATCAAAAGGTAAGAGGTGGTTTCAATATACTCTTGGCTCGAGTAAAACATATCAAATTGGGTGGAAAGGTAACACAAAAGAGAATAATTGTACCAATATAAAAAAAACATTAAGTACTACTAATTTTCATAGAATAAAACAATAATAGAGTACTAACACTAGATGAGGCTTGATTATCTATATTACCAATTTTCTACCCTAATCCTTGACGTTCATAACCTCTATCTAAGGTTCCTTCACTCTTGTTCATAGGTAGCAGGACAATGAGAAGTATCTATTGAGGAGTATAAATAAATAGTGATGGAATAAAAAATTTGTATCTTGTTTGGTTGTCGTGTTTGAGATAACTTATCTCACAATTATATCATATTGATGGAATATGTTATTACATATACAAGCTCAAACAAGCACGAGGTTCCTGCTCAAAGACAAAATTTCCAACATAGACATGCCAAAATCCCACATGATTCATCTCCTGAACCACAGAAGCAAGCTGTAAACTTCAACAGCTTGTGTAAATGAACGACAAAACGTTACAGTTCATTTGATGCTGCTACTTGTACACTTGTGGTCCATCACACACTCACAAACAAAAGGAACATGAGTAGATAAAATCCAAGTTTTCAAGTACGATATGTGCAAAAAAGCGCTATGGCAGAGCAGAGACAATCAGTTCATAAATTCAACGGGTTGACAGCCCCGATAAAATAGCGAACAATTGTTCCGCAGATATGAGCAAAACACCACACATACAATTAGAGGATGTCCACCAGAACCATTTTATTCAGAACTCATGATTATTTGTCATGTACAAGAATGCAGAAAGAAACATTTCGGAGGAGGAACGCCTATGTCAAAATGTACATATGAATTGTGTCTAAATGATATCAGTCCTAAACAGACAATACCAGTTCAAATCTTCTCAATCCTCCGCGATGTCAAAACTTTCAGATGATCCGCATAGAAACTCAATCAGTTCTCCATGTACAGTTCTTGAGCCATCTCAATCTAACAGAAACTATGTTTCAAAGCTGTTGTACTCACTGCTGCTACTTTGTCTAATTGTTTGTTGTAATTTTTGCTAATAATAGAAATTGAACCTACTGCCGCCTCCATTTAATTCCCAACTGTACAAAGATATCTGACCACATAAATTATGTTTGATGCTTGGCTGAAACCATCTTTCTTAACTTCCGAAATAACTATCATATATCGAAAGCCTATCAAATGCATCAAAGTTGGCTTTGAAATCAACCAATTGACTCTGAAACTGAGCACAACCAGCATTTGGCAACTGGCACTCTCCATCTCTAGTGTGCATAGGGCACAGAGATCCACAAACTCGGATGAGAGGATTGTCGGAAACATTATCTTCCACCACAGAAACAGGTTCAGAGAGGTCTGATTTCTCACTGTGGGACACTGTACCATTTATATCTTTTGTAAGAACTGAGCAGATGGATCGCTGAGGGATTTCGGTTGGGTTCCTTTCAATGCCTACACTACAGTCTCCATCTGCTGTAAAGTAGACATTGAACCCCAAAGACTGTACTGCACGCTTTATAGTAGCAGTTTCTTTGCTTGCTCTTTTTACCGCATCCCTGGCAGAGGTGCTTGCAAGTTTCTCATTTCTCAGTTCTGTAACTAAGGACTCCACGGTGACACTTGCTTCGTTAAGTCTTGTTTCTGCTAATTCTTTGGCCTGTGTAAAAGTTTTTTTTTGACAGTTAATGGAGGAGTTATGGATACACTCCAAGTTCTAGCATGCATTGATAAAATTAAGATGCAACAGTCGAGCGACAACGACATGCTACACTACAAAATAAGCTAGAAAGTTATGCTTGTCATAGTAGTTAATCTTCTTATGAAACTGATATAAGCCAAATTTGGTCGACCATTATAATTTGTCTGTCAACATTAAGATGCCATATTTAGGTTTTCCATGCACTTCGCAGTTTCAAGCTGGAAAATTTCTTTTTTTTCCTTTTCGGAGAGGCCAGAGGAGAGAGGAGTCAGCAGAGGAAAAAAGAGGGGCTTTTTTTTAGACGGTAACAATTTGTATTTCTATTTCCAAAATATCCAAACCTGCCACAACATGTTATAACTTTAAGTTCCTAGTTACAAATTAAAGAGAGTATACAGGAACATCTTCAACCCTATGGCAAAATTACAGGGATACTAAGACAAAGGGGGAAAAAGGATAAAAGAAAAGAGGTTACCCTTTGCAGCTCAGAGAATTTTCTCGTCAGCTTCCTGCATTCAGCTTCAACTTCCCCACCTTGCGCCTCTGAGGGGCAAGCCCAACGAAGGTGAAACTGAGGCCACACAGTTGGAGCTAAAGCTGCTGCTGGTGGAAGTATAGGACCATTATGTTTCAGTGGGTCATAGAATAGGTTGTAATGCGCATGAGAGCTTCCTTCAGATGTCCTTAGTCCAGCTAAATACATCCACAGGCATCCACAAGCATCATATATACCAGCTTGCTCTCTTTCCTTCTCGCTGAAATTTATAAAAGTCAGAAGAAGTGAATTAAAACTATGACATTTAGAGAATCCTAGCTTCCCGTGATGGAGTTCAAACAACGTAAAGCCAAGACCACTGAGGTGGCAAAGTTTCTTACAGTGCTTAATAGCTGTAAAGCCTGATCATAAAAGTATAAATAACCCACCCCCCGACCCCACCCAAAAAAAAAATGAATGAAGAAAGAAAGAAAATAAGAGATACAAAAAATGATTTTTTTTTCATGTAGTCATTCTTGCATCATAATATGGGATAATTTCTTTTTAAATAAGTCACACACACATGACAATGACTATGCCCTTTGTGTTGAACAAGAAACCTAACTTCTAATATGATGTAATCAAACATGACCAGGGAGATATTATAGACAGAGGACGCCTCAGAACTATAACACCTCTTCTTCAGGTTGTTAACTCTAATTCTATTCCCTTTTGTCAGACCTGGATCTCATTCATATCAATATATCAAACAAGCACCTTAACTTCTTAACAGAGTGCGTGTAATTCCCTTTTTTCAACAAAGACAGTGTACAGAAATGAAAGTGCAAAAGAAAATACTTCCAAGATGAGATTACCTGTTGCACAAAAAGTTCCCAAAACGACAAGAAAGCATGCAATCCAGAAGATCTACCAGGAAAGCCTGCATTGTTGGAATTGAAAGATGGGAAGCTTTATTTTCTCCGGTGGGTGTAATTTGTTAGTTTATTGGAACATAATATTATTACTCATATTTGATTTCTCATGTCCTTTAGGAACACATACCGAAGAGAACTCAAAGGCAAAGGGATACATCCTCAACAACTGCGAAACACAATCAACCCACTGCAAAGCACATCCAAGCATATCAAGTTAGAGCTAAAAAATCAAAGAAACCAATTAAGGGTCAATAGAAGAAGAAGCACAGGGCTGGGGGGATATTTTGTCAAATGCAAGAAATTAACCCAAAGAAACGATAGAACTGTGCACCATGCAGACTTATCCGCCCAAAAGACATACCTGCAAAAAAATGGGGGAACTATGGTTCGCATTTGCTGTATTTTGAGCTTGGGTTGAGGCTGACCCCGATCCTTGACGCATGGGTGATAAAGGTAAACTCCCAGTCGAAGCCTGACGAGATAATTCAAATGGCATGTTGCCATTTCCAGATACAGTGGGCATTCCCAGACGATCTGAAAATGGATGACCAAAAGCAAGCCAATCTTTCTCTACAAGTGCCTGGACAATAATAGTTCATTCGGGCAACTTAGAAAAGCTGTCCATGCATAACCAAGGGTAGCAATACCTCACTAAAAAGTTAAACCCTTCTAACACCCAGGACAGAAGCGAGACTCAATACATTATTAGGAGTAAAATGACAAGCTGATGCATTAACACAGACCTTAGTGGTTTCATGTGGAAGGAGCATTTCATGCTCCAAGAAGGAGAAAAAACAAGGTTACAAATGTAAATACCAGGTAGCATGTTTAAATTAGATCCAAACAAGTTGTCTCAGTACCTGAAACCCTCTAATTGTGCGATAATATGGGTCAAGTAGCAAGCTGGCAAGTGAGACCAATTGTGTTGTTCTATCCCATCCATCACTGCAAAATAAAATTCCAGCATTCAAAAAATAAAAAAGCAAGCTACTCTCTTCAAATGCTTACAGATGAAGATTTAGATGCACAATCAATTAAAAATAAATAAAGGAAAGATCATATTGAGAATATAATTAAATAGTAAAGTGTGCTCTCTCTAACAGCATGGTCACACACTTCAACAAATCAAAACACATGAGCTTCATACCATAAATGACCAGTTATATAAACAAATATGAGGTAGCAAAGTTTCTCGGTTATTTGCAAATAAAAACCACAGATGTATGTGCACTTGCCCGTTTAAGTAAAAAGGGAACTACACAAATATTTTAAACAAAACATCATATTAAAAGCCACTGCCAGAACAATTGCATGCTGCAATTTATGTTGACCCACTTGTCAGATGGAGGAGTTGTGGAAAACCTTTGTTTGCAGGTTTAACCGAACACTAGTTTTGCTTGTCACCACTCCTTATGTTTTGACAAAATAGATTTATTAGATTTGACCTGTTAAGATGCTATAGGTAACATCCAATACTTCGAGAGAAGCATTAAGAGAATTATTACTGATAAAAAGGTTTAAAAAAACTACAGAACATTTTTCAGTATAGCATCAGGTATATCAGCCAGCCAAGTTAAGCAAACATGATTAACTAAACCAAGGAAAAGAAGTAATTCAGCACTTCTTGATTCAAGTTACAAAAACTATATGGATCAGAAAAATATTTTCTGAAGCATTAACCAAAAGAGATCCCTTTAGAAAAACCCTGAAGTAATAAAATAACTAGCAGAAAGGCTCAAGCCAACAATTCACAATTAACTGAACTTCAATATATTCTTATCGATTATGGTTTAACGGTTACTTCAATTTGTTGTGTTCATAATTAAGTTGATGATGATGTGTTGCCTCTGGACTGTCTATGAAAGAATTTTGTTAAAAATAGGCAAACATGACATGGTAAAGGTATGAAGCATTATATTATACATGATAATCACAGAAAAAGTTCTGCTATAAAATATCTAACTTAACCCTTGATTAACCTATGAACGAGTGAACAGCGGCTCCCTATTTCTATAGCTCTTATGAGATCATCAATGCCATTGCAAGAGAGCTAGTGTATTGCTTTTTATTTCACAGAAGTACATTTATAATATTAATTAAGCAAAACAGTATATATTACAAATGGCAAGTTAGTCATATCACAATTTTTATAAATTAATAATATATAAGTTAAAAGAAATGTTACAGAGAAATTAAAACAAACAAGTGTAGTATTGTAAATCACAAGGGACGTCAGTGTGATGGAGCAAAAACCTGAGGGGAGGTCTCTGCTAAATAGGACTAAAAGGCTCTTAGAAAACATAAAACCTAAAGTTAACGTAGTAACATGACTAAAACGTATTCCCAACTAATAAGAATATTACTGATAAAATATCCAAAGAGGAATCAACAGAAACATGAATAGAAGGGACTCAAGCATTTAAAAATGTTCTCCATTTAGACATTTATTGCCTTGTTTATAAGCATAATAATGGGTCCAGAAGAGAAGAAACCTGCAATGAACAAGCACTGAAGCTGATTCTAGTGCAACACGTGCAGCAATCCAAGCAGAACCAGCCAGGACAGTCTGCACATGTATTAACCACCCAGTGTCCCCCAGAGTAGAAACTGAAGCTGACATACTGCTGAGATTGCCTCCGCCCCAACTCCATCCACCATGCCTCTGTAAAAGCAGATAATCAATCGACAGCATTAGCTTATCATCACAGCCCAACCACACCCCACCCACCCCCACCTCCAAAAAGAAGAGAGAAATTTACTGTGGCAGAAGGATAGAACTCCCCGTTAATTTTCTTATTTCCTTACCTATGAGGTAGCTTCTGGCTGGGCCACTAAATACTGATGGCACAGATCATTATAAGAGAAGAAAAACGGGAATACCAGATAAATTGGCAGCATACCAGATAAGATGACATTCCGTCTGATGAAGTAGTTCCATAAGTATCTACATAGTCTCTAAGCCGACCAAGACTCTCCCTCATTGCATGTATATTATCAATGCCAAAGAAAACAATCTGTAAGGGCATGTAAATCGAGCAACATAAGTCCCAAGAGAAAAAAGGGAAAATATACTCCACCATCACATTATATATTTAGGTTTCTGAATGGTTATGGAGTTGAAGAAACAAAGGAAGATTTTTGACACACAGCTGAAGTACCCTAAGATCATGTGGTCTTAACCATGCCATGCCATGACATTTCTATGGCTATAAGAGCATGTCATTAAGGGTATGGGAAGCTTAAGGTTAAGGAATTACCAAATATAAGTCATTCTTTTTGGGGAAAACTAAAAAACTAAGTGTGTCCATGTATAATGAAATGCACGGAGTATTATGACGGAAACAGCAGCACAACCAGACAGCTCAAAACTTAAACAGACCTCAGACTGGAAATAGTTTGCAGATGACTCCGATCCACCTCCCATTGCCCCATTTGCTAAAGCATTTTTCCTCGGCCTTGCATCAGCAATATATAGCTTCCTACGTAGACAAATAAAGAACATACACAATTAATAAGAGATAGCCAGCTATGCTGTAGAACTCCACATGCAGCTATCTGAAAGGAGTGATTCATCAAACGGGAACTATCTAAAAAGAATCAGCAACAAGAAGAGAAACAAGAAGAGAAGTATCTTTAGGACCTGGCCAAGCAAAGAATTAAGAAATTCTATTAACTAGCCACATACCAAGAGATTTACTTGTAAGGCTTAGGAACAAAAATATAATCAAGAAGACATCTAGAAGTTAAGTGATATAAAAAGGGGAGAAGTAAAAAAAAACCTTCGTTTCTGTCCAGCAATTTGAGTACAGAGTGCAGCAACTAGATTTTCATCAGCATTGCTGAAGAAAAGAACAAATAAATTTCTTTTTAAAATTAGCTCGAGGAAACAGAGACCACTGTAAATCTATAACAGCCCACTTATTTTTTCAGGAGAACAAACGTAATACAAATTCATAAAAGAAAAAGAATCATATAATTTTGAATAACCTTCTCATATTCATCATGATTCCAACTAGAGGTTGAGAAGATCGTGCAAGAACAGCCCCAGTTCCTAAGAACAGCAAAATATAAGCAATGGTCGAACAAGATCAAGGCAAATGAGTTCAAGGAACTAAATTTAGGCATACCTCTATCACACCATGTTATGGATGGAAGCCTACTACGTGCACGGAATGCACTAGCCTGCACCACTTTGTCATCACTAAAGTAAGCAGAACGAAAAGTCATTAGGTGAATACCAAAATAATAATCACTTAACCCAAGAAATATGGAAGAACAAAAAACAAAACCTCACCTTATGGACTTCGGTAAGAGTAAAGCAAATGGATAAGTACTGGACATTGTGTAATTACAGTTGACACTGCTAATACGCCACCACTCATTTGAGAGTGTGAATGCCCCATCTTCAATAGCACGGATAGAAGCTTGATAAAACCCCAGTCCAAGAAGTCGGCAATACTCATTCAACAGCCTTACTTTGGGATTTGTGTTACTAAACCTGGATGGACCACCAGCAAATGCATAGAGATCCCATAAAGTTGCAGGCCTTGTACAGCGTAATAATGCATCATAGACAGCACGCCTCTGGGAAACCATAAGAAAAGCTTGTAAGCAAAATGTGTGCAGTTGTTTCGGCAGAAGTTAGGACAAGCTTGTGAAGTAAAGAGTCTGCATGATTTTGTTAATGAATACAGGATATTACAGATCTATGCTAAACATATAGGTATTCAGATTACTGTCCAGTTTCAACTACCATAATTGTCTTACAATGCATCAGGGCATTGAAATAGCATATGTGGAGGTATTAACAACTACTAAAGCCAACACAAATGAGATGTGGCTCTCAACAAATACCCCTTCATCCTGCATAAATTTTAAAATAGTAACTCAATATTGCTGTAAAACAAGAGAAAAAGAGAAAACTCGTATTGAATGTATACTTTTTTGGTAAAAGTAATTCATTAATATACAGCAACAAGTAAATGCTGTAAAATATTACTCTGAAATGAATGCTGGTTACGACCATACAATAGGATTTTATAGATAGAAGTTTCTAAAACAAGGAAATTACTAGGAAAGTTCCCTATATAAAACAGTTCGATGATTATCAAAATTATAATACAACTATTAGAAACATGCTATACAATTAACCTAGAGCATCTCGGCATCCTATACAACTCTGTTAAACACCCTCGAGCTAGAAGTATATATATCGCGCTCCAAGCTAACCAAAAATATACTTTCAGAAAGAATTTGACAACTAGACTTCAAATATAGGAACAGAATGCATCAAAAATGGAAAAAATATTAACTTCCGACTCCTGGAAAGCACATTCATTCTAGTTTGTTTGACGTCATTTTTAGAACCACAAAATGCCCGAAGAATGGAGGTGGAGTGCAATTTGGGAGAGAGTAGTAGAGATGAGGGTGAGGAGGGGCGTCCATTTCCGAGAACCAGTTTGGAATCATGTAGATGCGATCGACTACAGAAGCCATCCATCTTTAGAGGACACTAATGGAGAAATATCGGAAAAGGAAGAGGGACTTACATATGGTGTTCATGACCTTGAAAAAGCCTACGACAAAGTTCCAAGGGGAGTCCTCTGGAGACGCCTGGAGGTGTACCAGTGACCTACATAAGGAAATAAAGGACATGTATGATGGAGCCAAAACTCGAGTTAGAACGGTAGAAGGAGACTTATAACACTTCCCATTTGAGATGGGGTTGCACCAGGGATCAGTTCTTAGTCCATTCCTGTTTGCCTGGGTGATGGATGAATTGATGTGGTATATTCAAAACGAGGTGCTTTAGTGTATGTTATTTGCGGTTGATATAGTCTTGATTGAAAGACACGCAGTAGAGTTAATGCTAGGCCAGAAGTGTGAGAAACTCAGGAGTCTAAAGTGTTTAGGTTGAGCAGGACCAAAATGGTGTGTAAATTCAATTATGCAATGCATGAGGCAGGTGTGGAAGTGAAGCTTGACGCACAGGCTATTCCCAAGAAAGATGACTTCAACGATTATGATATCATACATCATATTGATATGATGTGGAGGGTTGCCTCTAGAGTCTTATGTAATAAAAATGCACCACCAAAACTTAACTTAAAAGTAAGTTCAATAAAATGGTGGTTAGACTGACGATGTTGTATGGGGCAAAGTGTTGACCAAAAAATCCCACGTTCAAAAAATGCATGTCGCGGAAATGAGGTTGCTGAGATGAATGTCTGGAGATACTAGGAGCGATAAAATTAGGAATGAGGTAATCCGGGGTAAGGTAGGAGTGGCGTTTGTCGTGGACAAGATAAGGGGAGCGAGATTGAGATGGTTTGAATCTATGAAAAGGAGATGCGCAGACGCCCCGAAGTGTGGAAGGTTAAATATAGTAGGCACAGTAAAAGGTAAAGGTAAGCTGAAAAGGCATTAAGGAGATGTGATTAGACAGGACTTGATGCAACTACATATTAACGACGATATGATCTTAGATAAGAGGGTGTGGAGGAGGTCGAGTATTAGGGTAGAACATTAGTAGGTAGTAGAGAGTGTTATCTAGATCTTTTAAGGTTTAGGCTTGTTGGGGTCTATCGTTGTACTAGTCGTACTCTTGTAGTTCTTCTTCTGATATCTACTATCATTTGTTTCCATTACTACACTATCTTTTTCTTGTTCTTATGATTTTCTTGTAGCACAACTTTTCTTACTAGTTGTTGTGTTTTCTTTACTATTTTCTTTTTTATTATCTGAATTTGTTGTACTTAAACTGAGGATCTTTGGAAAACAACCTCACTACCTTTATGAGGTACTGGTAAGGCTTGCGTACGCTTACCCTCCCAAGACCCCAAGAACAACAACATACCCCGTGAAATCCCACTAAGTGGAGACTGGAGAGGTGGAGTATGAGCAAACCTTACCACAACCTCGCGGAAATAAAGAGCCTATTTCCAAAAGATCCTCGGCTCAAGTGGATCAAACCCAAGTAAAGGAAGAAAAATGAAGAAAGCATAGTCGTTAATAAGAAAAGCAATCTAAAGACTACAAGAAAGAAACATAAAAACAAAATAGTGCAATAATTGAAACACAATAAACAACATATGAAAAGAACTTCAAGGGTATGACTAATACTACGATAGGCACTAACAAGCCTAAACCTACATAGCAAGACAACACTTCTCCCTACTATCATTCTACCCTAATACGTGACCTCACTCCTTCTTATCTAGAGTTGTGTCCTCGGTAATATGAAGTTGCACCATGTACTATATACTCACCTCTCCCCACTACTTTTTCGTGTACCTCTATCCCTCCGTGTATCCCCTACAACTAACCTCTTGCACCTCCTCACTAGGCCATCAATGCACATCCTCTACACATGCTCAAACCATCTCAATCTCGTTTCCCTCATCTTGTCCACTATAGAGGTCACTCCAACCTTCTCCCAAATAACCTTATTCCTAATCTTGCCACTCCTAGTATGCCCACACATCCATCTCAACATCCTCATCTCCGCAACATGCATCTTATGAATATGTGAGCTTGTGACTGGCCAACACTCCACCCCAAACCTCTGATTTCACCGGGTATGTTGGTATCATTGATTGACTAGATTTTGTATGCTAGTGTGACTTAATGACAAGTGGTAATGTGGAGTAGTTACCAGATAAATTGACTAACTTGACATATTGGTTGGCATGGAATATTAGCTACATTAATGTAAACTATAGACTTGACATGTCAGCTAATGTGGATGCTGACTTGACCAGTCACCTGACATAGACCAACAGTGTGGCACAATGATGTCATGGCAATGATTACAGGTTGTTACTAGATTGGTTGGGTCAGATTACAAGGACTACTCGCAGGACAAGTTAATTATAATGAATTATAACTTGACATGTCAGGTGATGTGGATGTAATGGTTAAAATAATGAAATGAACTGTATTGTTTAAGTAACAGAGAGGGAATGACATGGGACAAGGATGACGTGCTAACATGGCTGATAGAATCTTGACACGGCAGGCACGTCCATGTACCTGCTGCTTGGACTAAAACCTGAAGCCGCATAAGCATAGGATCTCAGAGAAGATTTCACCGTTGCGTGTATTGCAAGAAAATTCTTGCATGTCAAAATCAGGTGGAATGGAGAAAAACAGCAAAGACATAAGACCTGAGTTTTTTATTTTTCTGGAATGGAGATCACTGAGGAAAGAATCAAGGTAAAGTGAATGAATGCTACTTCAATGTGACAGTATAAAACATCAATGTAAAAGGATAAAGCATAAACAAGGAACAACAAAATGTAGTGAGAATTTACTTATTTTCACAATTAAGTAATTGACAGGACACTAAAAAGGACCTCTAAATTTTATAATCCCAGGTACTGTAGAAAGGACAATAAAGTAGAGGAAAGAACTCGTAAGAATTGGTTACAACTAACATAAAAGACGATTCATTGTAGGAGACCCTCACGGAATACTTTTTCCCAAGGAAAGTTTCTGCTAATTAGTGAAGTCTCTATTTATTGTCTTTCTACTTAAGTACAAGTTTTATAAGCACACTACCAAATAAACTAGAGATGTACAACGAATCTAGATATTTCTGACCGTTGTAATCTCTAACTCATTATATTTTCAAAATCTCTAAATTCACTTTGTCTAACCTGAGATTCTCAGGGCACTGTACTTGGTGAAATACACATCTCTTATCAGTAATAGTCCACAAAATTTAATCAAAAGGACAAAAACTCAAACCACCCAGTCAAGAAGAGAAACTGGAAACTCTCATGCTACTATAGAGAACTCGGTCTGCAAGTTCGAGACACATAAAGCAGTGGGAATATCATGGACCCCCTCCTCCCCCACAACCACAAAGAGAAAATAACAAAGCAATTATATTAATGAATGACCAAATCATCTTAATGAAGCCTAAAGCATATACAGAAGAAAGAAGTGATAAAATCAGCACATGGGTTCTCATGAGTTGACCTGCTTGGTTCGAGCACGAAAACCGAAGACGATGATTCTCATATCTTTGCCTGAAAAAACACAAATTAATTCACCATTATCGGAATATCTAATAATAACATATTCTCCGAGGATGAAAACAGTGCCTTCATGTAATAACATACCGATGATCTGAAGCAATCGCTGTGATCTAGTCTTTTCAGGTTGACGTGGACCTGATGGAAGCTTCACAGCCTGGTTAGCAGGAAAAGAAAGAATTATAGCCAGACTTGAGAAACACAGGAAAGGGTTACATAGTACTGATTCTAGAATGGACCGTGAAAGACCAAGGTTCAAATTTATGTAGAGGGAAAAAAGCTAGGTGGTTTCTTCCCATATAGCTAAACTTTAGTGAACACAATTATGTTGTAGATTAATTGAATTGCGCAAAAGTTGACCGGACACCACCTTTATCTCAAATGAAAAGAGAGAGATACAATTTAACTGTTGAATATCTGGATTATAAGAAGAAACAAAAGCAAACCTACAATTTTCTGGAACTTTTCAATGGTTGCCAACGGTATTGTGCCAATTGTGATGATATCTCTAGACCCTTCACTCTAGATAATACAAAGAGAAACATCATTAAATTCAGTACAAAATAGCAGAAAGCAGAAGAAGATGAGAAGAACATTGTAGAACTGCAAAATTATTTCATGTAATTCATGTATGTAACCAAGCATGCGTGCCTAGATATAATATTATATAAAAATGAATTTGCACTATTGGAGGGCAATTTCACTGGCATAGATTTACAAAAGGGAACTTCCATAACCAGGCCATATACACCATCAGATATAAAATATGAGAACTGCATGTATTACTTACCAAGAATAGGAGGCGAAAATTAGTCAGGTATAAGGTTCCAGCATCATCAGTGTTGACAAGAACTACCCCATAACCCTGGAAAAAATCAGTTAACCTTGAGGCTTGTGCCAACTGAAGAGAAAAGAAACTGATGAAAGCCTCTACTAGATCAAGTTGAGGCTTTAGTACAGAGGCTTTTTATCAACAACTTATTAATAAGTTGTTCCAATATGATACGTCTTCATGATCTAAATTAAACTCTATCACGAAACACATGAGTAGATAAATAACCAAACGATCATAAGAAAGAAACAATCAAGATATTCAGTAACTATCAATGAAATCAACATATAAACTTATGAAAAAAAGAAATTAAGACCCTCGCGAGCCAGCGTCATGTCTTCCCAATAAATCAGGAAAAATATTAAGTGGTAAATCATATTTTGTATCTTATGCACTAGATAATAAATGCTTCTAAACAAAGAAAATTCAGAAATAAACTGTCACCATCTTGTTTGAAACACAACCTGAGGATTTATAATAATTTACTAAAGGTAGACCTTTTTTTAGATAATTGACTAAATGTACTTCAAGAAACATGAATAAAATATAATAATTTATTTTCTTGATAATGATTAGAATATAATAATTTCTTAAGCTGAAGAATCTGAAAGGCTTCAAATAGTCAAAGATTTCAGCAAAACTAAAAAGGAAGAAAGATTAGTTCGACCACATTCTTGTGTAAAAGCTTTAGAGACAACAGAATAACTAAGTTGCAAAAGAAAAAGGATACTAGTTAGGCTCTTACAAGTTAAAAGGAAGCTTATCTAGTTAAAGTTCGGAGATCAAGTCCTATGTCGGATGGGAATAAAAGTTTCTAAGACCATAACCCCTGAACTAAGTACTAAGTTCCCTTAGAAAGAGATGCCCATCTTCTACAGAAAAGTTAAAGCGAAGACACTATTCCCAACGCTACTTTATCCTATCCAAAAATCGCAGGAACACATTCACAATTCGTAAGGTGGTTGGTTAACCATAGTAAACCCTTTTTAAGTACCTCAAAACTTAGGTGAACTGGCAACTTTTAACCAAGATCATACACCTAGCCAACCATACAAACATCTTGTTAATCTCCAAATTGCTCCATCTTTGGTTGTATAACATATTCTCGCTGTGTACAGGCCGACCAACTTTTCTGTAATTGATGAAATCCCTATATTCGCAACTAAGGGCCAGATTTTATCTTTCAATAATAAGTAACATAGAGCGATATGGAACCCCCACCCCTAAAGAAAACAACATATCATCTACATATGATACTTCATTTTCTGTAAACAATTAAGAAATGAGAAAGCTTCAAATGCAACAGAGTTCAGACCAATTTTATATCCCTTAAAAGGCAAAAGAGAATAGCTTTCCCCAAAAGCATTCTTTAGGTTACCACGCATCAACTCATTCTTTTCTTGCATCTCGGAATTATTTACATCATGATCAGAAAATGCTCACAGTATATGTACAAAGTGTGAAAAAGCATACCCGGATTCAGTACCTACTAATCAAATTACAATTAAACTAAATAATTTCAGCATCCATAACATAATGTTGTGAATATTAATCCAATTCCTCAAAGTTGAGATTCAAAGAACCACCACTTTGAGTATCATTCTTTCAATCCACATTGCGCACACGCCGTAAATAACATACAAATTATTCTCTAATTAAATCCTTGCAGATTTCTTTCCAAAAAGTATCCATATTCCGTACTATAACTACACATCAATTAATCACTAGAGTCCTGATTTCATTGTCTAGGAACACAATTATTGAAAATGCACTACACATACATAGATACGCCAAATAAAAAACACAGATATAGTTACCTCTACTATAACTTGCTCGGCTTCCAACAAGAACTGTTTAACTCCAATAGGAATCGACCTCGCAACAGGCTGCACGTATTAATCACCCAAAAGAAAAGGAAAAAAATCAAAATTCCGCATTCAATTAAATTATTTTTAGAAGAATTCAACACACATTAAACGGAATCTATCAATTGAATTGAATTCATAGAACCCTAAGAGAAGTGAAAAAATTTTACATCGATTTTGGTCCATTCAAGGGCATCCCAGCTACCGGCACCTTCAATTTTGTCGGACTCAGAGAGTCGACCCTCCGGCTCCCGGAGTGATGAGGATCGCGCCGACCGACTCCGATACATGGCGGTGGCGGCGACTCGAGAACGGTGGTGGTTGTGATATTTTTTTTTATTTTTTTTTTAGAGCATTCGAACAACAAAATGGAAGAAGAAAAAAAACGGAGTGCTATCTCTCGTGAACCAAATGAAATGAGAGAATTTTTGCTTTTTTATATTTTTTATTTATTATTATTTTTTTGGGTAATATTTGTGGAAAAGACACCTGTGAAACAGGTGGGCTCCATCTGACGTGGAATTTAAGTTTCTCTATTGTATTTTTTTGTTTTTACATTGAAAAAGGATTAGAAATTTTTTAAATCTTTTACACTTTTTTGGGAGGATTTTTACATATTTTTGACAATGTATTGTATATAGGGATTCTTTTATTATGATGAATGTAATTTTTGACTAAATTGTATATTTTTTATCGATATTTAATGTTAGATATGACTAATGAGTAATTTGAAGAATAAATATATAAGAAAAATAGTATACGGAGTGAAGTAAATCATAAATAAAGGGAATATAATAATAGCATATATAATGTAATCACGTAAATGAAATTTAAAGAGGATAAAGTGTACGTAGATATTACTCTACATTATAGAGATGAAAAAGTTGTTTTGATAAACTTTCGATTCAAAATAGGCAGGATAATAAATAAAATAAAATTATTAAATAATAAATAAAGATAAAAAGAGAGTAAAGGTAATGATGAGATTATACCAAATGAATTTTTTGTTATTACGTACTATAAATTGAACGTACAATATAATAAATGGAAATAAGCATTATATTTAAACTAACAACATTGTATATAATAAAATAGGTAATAATCACCTAAATAAGTTGTTATTAGATACCTCCATTAAATTTTCTAGAGAAAAAATTATATATTATTGAAGTTATCTTTTCAAATTAGCAAAGCTCTTTAATCTCATATTCATGCGGAGCCATAATTTTAAGTTTATAATTTTTTACTATTGAACTCATCTTCATCATAATTATTAGTGCGCAAAAAATAATATGTATGCATATTTAATTAATGTCTTAAAATAATTACAAAAACAAACAAAAATTATTTGATTCATTGGAAACTTGTTATTAATATTCTCCGTTCACCTTACTCGTACTCATCATTTAATAGAAAATTCTATATAAGTTTACCTCCGCTCTACCCTTTATTTGTTATGGATTTTCATTATAGTTATAAAGTTTGCAATTAAATATTTTTGTGTATTTAATAAAGTTTCAATATAATTATAAGATCAAAACAAAAATTATTAGATATGTGTCCTTTCGATATATGAACTTTTTTAATACATAGATTTTAAATATTTAAGGTGTGAGTAAGATATAAATTTTAATTTCAAAGCTAGGCACCATAACACAATGAGAAATGCATTAATCTAATTTCCTTTCTCTAACAGCTTATTAGAATTAGAATTATAGTGATTATTTAATAACTAATTATTATTGTTGATAGATACTTCTTATCTGTTTTTTTTATATTCTTTAATAATTGACTTGAATAATTCAAACTAATCTCCCTTTCTTCAATAAAAATTAATGGAATACTAGAGTTTGAACATATCAAAATAAAAACAAAAAAATAGCTTAATGTTAAAAAAAAAATCATAAAAGTATTTTACACATCAAAAATGTTAAATAACGTGGATTTATTTTAGGTTAAGATTTTTTTTATTCAAATCGTATAAGTCATGTTGGATAAGTTCCTCGTTTTTGTTGTTGTTGTTGATAATGTATCAAAAAAAAGCATGTACATTAAGTCCGACGATAAATGTAAATAAACTTAAATTTAAAACATTTTATATAAAAGATTATCTACTCAACTAATATAACTATCGTTACGACAAATGAATAAATCGATAAACGTTAATGTTGGTCACTTTATATGATGTCTACGTAATTATTAAATGCTAGAATTAAAAATTTAGTGGTACTTGTACGATCTGAACTACAATTATTCTTACATTTAAATCATAGTATTTTTTGGAAATAAATAATTTTCTGACTTTTAATTAAATGTCACTGTCATGTTCAAAAAACCTTGTATATATATATATATTATTAAAAAATATCTTGACTTTTCCTATTTGCTTTTTTTGTTTTTTTATTGAAAATATTTTGGCCGGTTGTGGACACTTATTTGATCCAATAATTTTGGTCCACAACTTTAGTGATATTAAAAGAATATCATATGGGAATTAAAAATAATATCATTTTTACAATTAGTAATGTCAAAGCCTTTTATTGGTTCATTAAAGATCAAGAGAATATTTTAAGCTAAATTATACTCTCTATCTTTTTTACTCGTACATTATTCTAAATTATAAAAATAAAATAAAGGTGAAATTCCTAGAATTTGTTGTTGTTTGTGATTGCTTTGTTTCATTTTATTTGATTTTTTATTAGTTCATTCCAAAAAGAATCGTGTATTTTAATATATTTCATTAATGAATACCTTATAACAACACAAATATTACACAAATATTAAGATTACAAGTTGTAAAAAGTTTATAGTCAGGCTTAATGAGACACTAATGGTCTCACATGTACAAAACCAACTACAACAACATATATAACGTATATGATATATTCAATATTGTAATTAGTTTCACAAGTGAAATCTAAAAAGAAAAAAAAAGATGATGTATATATAATTTTACCTTTTTTTAAAAAGAAAAATAGAGATATTATTTCCAATAAATTATCTGCTCAAATAAAACATATCATGAATAAAATTTTAATATAAAAAACATAGTAAATTTTGTGAAAATAAATTTAAATTAATCAAATGATTAAATAAATTTCGATGACCGAATGAAAATAAATAATATATATCAACTATTGGTCTAAACAAAAGGAATATAATTTAGAGAATCTAGACAAAGATGTTTTATTATGAATTTATGATCTCCAAGACATCAAATCTTTGGATTCACTTCATTCTCTACCCCTTTTTGCTCTTAGCAAATATTCCATCCATCAATTTTAAATATAAAAAAAAGGTTTGATTATTTAATAATGAAAAACACTTAATAATATAAATTGTAAATTATTCATCAAACTACTCGTTATTTCTCCTCAAAATGAGCAAGATTTTTAAAAAAATACTACTGTAATTTAGTGATTTTTAAAATGACATTCCTTTTGGACAATATAGTGTGAATTAAAGGCAGATATATAATATATTTTAAGTTTTAATGAGTTCAAATATTAGAGAATTTTAGTATTGAGTTTCTTATAATTTTAAAGTTGTCAGTTTCTATCTATTATTTATTATAATTTTCGTGAATGTTTATATATAAATTTACGTTATAAATGTATAAAAGTTACTAAGTTCAAACGAATTCAATATTTACAAAGATTTTTTACTTAAGTAGGTGATACAGAGTCGGTTCAAACACCAACACAATATATTTTTGTGTTTTTCTTGCTTTAATGTGGAGCCTAAACTAAAGATAAAATTACATGGATAAACAAATATATACTAATTAATTATAACTATAATTTAATAATATTACCAATCACCACTAACTTGCAATCATAATTACGTGACTCACATCTAGAATTTGTATAATTCAGCTACTATAGAATTCCAGAATATGTATAATTCGTTCCTTAATTATATAAATTTAGATTTTTTCTAATTGTATAAATATAGAATTTGTATATACTTATTCTAACTTGTATCATGTATGTAATTATCTAGTTGACACATTTGATTTGTATAAATTCTGAAAAAATCTTAAAAGTACAAATAAAGAATTTGTATATAATTACCATATTTGTAAATTGACAAGTGAAGTATAAAAGGAAAATATCGATAGCAAACAAAACTATTGTTATGAAGCGTAATTAGGCAAACGGTAGCTGAGAAAACTTATTAAGTTTAATTTTTTTTTCTTTATGAGAAACTTCCTCAACATATCATCTTCACAAATTATTTTAACCAAGGTATATTTATAATATACACTTGACAATGAATAGAAGAAAAATAGGGTATCAACATTGGTTGTGGTGTAATGGTGGAATTACTTTCACCCTTAATCAGAGGTCGAGTCTCGAATTTGAATTTTAATATGTGGAAAATAAATCTTGTTAAAAACATCACCACTAAATAAACTTTGTAGTACGTGTTTCAACTTTGACACATAGTTTAGTAGGTCGTATACCTAACAAAAGAAGAAAAAAAATAGTGTAATAAAGTTTCATGTGCATTTGTCTAATCCATGGAAGAACCAATTTATACATGACTTTATATAAAAATGAAAACTTAACTTGTAAAATTAAAGATTGAGCTCACTTAATTTTTATTTTTTTTAATAATAATAACATATAATTGGATGTGGTTGGTATTTTGATGGCATCGTTGTCCATAATATTTTAAATTAACAAATGATTAAACAATAAATCAAATGAAATAAACAGCTAAATGCCAGTCATGACATTTAGGCTTTGATTACTTTGAAAAATTGCAGATATATACTGTTCGATCAATTAGTTTATCAATATATTCAAAATATATATAACATATAATATTAATGTATGTTGTGTATAATATATAATTTAATAAGAAGTATTTACTATCTATATTACTTTGTACATATTTTTTAAAGTAATTGATCAAAGTATTTAGAATTATAATTATCCCAAATATTTTTCTTTATACTGAGATTTAAAAACTAAAAAGGATTAGTTTGACAAAAACTAATTGGGCCTCATTGTTTTACGAGGAGTTTTACACGAATAGGCACTTTTAGTGTCACTATTTAAGTTTTGTCCACGTTAAAAAACCTTTTAATAAACTATAATTTACATAAATTCCATAGTGTTAAGAGCTAATTACATTATTTCTCTATTCTTTTTCAAATTACAGAAATCCCTTGAAATTTATGGATTTTCGATAAGACTTCTGGATACATCTTTGGACTTTTGGGATACATCATTCACTGGACATCCGGATACATAGGTGAGGGATGTGTCCTAAAGGAAAGGGATGTATCAGAGAGGTAATAGGACAATACATGACTGTACTTTCGTACAAATATGCAAGGATGTATCAGAGAGGGGATGTATATATCAGAGAGGGGATGAAAATGTACCACTGGACTTCCGTATACATATGCAAGGATGTATCAAAGATGAGATGAATGTATCCGAGAGGGGGATAGAAATGTATCGCTGGACTTCCGTATACATATGCAAGGATGTATCAGAGTGGGAATAGATGTATCTGAGAGGGGAATAGAAATGTATCAGTGAGCGGAGAGTGATGTATCCGAGAAGAAGTTCTTGCTCAATAAAACCTAACAACAATGTTTTTCAAATTTTTGGTCCATTGGACCGGGTTTTATTAATATTTATAAAAGGGGCAAGGGCCCAAAACAAAACCCAGACCCAAAAAAAAAATTAAAAAAATTAGAAGGGATCCCATTTAACTATTTAAGCCATAGTCTTAAGCTTTTTTTATTGCAAGTTTAGCTATTTTAAAATAATTATTTCAATGTTTGAATTTATAACTTTATAAATTCTAGACATATGCATTTAAAATTCAGCTTGGCAAGTTTAATTTCAGATAATTTAAAAGCAAGCAAACTTCACATATATATTTAAAGACGTAGTTAAAAAAGTTTAAAGATTAGACGGAATTTCAAATGTTATTTATATTTACACTCCATATTTATAATGTAGGCACAATTCATGATCGTTAACGCTTAATTATTTACTGTTCAAATTAATTATTCAAATCAACTCAGGTAAATATATGATTTAGGAACAAACTTTTAAATACTAATTTAAATATATATAAAAAAAATTTAGTGACAACATTAAAATAAAGTAAAAGTTAAGGTTTATAAACAAAATAACTTTTAACCTATAATTTTAAATGTATCATGTTGACGGTTGAAATCATAAGGTCACGAGAGAAGAGTATTTCATATTATATATTCCTTATAATATCACCTCGTCAATAAAAAAAATATCTCGATATATAATATCGTCATCAGGGTTGAAACTAACTTGAGATTTAAAAGGTTCATCTGAATTTCTTTCAATTAAAAATTACATTATTCATAAAGTTAAAATTGTTAAAGCTCATTCGAATAGTTTATAACTTCAGGCAATAATATATTTATATTTTAAATATCTTCATGAATATCTTGATTCCGTCACTGATAGTAACATAAAGATTTTGGAGACTTAGTCATACAATCATATGATCATCATTATAGTGACTTGCACATAATGGCAAGAAATTTAAGAAGACTTCGTCACAAAGATTTGCACACTTGATGTACCAAAGATTTATGCTTAAGCGTTACTGACATGTTTTCATGCTTCCATATCTTAAAACATTATCTTTTCTTCTTATAATAATATTCTTGTTTCTTTTCTAAATAATTTTATACTCCCTCCGTTTTAAAAAGGATGGTCTAATTTGACTTGAAACGGAGATCGGAATTTAAGAAAAGAAAGAAAACTTTTTAATCTTGTGGTTCTAAATTAAAGTTATGTTAAATATATCAAAATGTCCTTTAATCTTATGGTCTTAAACATGACACGTGGAAATTTAAAGTTAAAGTGTTGCCAAAAAAGTAAAGAGCCCATTCTTTTTTATACAGATTAAAAATGAAATAGAGACATTCTTTTTTAAACGGAGGAAATACTATTTTCTTTTATTAATGGTTATGTTTTCTTCGTTTTTTTTTAATTGATGTATTCAAGTCGAAGATACTTCGAAAACAATCCATCTATCTTTACAAGATAATAATAAGATATGTGTATATTTTATCCTTTCACAACTCCATTTTATGGGACTTTACTGAATTGTTATTGACATTACAAACAAAAAAATATCCAAAGTTGATTGTTTATTGATAAAGATAGCGAGCACAATTATGTTCCTACTTTGATTCTACTCTCCTAAGATTTATTCGTGATTCGAGGGTTGTTAGACGTTAGTGACGTATTTCTCGAACTATGATGATTTAATTTGACCTCTATATGAATTTTTCATTAACTTGTTGACTTTTAAGGGTATTTAGTACCCTTTATATAGACATAAACGATGGTTTAGGGTTGAGTGACCTCCGAGATTGAAATTGAACACACCTTCTAGAGTCTCAATTCGAATTGAACACGTTTTATAGAATCTTACAAAATTTTAATGTCTACACTGATATGTATTCATTATATGATATGGAGAACTTCATATGTAGAAAACTTTAATATCAAATGTAATCTTCCTCGCATAAAAAAAGCATTTGAGAAGGGCTCGACCATAAAAGTATTATATGAAGTATACTTAAACTCGTAATATTATATTTTTTTTAAAATCCTTTATTTATTTTCTATAAATTGTTTGCTTACGTAAGAATTAAAAGAAAGAAAGAAATATTCAGCCACTTGCTTGTAAGAAAAGGAATTTCGAAGAGAAAAAAAAAAGGCTATCATTGACATTGAATGAGGTCCTTGATAACGTGAGATGAATTAGCATACCAATTAGGAAACTTGCCAAATTACAATTTTTTTTTCCAAAATCTTGGTTATTATTCAACTTAATTAATTAAATCATAAGTATGATATTGACACCTCTATTGAAAAGTATTTAATATGACTTGTATATTGCAAACCACCTAATAATGCACATGCAATTTGAGTCACTAAACATATCTTTTTGTGTGTGGCTGCTAACTTTTACTTAATGGGCAAACCACTCACAATTAACAGTAGTATGCATTTAACTTAATATATCTCCGGCTCTTAATTAAAAATCTTAAATTTAAAATTTTTGTAATAGAATTAAATTTCAATAACGATATAATCAATTTCTATAATGATATTTCACTATAATCAATAAGTTTTTATAATATATAATTTTGTGAGTAAAATTACTTAAAATGCAAGCCCATAAAATTTACTTTACCATCTTTTTAGTTCAACTTATAAAATTTACTAAAAATATCATTCGACCCGTTCTTTTTCCGAAAAAAAAATGTCCGTCTTCTTCCTCTTTATTCTTATGCTGTTGTTGGGATTATTTAGGGTGACGTTTCCAACAAGACTTTCTTCATATTTAGGATTTGAACTCGAAATTTCTGGTTAAAATAACCCTTTCAATAGGATATTTTCCATACTTATGGTTCGAATTTGATATTTCTAAATAAGGATGAGATTGTCCGATCGATTCGTCACAATTCTTGTTGATCATTTTCTTTGTTTTATTTTTCATGTTATATTACTATATTTTAATAATATCTGAACAAACGATATCATTACTGAGAGATGAGATCGTAGTCTATTCTCAAAGTCAAAATCAAGTATCGTCACAAATAGTCTTACATTTTTACTTTAATTTCTTCTTTACCTACCTTATATATAGTATACCAAAGTCTATCAAGTTTGAATTTTTTTTCATGAACTTAACCATAATGGACCACTAACTAATACATCAAAAATATGTGGTAAAATAAGTCAAAGAAAAATTAATTGTAGAAACCTGAATATTTAAAATGCTAATTTTGGACCACTAATAAGTTTTAGCCCACATTTGAAATTTAAATTCGTGTCAGGAAGTCTTACATTAAAGATAAAAGTCCTTTCTAATAAAGTTGACTTAAGCTCGAAATTTTTAATTAAGAATCAAAAAATAATTATTGCTCCATCAATTCATTACAATCCTTGTTAGTGGTATTTAACTACTTGTTAATAACAACAATACCTCTAATTAAAACACACAAAAAAAAACTTCTAGAATCTTTTGTGAACGTTGACTATTTATCGATTAGTTAGAACCAATAAAGATTAACACTCTCGATTCTTCGTCTCAATATATTTGTTATACTTTATTTTTTATCTCATTTTTTCACATGAAATGTATAAAACTATAAAATTAAGCAATATTTTAACATATTCGACATATCTTTAATTCTAGACATCAAATTCAATTTTTTTTTTCAACTTTCTTAATTCTGTTCCGAATTAAATTCAGATAAATAAATTAAAACGAAGAAAGAATATCTTATACTAGTCTTAGGAAAAACAAATATTCTCCAAGAAAAATCTCCTGCAAGTAAGAGTTCGATTTTGCTAATCTTTTTCTCATAATAATTTAATTAATTCAACTTTGATTTTTCTCATATATAGTGGAAGTCGGCTATAATATAAAGTCGGCAAAACAAATTCTTTGTATTAAAAAATGTTTTTTTTAAAAAAATAAAAAGTATAGTACTATTTTAAGCAATTGCAGAGCTGTATGAACAGTTGGCGCCAGCAATTATTGACAGTTGAAAACATTTAATATAGACACATCATTTTGTAATGTGCTAATGAGCCAAAAAAAAAAAAAGATTTAATCTTGACCATTTTTTCTTGCTTTTCTGTCGTCTTGATGGATAAAGTTAGCTGATACGAGCTAATAGCTACTATTTGATTTGAGTTTAGATAGTGTTGATGGTCAGAATTATTCGATACTTATGTTGATACATAGCTTAGTTTAAGTCTAGATAGTGTTGATGGTTAAAAGTATTCGATACTTCTGTTCATACGAGGTATCAGTGATGGAGCCAGAAATTTAAGTAAGAGTGTCCAAAAATAATGGATTGTGGCTATAAAAAAATAAAAAGAATATGATGTTTATTTCGGGTTCGAACCAAAAACTTCTTCACTCATATGGACACCTATTACCACTACGCCAAACGCATTGTTTTTGTCAAAGGTGTTCAACTTTAAATATATATTCTTTAAATATGAAATTTGACATATTTATGCAACGTAATTTTCCGTACTGCACACCCGGGGTAGCTCTAGCTACGCCCTGCGAGGCACTAGCTATTTCATAAAAGCTTTGGTAGATAAGGTACTAGAATTTACAAGGTAGGTGGCCAGAGTTAACTCATACTTATGCTCATACAAAACAACTACTCAATGAAAGACTTCGACAAATTGATTGAGTTACTCGATATATGTGTTAGTATAAGGTGAGCGGTAAACTTAGCTAATCTGGTACTACTTATGGTCATATAATGTATCACCTACTTGATGAAAGCATTGATGGATAAACTTTAAGAGTTACTCAATACATGTGCTAGTAACGATGTAGGTCGACAAAGTTCACTGATACATCTAGTCGTAGGAGGTAGCATTGGTGGATAAACTAATAACATTAGCCAATGCATGAGCTAGTAACGAGCTAGGTTGACAGGATTATCTGATACTTTTGCTGATATAGGTAGTATTGGTGGATAAAATGAGAAGAGTTATTCAATGCATGTGCTAGTAACGCGGTAAGTTGACAACGTTGTTCGATACTTCTCCTCATATAAGGTAGGTGGTGGACAAAGTTATTTGATACTTCTGTTCATACAAGGAAGTATTTGGTGGATAAACTATTGAGTTATTCAATGCAACTAGGTAGGTGAACAAAGTTGCAAGGTATTCGCGCTTATTCGCGCTCATACAACGTAGCAACTACTCAATGAAAACATTGGTGGATAGACCGAGGTATCAGCTACTCGATGAAATAATCAAGGTGCACACAAGATGGCTGAACACATGAATGCATTCTAATCAGTACCAATTTAACCATCATAATAACCACAGGCCAGAAATGTGGCTTTACTAATTCTCAAATTTCTTGCTTCATAGTATTGCAAAGATACTCCAAAAAGTTCATCAAGAACAAACAACCTTTCATTATCTTATATGCTAAAAGAAAGCCTTTGTTATGTAAATATACAAAGCTAGAAAAAACAAGCTTCAGCTAATTCTATACATTTAACAAAATAACAAGATATAGAATTTATAGCGTGGACTCCGATTCATCAAATGAGATCCCAAGTTCTGCTGGCAAAATAGGAAAATGGTCATGGCTTACTGACCTGAAAGAATGTTTAGAAGCTTTAAGTGTGTTACATTCCTGCAGTATTCGTCACCCTTTTGACGAATAAAGAATCTCATGGAATCTGAGTAGCTTGAATCAGCAACAGTTGAAAAACTTGGCAGAGAAGACTCGTTATTTGCTTCTGAGAGAGGCATTTTGCCGTGGAACAGTTGCTTAACTTCAAAACATTCAAGCCCAAAAGCACTGGCTAAAGATCAAAATGTTCGTCAGTCATCCAAGTAATCATCATTAAACATCATTCTAGCACTAGCACATTCCTCTATCGCTTTTGCGTTCACTTCCCTGCCATACCTCCATATGTAGTTCAAACCGACGAGCAGCTCTGTGATTGCTGATTCTGTCTTTTCTTGATTTGCATAATAAAGGGTTTGTACTAGCAGCACATTTGTTCTGGAAACAAAGTTCTGATGCTCGAAACTCCGCTCAGACTGCCATCTTATCATGTTATGAGCAAGAGGAGCAAGCCATTCTAGTATCCCCAGCATTGCTTCATTCCATTCTCCAGCAAGAACTGTGTCATAAACGGATGATGTCAAGCTCTTAGCAAATGGTTTTAATTTAGCCCTGAGGGCTGCTCTTAAACTAGCCGGTAGCATGTTGTACAAGTCTTCTCTTGCATCATGTCCGATCAAGTGAGGAGATGCCACTAGTTTCTCAGTGACAATAATGACATTTGCATAATGCAGTGATAAGGCAGCAGCCCCAAGAGTTTCTGGAGGAGCGTTTAGCAGCCTTTTTTTCGCATTATAACTTGTTAGATAAGAGCAAGTTGAATAGCCATCAGCAAGTCCATCTACACCAGCTCCTTTCGTTGCATTGAGAAAACCGGAATGAAATCCATTTGGATCTAGATGGCAATTACTTACAGGAGAACCATTCCCAACCATCATGCAGCCTTTAAGCGGTCCAGAGGTCGGTCGAGAATGTTTCGAATTTGAGCCTTTTCCATGTAGGTTACCTGAACGATCACGGGATTTCCACCACTTCATGCCGGATTTATTAAATAGAGGGAGAGGACCAGACTTTGTTGTCGACCTCCCCAGAGGACCCGAATAGAAACCAGCAGAAGAATGCCTTCCAGGAATCGGGCTTGCTGTTGATGTTGAACTTTTCAAGGGACCGGAATAAGAATTGTGAATATTCCTTGTGCTCGAAATTGGTCCAGATTTGGCAAGGATGCTTTCTACTGGTTCTGAGGAAAATCTAGACAGACTACTTTCAGATGGGTGAACAGATGACTGAGCATAAGCAACTGAGTGGCTCCGATGGATTTGATCAGAATCTAGATCTCTAGATGCTTTAGCCCTCTCATCCACATCGTGATCAACTCCAAACACATGCCCTATCCTACTAAATATAGAAAACAAGGATCTCGCCAAAAGACGGACGATATAATCATAAGTTCTATTCCAAATAGAGACATCCTTAAGATGCTTCACCTCCTGCTTCTTCCACGCAAGCTTCTTCTCGTATTCAACCAAAGTAATGCTATCTGCATCATCATTTCCCTTCAATCTCCTCAATGTCTGTTCAAGATCAGAAAGATTCTCCATTTCTTGATACAAATTCGCATTAATCACAATAAACCGTTCCATCTTCTTGATTTTTTTGTCCATCTTCTTCCATGAGAGTTGCCACCCGTATGGATCAGCACCAACTTTTAGCAAATCATTGAAGGCTTGCTCGAAACTCTTCAAGAACGGATCATTACATTTCTTTGCAAGCCTAGAAACAGCAATTGCTACATGTCCCAAGTTCTCAACCAACTCAGTACATATCAATCTTGCAATATACGAATCATCATCCGAAATGAGCTTCTTTATACCGACCGAGTTCATTATCTCATCCCTCAATCTAGCCACTTGTTTATCACTTAGAGACTGCCATACATGAACCAGCTTAGACATCAAACTTGCAACTTCAAATGCTAGAACATCAACTAGAACCTTTTGATGACCACCACCCTCATGCTTTTTCGAATTTTTCCAGAAATTACGAAACCAAGATTCAGCAACCATCTCTAGTATCAAAGGGGATATTCAAGAATGATCTCAAACTCAAATCCACCAGCAACTTACTTCTGGCTAAAAACAATACAATCAAGAAATACCTTATAAGAACAGCATCTAAAAAAAACTTTAACTAGTAAATTTCTAAGACTTTTCAAGAGAAAACATGTGAAATCCATTTCTTTGCTGACTACATCACTATTTGTCCTTCTATAAATTTTACAGCTTATAGCAATAAAAAGCAAATCTTTTATACTTTCTACTCCCAAGATTTCATCATCCCATCTTAAAGTCTTTACCTTTTAATTTGGTTTTCAGAGGAAAAAGCAAATCTTTCCCCCCTTTTTCATCTTCTTTTCCATAAATTCTGTGACTTTAACTATCACTATCTGTTAAACCAAAATTTCATCCAAACAGCACCTAAATCAACCTCTTTTTCTTTCCTCAAAGTTTCACAACATTTACAAGCAAAATACAACAAGAACTAAAAGGATTTAATACAAACAAGCAGATGTATATAACTCAAAATTCTTCCCCAAAAAAGCAGAAATTAAATTAACTAAAAAAGACTCCATTTTTACACAGAAATCTCAACCAAGAATGGGAAAAAAGTAGACAAACCCCCATAAAAACTACTTCACATAAACAACAAAGTCATAAACTCAAACCCCTTCAAATATCAGAACTAAAACTACAAAAAGACTCCATTTTTAACCCAAAAAAACACCAATAAAGCTGAAAACTCACCGATTTTCTGAGAAGAACTTATTTGGACTACTCAACAATCACAAGGGGTTCCTTCTTTTGTGGTTTTAGGGGTGGGGTGGGGTGGGGGGTGGGGTGGGGGGGTAGAAGAAAAGGAAGGGAAGAGGAAGGTGAAGTGGAGACTATGAAGTCCACATGCAAGAAAGTGGAAATTTTTGTAAGAAAATAAAAAAGAAAGTTGAAAAAACGAGTGAAATTTATTGGTACATTTATTATTTTCTTGCATTTGCAGCCTCCAACTTATTCCAATTTATTGTTCTCCTTTCCACCAGCCCCTATTTAATTTGTTAGATTTTATTATGGTACTAATAATTCTTCCTTTCCTTTTCCTCTTCCTTTATGTTTGATTGATTTTATTCGATATTTGATATTCGTGTTAGAGTTCATAAAATTCATATTAAAAAATAAAATGTATCCGAATTCCTAACCAGTGTGATTTTATATATAGTATTCGAAAATTCTAATTAATAATCAAATCATCTCAATTCTTAAAGAAGTCATTTGGTTGCTGAGTAGAGTTATATACATGATTCTTAGTAAAGCAATGATTAGTTATGAAGATGTTTCACCTCCGTTTCAGTTTGTTTGTTTGTTTGAAAATGAATTTGCCTTTCCCTTTTTAACAATTTTATAAAATTTGATTTTTCATGTGACATTTTTAAGACTATAAAACTAAATGATATTTTAGTATAGGAAAAGAGGATGAATATGCCTTCGAATTATCGTAAATGATATGTAGATACCCTCAATCATATTTTTGGGACATTGATGCCCTTGTCGTCCAAAAACTCAAGGGCATATATGCTCTAGTTTTTGGACGGCAAGAGCATCAATGTCTCAAAAGTATGACGAAGGGTATTTGCATACCATTTACGATAGTTTGGGGGTATATTTGTTCTTTTTCCCTTTGGTATATTCTACGTATCTTAAATTTATGATCACATGATTCAGGAGTTTTCTTTACCATCTTAAACTTCGTGCTAAATTAAAATAGAATATAAAAACTATTAATTTAGTATATGTATTAGTTATACAAAATTTAGTTATTCATATATATTAGTTAGTTATTTCACTTTTTATTTTATATAACTCCTACTAAATATCAAACGTGATATTACTTATAAAATATTAAATATTAACGTAACTCACTTTCAAATCAGCTATCAAACGACTACTTTTTATTTGATTTCAAATTTTTAATTAATGCTATTTTTTTTCTTTTTGAAAAGTGGTATGTAAAATCATCATCTTTATTATATTTCCTTTTTTATACTACCTTTAGTCAAAAGAGTCAAACAGCAGAAAATTTATTTGTCAAGTGAAAGAGCTGGTCCAATATCATCAAGTTTGTACTTATTCTTTTCTGACCATATTTATATAAATTAATAATATTAAAAAGAGTTATAATTTACACAAAAAAGGGCAAAATATCATATTAAAGGAGAAGATATATTTGTTTGATGGAAGACATTTAAAATTTTGATTACAAATTTGACTCTACAAGAAATTATACCTAATAGATTTCTTTCTTTTTTTAGTCATTGAATGATTTTCAATAAATTATTTCTACAGCTACTTACCAACCTTGAGTAATAAAGTGTTTTAATTTAAAAACAATACAAAACTTTTTCGAAGATCGTATTATAATTATTTTATTAAAAAAATCTCATATAATCATTTGGAATAAATTCATCCAATAGTTATAATTTCGGAATAATTTGGTCCGTAAAGCAAATGACAAATTCACAAACAAGTTGTCTCGAGATTATAATTCTTAGACTAATTTATATTAGCTAAAAAAGTGGAATGAAACCAAAAAAATTGGATGGAATAAGACATATTAAGTTTGAAATTAAATTTATATGTTATTTGATCAAAATTATAACCTTCTACTAAATAAAATTATTTAAATCTCAAACTTAATCCTTAAATATTTCATAACTCAGTTTGAAATTAAACTTATACTTGTTTGATTGAACTTATAAATTTATTCCAGATAATTTTCACTTTCGATCAAATAAAACATGAGATTAACCTCCAACTTGATTCTAAGAGAAAGTTTTCCAAAGAAAAAACCCTACTTAAATGAAGACATTCGGTCTTTCCAACTTTCCCAAATTCCCTTATCGACCCTTCTCCTCTACGAATTTGAATTTTTCGAATCATTATACGAAATAAAATAAAATAAACGATACATCAACCTAGACGAAAGTTAAAGGTGAATTTTGTAGGTGGACGTAATTCATGAACCAAACAACCCCGCAATAGTCTCTTCTATCCCAACACAAGTTAAAAAAAAAATAAAATTTAAGAGGTCAAAAGTAGAAAATAATTTGAAAGTTGGGACTAAAAAGGATAAATAGATAAGTAGAGGGGGCAAAAGAAAATATAGAGAGATTAGTCTCAATCATTATAGATGACCACGCGGAGAAAATAGCTAATTACTGTTTTGACCTTCGGGTCAAATCTTTGGGACCCATTTACGACAATAACATGACCCACCCACTTAACCTGGTTTGACCCGACTCCTCCTTTTTAACTCCTTTTTTCTTACTTTTCATATTTCTTTATCTATTTTTTAATTATTATTTTTGTAAAAAAGACTTAAATGTTGAAAGGAATCTTCTTAACTTATAGGGACTAACAATATAGTACTATAGTATAAATTTTTGAGCTCGAGAAAATGAACATTATATACTCCAAAAAGATAGATTATTATTTTTTGTTTTCCATCTATGTTTGGTACCTAATTTATAGCTCGATTAATTATAAATTGGCGTTGAGAAGTTTTATATAGGGAATAAGATGTTTTCTTACAAAGGCAGCTATGTATTCTGAGGACTTAAACTCAAATTTTTTTATTAAGAATGAAGAAATATTTATCACTTTCACCATAACTCTGGTCAATTAAAAGATGATGATTTTGTTTGTTTGGTTAAGTGTTGCTTTTGAATAAATAATTTTTTTAAAAATATTTGTGTCTTGGGAATGCACACAAGTTTTACTACTTTGATTCTAAGATTAAAAAAATAATGATGTTTAGCAGCTTTTAAGAAAACAAAATTAAGGGTCCGTTTGGTCTTGGATAGTTTTCACTTTTTATTTTGAAAAACCATTTAAACATAAAAAGAAATACTTTTTGTATTATATACTATATAATATAATATCAATTTAAATATAATTAAATGAAATTGGAATCTTGAAATTTTGTATAAATTAACTAGAGTAGACTAAATATAGAAAAACTAGATGTAGTCTTTGAAGTATTCAACAATTTTCATGATCCTACTTCTAGTTTATTGTTTCTTTGAGAATATACTACTTATAATGTTTTAATAACAAGAGTTGGAGGAGTGCTATTATGATATTAACCACTTTAAATAAACTATTTTTATTACTTTTATTGTATTTTTTTTAATTACTCGATCGTTATTCAACTCAATATGATATTTGCATTTCTTTTATAGAACGGGCAACATATTCTGCCAACGAGTTTCTATTCATCACAATTCTCACAAACTTCATACTCAATATTTCTTGAGATGTCTGTTTTCATATTTATATCAAAATAATATTACTTGATAATGAAATTTCTTATTTTCTTAATATAGTTTTTTATACCACATTTTATTTTTATTGTTGTGTGTGAGAATCCCAAATGACTTACATAGTAGGTTATTTTGATAACTATATTTTCTTATTATCCTAGATTTTGTAAAGAAATATATATATGTTCATTAAGTCTAGAATTATGGACTTTTTATAGCTTAATGTTTGTTGCAATTCTCCAAGTATAATATAGAATATAGAGAATACATGAATGATTGAAATTAAATCATAATGGGGTCAAAAATTGCATGTGATAGTTAAAGAAATCGCATATTTATGAAAAAGGCAAAATATTGGAAAGGTAGGACATAAATTAGGCCTTATGCATCTTATATATTATACAATCATTTTCAATGAGAAAAGTGACAGAAATAATAAGAAAGTTGATTGAACATTAATTATTACTTTGATAAGTCAAAATGCAAGACCCAACCTAACTAGGTCTGAACATGTACGTTAAATATTAAATTACCGTATCAAAATTGGACCTTTTATGCAATGATGTTAGTATGATCGAACGATTTACACATACAGCAAATACAAAAAAATTCATATTTGTATATATAATCTATAATTTGTATAATATCATCCATAGTAAATATTATGTTTGCTACGGCTATTTCGCTATTACATATATATAAAAGAAACAATTATATAATCTGTTTCGATATACATAATACAAAAGAATCACTTACACATAATATGCGCTTGTATAAAGCAAGAAGAAAGAAAAACAAAAGAAAATTGGGTGGTGAATAATTTTGTATTTGTATAATTCATAATGTGTATATGACGATACGCTATTTTGTATTTGTTATTACTCATTTTCTCTCGTCTTAATACAAAAACAAACACAATATAATATATTTGTGTTTGTATAAGTGAGATATGCGTAGTGCAGTGCGAGCGAAATTATCGGGAGGGCAAATGAATATAGGCTTATGATATATATATATATATTATAACATATTATATATATATATTCTATATACTATATATATACTTAATTATAAGTAATATATATATAATATAATTTTCTCTTTGCTACTCTTAGAATACAAACAAAAACACATTTTATACATTTGTAGTTTTATAAAAGCGAAAGAGACCGAGCGTAACATAACTTCATCGAAAACGAAAAGCAGTCCGAGCGAGTATTCACCAAAGCAAAGAGATGAAATTCAGCAACAATTTATCGTTGAAATACAATCTAATCCAAACTATGCATTAATAATATTTATACTTTAATATCTAATAATTTGCTATTTATATAATTATCCCTATATTGATCATTGACAAACAATATTAACTTATAGGTAGTTCATATATGAAAGCCCAACAAACATGGTATCCCAACTTTCCACAAAAATTATATATATCTTTATAATATTAATTATATTATATGTAATATAATTTTGTATATATTTAACTAACGAATGTAACATTTTAATCATTGGTCAAATCATGTATGCCATTTTACATAAACAATACTATTATTACCTTCATAATTACCATTTATAGTAATATAATATACTAAATATAATGTATTTTACCTAATTATAACAATTCTGGCTCTCCTCTCTCCTCAATTTTTTCCAATTGTAGCGCGTTTAATTTATAACGCAACAAAAAATAATGTTGATTTTCCCTTTTAGTAAGAGTCTCAGTGAAAGAGAAATTAGATACAGGCATGCTTGGGATGTAAAGTTTTTGTATCTCCAAGGAGGAGGACTTTTGATTTACTTGATTCACATGTATAATGACGAGTTATATCTTTATAATTTAGATCTTCAGACAGGAAAGAAACTTGAATTGTCCGCGAGAAAAATTGTTGGCCTCCCTCTCGTATGGGCTCTTTATCAGAAGAGTTTTTATGGCAATAGTCTAATTTTAGTGTACAATTGTAAGGTTTTCAGTTTTTGAATCTAACAAAAAATTTAAATATTTTGATGAAGATGGTTACATAATGCGTCACCTTGGTATACTCGTTGTTATTGCCACACACTTCAACAGACAAGAGTCTACAAATGGACATGCTGCAATCCTTGATGAGATTTAGGGTAAAAACAATCAGCATAGAGCCCAAAAGTACCATAGCTATCGTTTCAACATCGGTAAGTCTAAAAGCACATGTACCACATTGAACATATCAATGAAACAAACTCAAAATTTATTTTTCACAAAACAACAAGGCACCAATTTTGGAATTAGCAACTAGTGCATGAAATGTTAGTAGAAACATAGCTAAAAAGTTAGGGATGAAGGCAAGTTAGGGTTCAGATGAGATGTATCATAGGAAACATCAGAGATTGATGAAAACACAAGTCCTGATCCAAACCTAATGATGGGTTGAAGCTCTAACATTCTATTTCCATAAGTAAATTTACTTTACGCCTAAAATTTACAAACAAAAGTGCCATTAGATATGTTCCAAATATTCGTCCATGAAAGACTTGAGAGAATATTTGTGTGTCATTAAGTTTTTGCATACAGATAGTGATGTAAATTTGTGTGCCATTTACAGAAACTACGGGATATTACAAAACTGCAAGTAATAGATGGGTGATTGTAGTTCAAACCTAAGAGAACTGTACTCGTAAATTTGTTTGGACCTACTGAGACTCCAGGAGGATATATATTTGATACACACTAGTAGTTGTTTTGAGTCAAATATGCTAAAAAAAAATGGACCCTAATATGGTGTCATCATTAGAGTGAACAGAAACTAGCTGAAAGATAGTAAGAAGCAGAAACCTTGCACCGAAAGTCCAATATTGAGTCATTAAATTAAGCTCTAGAACAGTAGAATGAAGCAGCAAGTAGAGATGAGAAATAAACCTGTTACATTGGGATAGCACCGCACACATCTAGTTTCATACGTCAAGGAAGATTCCCTCTGTTGAGAACGAGACATGTTTTGCAAGCCATTAAACATTCACATGTCATCCAACAATTGCTACTGTCTACAGTTAACACAGGGAGCTGGTTGTGTACAAGTTCCAACACGAGTATGTTCCTGACAACTTGCACCTCTAGGATCCCAGCATTTCAAGGTTTCATCCCAGCTACTAGTTAATCACTTGCCTTATTCAATTCAAAAAATCACATAATTGTACTGATCATACTTTCAAAACATACCGACTCTAAGCTGAAATAATAGAATGCGCATTGTTGAGATTTCTAATCAACAGATCATAGGGCTCACATAATCATCAACGACTAAAACACATAGGTTGGACCAATTTTTGAAGAGGAAAATCGATGACTAACAATATTTTGAAGAGTTTGGTGATCCATTTACAAAAAGGAAGATAGTTGAAGATGCACCTTCTTTAACCAGCCATTGCTAAAATTGAGTCGGGACTGAAAGTGATTGAATTTCCGATGCAGAAACTTCTATAAAGCCACCAATATGTTTCACATACAATCCTCTTTTGGAATGTTTAACCTTGGCTTTCGTTGAAACTCAACAAGCCAAAAATAAAAATCAGAGTAACTAATTGCTACAGCAAAGACGTATCACTAATCATTTTTGGTAGCTTAACAATGGGGAACCTATTGAACAGAATCAGAAATATAAGAGTTGAATAGTGAAAAGATGCAATGTTCACCAAAACTTACTTAAAAGCTGAAATGCATAAGATAATTTTTTATCTGCTAGTAGTGTTCTTTGAATCTCCTTATATTTTCAAACGAATATACCACTAGCTCATATCTTAGACGCAGAATCAAATTTTTTAATGCCATAAATATCTACACTGACCAGTTGCATATGAGTATTCAACACAGCAACAGTGTGCATGATCATATCTCCCAATATATCCTCTCTTCCGTCAGTTGCAGGGGGGAACATTTTCCAGCGAGAATTTTATTATAACTGAGGTCGTTGTTGAAACAATAACATACTATGCATCAATCAGAAATAACAATATGAAATGGATGGTTATGATGACTATTTCTCAACCAAATCACTGAAACTGAATAACATTATCGCGGTTTCCCCAAACTGAGATCAGATCCTAGAGAAAAGCAATAGAATAAGCATTCACTAATTCACCTAATCAGGATGATTCAACTATGCACTGTATCCAATTAACACAAGGTAACATAGAAAACACCAACATCATAACTACAGACCTCATTAAAAAACGTCGTGGAAGCAACAATCGAGCACAGGACCTCCGTGCATGAACACTACTCTCAGGAACGAACCGTCTAACAAAATACAAAGCGATTAAACATCAAAAGCTAAAGCAAATGAACTCAGGGATATAGAAATTCAGAAGAGTAACTAACCTTATCCCAAAAGGTGATCGATCGGTCACTGTGGTTGAATATCCCGTACGTCGATTTCGAGATTTTGAGCTGTCCTCCGGCAGACTGCCGCACTGCGCCGTCGTTCATTTGATTTCGCAGGGAGAAAGAGAGGGAGAGAGATTTTGAAACTTGCAAGTTGCAACGTATTTTCAGTACAAAAACAAGAAATAATTCCTAATTTACCCTAGTTATTAGTAGTATTATTCATTTTTTTTTAAAATATTGAATTAAATATAATGCATTTCAAAAATGTTATACCATAGTAAATTTGTTCTTTTTCTCCCATTTTTAAGTAATTAAATTACGTTTTTTCTTCAACTATTGTATATTTTATTTTACTTTGTTATTATTGGACCACATGCGTATAATACTTTCATAACACTCAATTCTTTTAAATAGCATATTCCTATGTAAACAATGATGAATGGAAAAAGAAAATTAATAAATAAATAAATAAGAAAAAAAAAGATGGTCACATAAAATTATATTTGTTATTCTTAATTATCTTTTTTGAGTTTGCAAAATTTATTTGAGGAATTTGAATGAAAAATAATTGGTGTTTGGATTCATGATCAGTAAAATATGATAACATTGTGCTTCTTACACAGAGAATAAAATTGAAACATAAGGGGTAAAATGTACATTGAGTAACTAGTACAATAAATAATAGTAGTAAATTGTTAATATTTAGTCAATAATCCTAATAAATTTGTCAAATTCTAATTTTAAAAAATTGAACATTAGGAGCAAAGAGAAAATTGATTCATAATAAGCGTGTGATCTTATTATACGTATACATTGAAATATTTTTATGCGTACACTTACATAATTGGAGCAATATTAATAAGTTTAGTCGAACTTGTAGAACCTGCTCTAAATTCATCTCCGATAATATTCTAGTTAAAATCGCGAAACGTGATTTATTGGGAGTGACTTAACAGAATCAATTACAACTTTTGCGGTATTTAGAGCAGCTAAAGATCCAAATAATTTTATTGTGTTATTCCCTTTTTGTGTTTTTGCTAAATCTGATGATCCACGAATTGCAATAACTGGATATCCATTTGACAAACATGTCTGCATTATAAAAACAACAACTTATATATACACATATATTGCAAAAAATATATTTAAATTTAGACTGATTATATATATTAACATGTTATAATAAGTAACTGTCTTATTTTCAGTGTTACTTATCTACTTTTTATGGATGGTTGCACGTAGTTAAAGATAAATAGAACTGATATATTATGAATTTAACTATACTCGATGTTTTTTTATCATCTAATTATAATTTATACTGACGATTTATATAACTTAAACAGGAAAAACAAAGTTACCATTACTACAGCTGAGCTTTCCATGTCAAGTGATGTGACACCAAAAGTTTTGAAAAGGAATGTGTAAGCTGCATTGTCAATGAAAAAATTTGAAGTAGCTCCCTTCAATCCAACAACTAGTTTTGGCTTTTCTGGTAGACACAATGTTGAATTTGCACATTGATCAAGTTTTATCCCCTGTTAATTTCATCCAAACACATCATAATTATAACATATTGTATCTCCTTTTATAAATTTAAGATCATACTTTGCACGGACTTGTCTCACTAGCACATATATAAATGAAAATCAATATATATATATATATATATATATATATATGACCATTTTATATAAACAATATATATTACCTTCATAATTACCATTTATAGTAATATCTTATAATATATAATACATTTTACCATTTATAACATTCTGGCTTCCTCTCTCCAATGTTTTTTTTCCAATTCTAGCGCTTTAATTTATTAACCGAACAAAAAATAATGTTGTTTTGAAATTTCTTTTACAAATCTATTATAAGCTTATTAACTAAAATATTTCTCTTTTCCATTTATAGTAATATAATATATTATATCATATTTCTCTTATATTAAGTCAGTAAAACTCTATTATAAAAAAGCTAAATTAAGTATAATCCATTTATAGTAATATAATATATTATATCATATTTCTCTTCAGTAAAACTCTATTATAAAAAAGCTAAATTTGTTGAATAAAGATATCCAAATCCTAAATTAAGTAGACAACTCGATTATAAAAGATTTTAAATCGTCATAATATACATATGAAAATTTTAACCTATTGAATAGAGTCCAAATTTTAGTTTTCATCAACAATTTCTCTCTCGTTCAGAAGGGAACCCCTTGTGATTGCTGAGTTCTTCTCACATAATTGGTGAGTTTTTAGCTTTTTCGATGTTTTTTTGGGTTAAAAATTGGAGTCTTTTTAAGTTAATTTATGCTTTTTTAGGAAGAATTTTGAGTTATATACTTTTGCTTGTTTGTATTAAATCCTTTTAGTTCTTGTTGTATTTTGCTTGTAAGAAAAGAAAAAGAGGTTGATTTGGATGAAATTTTGGTTTAACAGATAGTCACAGAATTTATGGAAAAGAAGATGAAAAAGGGGGAAAAGATTTGTTTTTTCCTCTGAAAACCAAATTAAAAGGTAGACTTTAAGAGGGGATAATGAAATCTTGGAGTATAAAGTATAAAAGATTTGCTTTTTACTGCTATAAGCTGTGATACCCTTATTTTTGTGATACCAATTC
Source organism: Solanum lycopersicoides (assembly GCA_022817965.1). Classification (NCBI taxonomy): domain Eukaryota; kingdom Viridiplantae; phylum Streptophyta; class Magnoliopsida; order Solanales; family Solanaceae; genus Solanum; species Solanum lycopersicoides. The sequence continues at coordinate 2,508,393 of CM040628.1, read as the reverse complement.
TTATTTTGTGATTTTTTTTTTTTGACTTATTAGGTGATCATGATACTTGATTTTTTCACAAGGTTGGGTTCACTAGTTGAAACAATATGTAAAGGTAGTAATGTTGTTGATGACGATAATAATCGTTTTGAACGTTTGCCTGATTGTCTGGTGATTGATATTCTTAGTAGACTTCCATCACATTCTTTTCTTAGATGTCGATGGGTTTGTAGGCATTGGAGAGCCTTATTAGTCTCATCACAACACTCTTTTACCAATATACATCATCTGTCTAGACATACTACACCTATGTTTATCATACATGATGCTTTAGCCAAAAGGGATTTCGCAAAGCATGGACAAGATGTTTTTGTTTACGGTGAAAACAAGAAGATTAAGAAAAAAAAGAAAGTTGTGTTTGAGAAACTTCATCTCAAACCTGAGCTTAAGATTAATAAGGACAAACCTTATCTTTTATATTCTTGTGAAGGAGTACTTATGTTTGTTTCCTCCAAGTGGAAATCTACTTATCATATTGTCAACCCTATAACACAAGAAGAATTGACACTACGATCTACACTTGATGAAGTTATCGTATGTGCTCTGTATTTTTGTCCCTACACAAGACAATTCAGAATTCTTTTTGCACAACTACAAGATACTTGTTGTACATATTTCGTACATATTGTAAAGATATGGAAGTGTAAGAAAATTCATTCATCAATCTCCTTCAACTTTTTGCCAAGTAGTGGCAATCCTGTTGTTGTTAATGGAGCATTGCATTGGATCACGTTGCACGATTTAAAAAGGAAAGGCATTGCTCCTTGTGAAAACGGAATTATGGTTTTCAGAATGGATAAAGAAGAGTTGTTTACTATGCCTCATCCTCCTGTAAGTAAGGTTTGCAAGTCAGATAAAGATCATTTAGCTATGAAACTTATGGTGAAGGATGATCATTTGTGTTTATGTAACATGATTCTCCCATGGTATATCGTGGATATGTGGTTGTTGGAGGACTATGAGACGCGGTCATGGATCAAAAGGTATAAGATTAATCTCTTAAATGAGTGGATTTTCCCTTTTAGTAAGCGTCTCAGAGAAAGAGAAATTAGATACAGGCATGCTTGGGATGTTAAGTTTTTGTACCTCCAAGAAGGTGGACTTTTGATTTACTTGATTCACTTGTATGATGAGGAGATATATCTTTATAATTTAGATCGTAGAACAGTAAAGAAACTTGAATTGCCGCGAGAAAAATTGTTGGCCTCCTCTCGTGAATGGGCTCTTTATCACAAGAGTTTTATGGCAATAGTCTAATAGTTGTGTTTCTCCTACAATTTTACTTTGTAACAATGTAAGGTTTTCAGTTTGAATCTAATAAATGTGTTCCTTCTCTAACAACTCAAATATTATATTTTGATGAGATGGTTACATAAATTGCTTTGGTAATGCGTCATGTGTAGTGGAAAAGTATCTTTCACTGGCCCTGTTGCTGGATTATTTTATGCATATCATTGTTATTATTACACACTTTAATATTAGGGCTGTTTAGAATCGAATCGAAATCGATTATTCAATCAAAAAAATGTTATTGATTTAGCGTTTTTGATTTTTTTTTGGTTATCGGGTTATCATGGGTTGGGTTTTTTTCTTAACGAGTTAACCGATAACTCGATAGTAAATTAAATAATTATATTTATACCATTTTGTATGTAAAGTTCTTCACTAATTAGAGTTTTATTTCCTACTTTTTTGTTTGTCTCAAACACTTGGTTATTCTACAATGTAAAAATGTATGTTTTTGAACATAATGTAACTTATGAACTCGTGTGCATGGTTTAATTGGATCGTCACCTTGTTTTTTAAGTTGTTACCATCCCATACAATCAAGCTATGACAATCTTGTGTTAATATAATAATGGTTCATGCCTTATTTTACTTATGTGTAATTATATATTTTCAATGCATTAATTTCTATTTAACTCAAACATATTAGAAGTAGTTGATTATTAAACATACATCATCATCAAAATTTGCTCTTTTTCATATTGAATTGCTTTAAACATTTTCATATGTAGACGAAAAGAAGTTTTTTTTTTTATGAAAAAATATAAAAAAGTATTACTCCCTCTATTCTTATTTATATTCACCAAATTAATTTCTACTTTATTATTTATATTCATCAAATTTAAAGTACTAATAAATTATATATTCGTGAGAATAATAAATGTTAAAAAGTAAATATATGATTATAAATTTTATTTGCATACGAAATAAATGGTTTGTATATAAAAAATGTGGTATTGTTTTAGCAAAATATAAATTTCTAGGTTAATTTTTGTATTTAAAAATCCCAAATCATGATAAGAAATTCCCCAAATCATGATTTTTAAATAATATGAGATTTCATCTCATGATATGAAATCATGAGATGGAATCAACGAGAAATCGACGATGATTCCATCTCACGATAATGATATGATATTGTATCGTCAAACGCCTACATAATCTATATATATTAAAAATAACATTATACAAAAAAACATTATGTTTGATACCCACTTTGGTGTCTAAATATTCTGGATTCGCGCCGAATAGAACTTCATTTTAGTAAAGGAAAGTACTACTCTTTTGGTAGTATATCAAAATTTACGACTGAAATTTCATATTTGACCATATGCGTCCATGTCTGGACAATATATATCTGAATGTATGATTTCTAATACGGTTGAATTCCTCTTTGCACCTTTGTTTGACTTGTTGGTTTGCTTGCCGTTAATGCAGTCCGTGCAAGTATCAAAATCAGTAAAATTTAAAGTATTAAGTACTCCATCATTTACTAATCTCTTAATTCTATCGATGGAGATATGTCCCAATCTCCGATGCCATAAGATAAAGAAATCTTAATTTATGCTGTTTGACAGAACCACGAATACCAGCAGAGATTTTGGTCTTAATGAACCATAACACTCAAAGGATTAGAGCGTTTCCATTGTTCATGAAGAAAAATCTCATCTTGAGTGTTGATTTCATTAATAGGTGGCTCGTCTTTCCTGATAGCATAATCAATGTCTGCCCCCGATTATGGGTGTAATAATGCATGTGCAATACGTTCTTGTTACATTTTATAATTTTCATTAGCGAAAATTTCAATATTTAACACGTCCAAAAATGATTTGGCATATGGTTTGACAAGCGAAACAGGAATATACTGAGTACCGACATTGTCGACAGTATTGAAAATAAGTTAACCGAAATCCTAAACATACACTTTAACTAATCTAAGGTCTTATAATCTCTCAAAATTCGTTTTTTTTTTTTATTAAGTATAAGCAATATTTTCATGGTTTACGAAAGGGGAGGTGAAAATGATTTCTAGATGCACCAACAAGGTCTGTATCAGTTGAATTTCTAGAGTTGAAAATCCTCCAACGGAATGGTTATTTATTTAATTATTTTTTGAAAAAAAATCAAATGTAATTTTTTTTCCCAATTTTTTAAAAATATTTGAACGTCATTTGTGTAAGCGAATAAGTAACAATCACATGTTAAAAGTACGTGCTTCTTTTGTTGAAATAAGGACACATCACAATCTTTTGCTTTAGCTCAATTAAATTTGTTTTCCAAATAAATGGTTTTGAAATAATGACCAGCTGTTGGCCTGTTGCACATAAACAAATTAGTATTATTTTAATTTTATTAAATCTATCATTTTCTTTTAATTTACATCTTTTTTACATGCCATCAATTTATATTCATTTTTTTTATGTGGCATCTGAAGCCCATATTAAAATTTCGATTAAATTTAAATCGTGCATTGCAAGATTTATTTGAAATTTTAAACTCAAATCGGACCTCTTGTTAATGGTGAAACAACTCCATCAGTGCACCAACATCCGTGTTGAAATTAATTTACATTTATTCATATTTATTTTTGTACTTACTATTTAAAATATATACATTGAAAAAGTGATAGAGAATGAAAAATAGCAAATTATGTTATTTTTTTTATGATTGATCCAATTGAAAAACTAGCCATCATTTAGCGGAAGTGAAACATGAAAAATAGCAAACATGAGAAACTCGGCTAATGATGGGATATTTCCAATAAATTTTATAATGCTAATTAGAAAATTTATTTTTCTGAAAAAATAATTAATTTATATTTTCTTTGAATTGAGTCACGAAAGATTGAAAAAAGTATGATAATCTAAAAATTTAAATTTATTCAATATAAAAAAACATCATTCAATAATAATAATAACAATAATTAAAAAAAGGCAAAGGATTGTCAGTCTTAAGGGATTTAAGGGCATGAGTGAGCCAAGAAAATCGACTAAATGACATTTTTAGCCCAATAAACAAATGAAGATATACATTTACAAATAGCCTAAGGATATCCTTTCATGAAGTAAACTATTCTTTCGTTTCATTTTACGTGGCATAATTTTTTTTTTTCATTTTAAAAATAAATATCTTATTTTTTTATATGATAAATATTTTAAGTTACAATTTATCTTTTATATTTGTTAGTTCCACTTAAATTTAAACATAGAGAGAGAAAAATAAATTTATTATTTTAAAGATAATTTGATAAATATTTTAAAGTTATATTATTTTAACTTTGTGTCCGATCAAATATTGTCAAAATGAGACGGAAGGAGTAGTAATTTTAATTTGGGTACACGAATATTTACTTGTTTCCAAAGTTAAGTAAAAAAGCTGGCTAATTTTTAGATTTTTTTTTTAATTCAAAAAAAGAAAAACGGTTCCATTTCCGCTGAAGCTCTCTGATCACGTTGTACTACCCATCACTATCAAACAAAACCCAACGAATTAACGAGTGAGAAAAATGAAGCTCACTAACAAGTGAGCTCTAAGCTCCGGCGAAACGAACTATTTTGCTCATTGCATGAACTCTATGGACCGGTCAACAAGAGCCGATGTGCAGAAGCTGCTCACCAGTCCCTTTTCATGCCTCGGAAGATCCAGTTCTCAGTCAGGTATTTGCTATTATAGTTTCGATACGGTAAATATGTGTTTGTGGTTAGCTGGAGACTGTTTCATTTGGGTATGTGATTGCTGTTGAGTGAGAGGAGTCAGAGGCTAACATTATAGGGATGAAGTTCACAAAGCAAGAGAAATCGGAGGTTATGATTTGATTTTCCTGGAGATTGATATCGCAGATAACTGTAAATGTAGAACTGGTGGACACGAGTAAGTAAGTAGAACATACGATTGTAAAAGATGTGGCGTAATGAACCACTTACATAAAACGAAATAGGTGAGAATGAAAATTCGTCATTAAATCACAAGTGTGTAACTATTAAATTTGAAGATGGTAGTCTTGTGAAGGAGCATTAAGAACTAATTCAAACCTAGATGTTTCCGGTGAAGATAAGTTTGGGAATTTCCATCCGATTTTCTCTTTTTTGAAGAGGCTGTAATGTACTTGGTGGCAACGTTTGAATACGGACGCTAGGAGTTATGAGGATGTGCACCGTTTCACAGGTGATGAAAGTCAAAACAGGGGAGCAGCGATGTTTTTGCAGTGGAACTCTTTATAATACCGTGACATCCGTGTTAACAGTTACTGAATATAGTGCCATTTGGCAATTTCTGCATGTTCATTACTGGGTCATGGTAATCATCTTGTCCAATATTTTGTTAAAGTGAAACATTTGAATGGACCATGTATCAATATTAATGGAAGAAGGGCAAAGCTGGAAACGTACTAAGTAAAACAGAGATGAGGTATGGAAGATATCATGACATAAAGTTTTTCATCAGTTTGGTTGTTAAATTACTGTAGAAGAAGGGTGATTAACACACTGTTGGTTGTTTGCACAACTCTTCGTTTTTGCATAAGTTGGGTATAAGTTATTAAATTGCATTCAACATTCAATTGTTTTATAGAGAGAAAACCAGAAGTTGCATATGTATTAAAGAGAGAAAAGCAAGAACTTGTTATGTTCCTTTCATAAAAAAAGAAAGCGAGAAGTTGCATCTGTATAACCTAACTTTGTTTGTGTTCTCCTTTTGATTCCAGATGACTTTGAAGTTCCTTTATTGGATCCAGTAGGTAATATTTCATTCACCCTTTCAAGCTGATGCTCACCACTTTACATTGTCTTTGTACCTTGTATAAAATTTAACATACTACCCTCTCCCGTTTCCATTTGTTTGTTAGTGTAAGTAACAAAGACAGGTAGGATAAAATTTAATCTCAGAGTTTTTTTTTTTATTCTTTTGATACCAGATGGTCATCAAGTTCGAGCTTTGGTGCCTGACTTAGAAGGTAATATTTCGTACACCCTTTCAAGCTGATGCTCACCACATTACATTGTCTTTGTACCTTGTATAAAATTTAACATACTCCCCTCTCCCGTTTCCATTTGTTTGTTAGTGTAAGTAACAAAGACAGGTAGGATAAAATTTAATCTTAGAGTTTTTTTTTTTTTTTTAATTCTTTTGATACCAGATGGCCATCAAGTTCGAGCTTTGGTGCCTGACTTAGAAGGTAATGTTTCGTACACCCTTTCAAGCTAATTCGCACCACATTGAATCTTGTTTGGATGTACCAATACGTCCATTTGGCAATTTCTGCATGTTCATTACTGGGTCATGGTAATCATCTTGTCCAATATTTTGTTAAAGTGAAACATTTGAATGGATCATGTATCAATATTAATGGAAGAAGGCAAAGCTGGAAACCTAAGTAAAACAGAGATGAGGTATGGAAGATATCATGACATAAAATTTTTCATCAGTTTGGTTGTTAAATTACTGTAGAAGAAGGGTGATTAACACACTGTTGGTTGTTTGCACAACTCTTCGTTTTTGCATAAGTTGGGTATAAGTTATTAAATTGCATTCAACATTCAATTGTTTTATAGAGAGAAAACCAGAAGTTGCATATGTATTAAAGAGAGAAAAGCAAGAACTTGTTATGTTCCTTTCATAAAAAAAGAAAGCGAGAAGTTGCATCTATATAACCTAACTTTGTTTGTGTTCTCCTTTTGATTCCAGATGACTTTGAAGTTCCTTTATTGGATCCAGGAGGTAATATTTCATACACCCTTTCAAGCTGATGCTCACCACTTTACATTGTCTTTGTACCTTGTATAAAATTTAACATACTCCCCTCTCCCGTTTCCATTTGTTTGTTAGTGTAAGTAACAAAGACAGGTAGGATAAAATTTAATCTCAGAGTTTTTTTTTTTTATTCTTTTGATACCAGATGGTCATCAAGTTCGAGCTTTGGTGCCTGACTTAAAAGGTAATATTTCGTACACCCTTTCAAGCTGATGCTCACCACATTACATTGTCTTTGTACCTTGTATAAAATTTATCATACTCCCCTCTCCCGTTTCCATTTGTTTGTTAGTGTAAGTAACAAAGACAGGTAGGATAAAATTTAATCTTAGAGTTTTTTTTTTTTTTAATTCTTTTGATACCAGATGGCCATCAAGATCGAGCTTTGGTGCCTGACTTAGAAGGTAATGTTTCGTACACCCTTTCAAGCTAATTCACACCACATTGAATCTTGTTTGGATGTACCAATACGTCCATTTGGCAATTTCTGCATGTTCATTACTGGGTCATGGTAATCATCTTTTCCAATATTTTGTTAAAATGAAACATTTGAATGGACCATGTATCAATATTAATGGAAGAAGGGCAAAGCTGGAAACGTACTAACTAAAACAGAGATGAGGTATGGAAGATATCATGACATAAAATTTTTCATCAGTTCGGTTGTTAAATTACTGTAGAAGAAGGGCGATTAACACGTTTGCACAACTCTTCGTTTTTGCATAAGTTGGGTATAGGTTATTAAATTGCATTCAACATTCAATTGTTTTATAGAGAGAAAACCAGAAGTTGCGTATGTATTAAAGAGAGATAAGCAAGAACATGTTATGTTCCTTTCATAAAAAAAGAAAGCGAGAAGTTGCATCTATATAACCTAACTTTGTTTGTGTTCTCCTTTTGATTCCAGATGACTTTGAAGTTCCTTTATTGGATCCAGGAGGTATATTTCATACACCCTTTCAAGCTGATGCTCACCACATTACATTGTCTTTGTACCTTGTATAAAATTTAACATACTCCCCTCTCCCGTTTCCATTTGTTTGTTAGTGTAAGTAACAAAGACAGGTAGGATAAAATTTAATCTTAGAGTTTTTTTTTTTTTTTAATTCTTTTGATACCAGATGGCCATCAAGATCTAGCTTTGGTGCCTGACTTAGAAGGTAATATTTCGTACACCCTTTCAAGCTAATTCACACCAAATTGAATCTTGTTTGGATGTACTAATGAAAAGATATGAACAAGTAAATGTATCTCGATCGTCGGAACATGAGAACTCATCAAACTCTTGAATCCGGGAGAATCAACTAGCCACAATAGCGAGGGGTAGGATCTTCGAATCCTACATTAGTGAGACAATGTAGGCACAAGTATGCATTAATACATCTTATGTACTAAGTATAGAGTAATATGCATAAAATAGACATGGTAGCTGCTATACCCCATTTTAACCGGGTCAAAGTAGTTTACAACATTTGGTGATTCCAAAGTTAATAACTAATTCAAGAAGTTACCACCTAATTATTACGGTGAATTAGGGCACCTAATATTGATTAAAGTCTTTGTCTAAAGTTAAACTTCATTTTAAGGTCTAGAGATTCTAGGTAAAGGTTCAACTAATCTAAAGGGAAGGGGTTAGGCATCCTTTAAGATCCATTAAAAATAGTTAACCGACTGAACTTAAATTATTTAATTAGGCTAAGTGAAAGAGGTAAGAAACAAGTTTAAAATGCTAACTGAATGAATATATATATTATCATTTAAGTAACTAAAGTATGAATATTAAAAGTAAAATAACGTTAGTGGGACTTGAAAGAAAGTGATGGGCTAATCCAAATGTAAAAACAAACAATCTGCTAGTTAGGCTCAAAAGAGTGTAAGCTGGTTACTTCTTTTATTTTTATAGAAAAATCTGACTTGTTTTAAAGGATTATAAAGCCATAAAGTTAACTACTTTTATTCAAAATGGTTTGATCTTGTATAATGAAATTGTGAGGATAAATAACTCTAGCTAATATTTAAAATATATCGGTCTATTTAGGAATAAGTGTTAGTCTACGACCAAAGTTAAAACAAGCATCAATGATAAGTTTTACACTCACGAGTAGTTAAAAGAAGTAGGTAATTAAAATCTTTTTTTTTTTGAAAGTGATAAAAGTGTATTCCTCAGCATTAAGGACATACTGGACACCATCAACTCTTTTTAGTATCAAACATGACTCTAGAGAACAAGCTGATTGTTTTTAATTCAAGTTATTAAACTAGATGCAATTCACTAATAAAGTATTCAAGTAGAGATCAAATATGTCTAGATTGTAAAAAAAAAGGATCACAGCAAGCCAAATAATTAAGCAATCATAATGGTAAATAGTAGGCTAGACAACTAATTGGCTACAACATCTAATTATGTCCAGATGGGTCTCTGGAAATAGGAAAAGCAAGTAAATGTTTTATTAAAATCTGAGTGGTCAATCCCATGTTCGGTTTATGCAAGCTCCGAGTGACAATGGTGTCGTTGAGTCTCACGGTGAGACTCTTTGGCTCCGGTATGTACATGTAGACAAAGATAAGAAAAGAAATAAAAAAATTAGCTAGCATGTAATGGCTAAGTATCAAAATGAACAACGAAACTTATAGCAAATAGAAATAAGCAAACAAAAAAAAGGTCATCCGGGAGAAGCACAGTAAGGATTATAACCATATAACAAATTAAGAGCATCAACTTCATCACCCTAATGTGACGAATTATGGTCTACTAAGTATACATAATCTCATAACCATGATCCTAGGATGGTATTAAACAGAGTTGCATCTAGAGTAATAGGGACTAATGACAACATTAATTATACAAGACTACTAATAAATTCATTTAGTTAAAAATGGTTAAAAATTCTTCTTTTATATAGTGTATCTATCATATAACGAAATCTTAGTCATGATTTCCTGAGGAACTGAGTCAGGGATTTAAGTCGTCAAACTAGTAGATTAAAAAATTGATCCTAAGTTCATGCTTTTCTACAATACGAAATAAATAGAGTTATCTATGCAAAGTTCAAAAATATGATGGGAAAACTAGATCAGAGTCATGTGCATAAATCATTTTTAAGTAGGGAGTAAATTTGGTTAGGTTTAGGGGAAATGGGAGAATGGATGCTTAAATGGGTAATTTTGGACTTGAAAACTTTATATAGGCTTTAGGATGAAGGCCAAAATGATTTATCATTGAGTTTGGATTCATGTTTTTTGAAAATATTGTTCGAGTCTAGTGCTTAGTCAAGTAACATTTGATATTATTAGCTACGTGCATCTATATATTTTGGATATGTTGATTTGTATTTAATGCTTAAACTGAGTATGTTTTTCCTTTAAAATTCTAGCTCAAAATGTGGGAAGTACAAGTCAACATCCGGGAGGTAACAATTCGTACTTCAGATTTCCTTCCTTTTTTTCCTATTGATTGATACTTTAGTTATATCATATAGATAAACTTTCCACTTTTAGTTAGAATATGAAATTATTTATGCTTACCATCTAGAATAACAGCCTGTTAAATTTGACAAGATCCAAAAATTGGATTAATGAGAAGATATGGTAATTAGGAGGATAATTCTTCATTGGTAGAAAAGTCAAGATAGCACCTTTTGTAGGTGAAATTTAGGTGAACCATAAATTGATTTCACAAGGTAAATCTTGACATTTTGACATATTATGATGTCATGGATGACATCAATAGGAAGAATTCACTCCTATAAATAGGTAGCTCCTATATCATTTGTGAAACACCTCTAATTTGCCTTCTCATCTCCTAAGACATTTGTTCTTCTTTCTCTCTTGTACTATTTCACTTATACTCTTTTAGAGTGAAATAAATATTGATTGGTTGTGTCCGAGGTGTAGGCAAAAGAAAACAAAAGTTTGCCGAACCTCGTTAATTCCTGGTGTTCTTTTTGTTGTTGTCTCATTTACTATTTGTTAGCTACCTTTAGATATAGTAGTTGTGATTCCATCACTCTATATATTCGGGTTCCGCAACAATTGGTATCAGAGCCAAGGTATTATCTGAGTATGCTCTGTGGTTGCAGCATAGTCTGAACTTCCACATCAAAAAAAGATTTACTTTGGTCTTTGCATTGTTAGCTAGTAAATAGTATTTGTAGTAAAATGGGAGACAAGAAAAATGATGAGTCCACATCAAGTGTCAATAATACGTCATCATTGACATCTTCGCTTATGACAAGAATTGTGTCAAATGCGAAATTTGCAGTTGAAATTTTTGACGGGTAGGACATTTCGGAATGTGGCAAGGCGAGGTCCTTGATGTTCTTTTTCAACAAGAGCTAGATGTTGCCATTGAAGAAAAGAAACCAGACGGTGTAGGAGAAGAAGATTGAAAGATTATCAACCGAGTTGCTTGCGGTACCATTCGATCTTACCCTGCAAGAGAACAAAGTATCCATACACGAAGGAAACATCTGCAAATAAATTATGGAATTCATTGGAGGAGAAATCCTTGAAGAAAAACAGTCAAAATAAGCTTTACATGAAAAGAAGACTGTTATGCTTCACTTATATTCCTGATAGCACAATGAATGATCATATCACCAGCTTTAATAAGTTGGCGACAGATTTGCGGAATATGGACGTGATTTTTACGGATGGAGATATGGCCTTAATGTTGTTAAGTTCACTTCCCGATGAGTTCGAGCATCTTGAAACGACTCTACTGCATGGGAATGATGAAGTATCTCTCAAAGAAGTTTGTTCGGCCTTATACAGTTATGAACAAAGAAAGAGAGAAAAACCAAAAGGCGGAGAAGCAGAAGCACTAGTTGCGAGAGGTCGTTCTCAAAATCATATGCGAACGAAGAAAGGGAGTTCCAAGTCAAGATCGAGACTCAGCAAAGATGAATGTGCCTTTTGCCAAGAAAAATGGCATTGGAAGAAAGACTGCCCAAAGTTGAATAGCAAAGCCAAATCAAATAATGGGAAGGCTGTCATGGATTCAAATGTGGCTGATTGTGATGATTCCGATTACTCACTAGTTACAACAGATCCATCTAAATCACCTGATGTATGGTTGATGGATTCAGCTTGTAGTTATCATATGTGTCCCAATTGGGACTGGTTTATTTATTTACAAGAAGGAGAATGTGGAGTTATTCACACTGTAAACAATAATCCTCTTACCGCATATGGTGTTGGTTCAATCCGATTAAGGAACCATGATGGATTAACTAGAACATTAACAGATGTTCGATATGTACCAGATTTGAAGAAAAATCTTATTTCTGTAGGAGCCCTAGAATCAAAGGGGTTCAAAGTCATTGAAGATAATGGCGTGATGAGAATATGCTCTGGTGCACTGGTGGTAATGAAGGCAATTCGAAGAAATAATAACATGTACCACTATCAAGGTAGTACAGTTATTGGGACAGCGGCAACAACATCCAATGACGAGAAGGAGGCAGAAATGACCAAGCTGTGGCATATGCACTTGGGGCATGCTGGAGGGAAATCCTTGAAAACTTTATCAGATCAAGGATTGCTAAAAGGAGTAAAAACTTGCAACTTGGAGTTTTGTGAGCATTATATCAAGGGAAATCAAACAAAGGTTAAATTTGGAACAGCTATCCATAATACTAAAGGTATTTTGGATTATGTTCATTCGGATGTTTGGGGTGCTTCCAAAACACCTTCATTAGGTGGGAAACACTATTTTGTAACCTTTGTTGATGACTTTTCTCGAAGATTGTGGGTGTATACGATGAAAACAAAAGATGAAGTATTAGGAATTTTTCTCAAATGGAAGGCGATGATAGAAACTCAAAGTGGCAGAAAGATCAAGTGTCTTCACACAAACAATGGTGGCGAATACAAAAAATGATCTTTTTCAGAAAATTTGTGAGGAAAATGGCATCGTTAGACATTTCACCATCAAAAATACACCACAACAGAATTGAGTGGCAGAACGCATGAACCGAACTTTGCTGGAGAAAGTTCGGTGTATGTTGTCCAATGCTGGCTTGGGCAAAGAATTTTGAGCTGAGGCAATAACATATGCGTGCCACCTCAGTAATCGTCTACTATCTGCTGCTATTGGTGGGAAGACACCATTTGAAAAATGGTATGGAAAACCTGCTGAAGATTATGGTTCTTTATATATATTTGGCTCAATTGCATATTATCGTGCAAGAGAGTCAAAATTGGACCAAAGAGCAAAGAAAACTTTATTTATGGGAATTAATTCTGGAGTCAAAAGATACCGTTTATGGTGTCCAGAGACAAGAAAAGTCATTTTCAGCAGGGATGTTACCTTTGATGAATCTACCTTGAAAAATAAGGTAACAGTTGAAGAAGTCAAACAAATTGATGGTGCTTCAAAGCAGGTGGAGTTTGAGGGAAAGATAATTTTCCCAACTCAGGGATCAAACGAGGAAACAACATAAGATTTTCCTCTTGAAGGAGAGCCAGTCGAAGAGGAGGTTCCATATCAAGAACCTCAACCACAACTTGAATCAATAGCAACCGGCAAGCCAAAAAGGACAATTAGAAAACCTGCTCGACTCATAGATATGGTGGCTTGTGCGGACTCAATTGCAGCTGATGACATTCCTACCACTTATAAAGACGCAGTCCAAAGTTCAGAAGAAGATAAGTGGAGGATTGCTATGGATGAAGAAATGCAGTCCCTTCATCAGAATCATACATGGAGATTGGTCAATCTTCCGGAGGGCAAGAAAGCAATTGGGTGCAAATGGGTATTTGCAAAGAAAGAAGGATTTCCTAACCAAGAAGATGTTCGCTACAAAGCAAGATTGGTGGCCAAAGGATATGCTCAAAAGGAGGGAATTGATTATAATGAGGTGTTTTCTCTAGTTGTGAAACACTCCTCCATTAGAGCTTTGTTGGCTTTGGTAGCACAGTTGAATTTAGAACTAGTTCAATTGGATGTAAAAACGGTTTTTTTACATGGAGACTTGGAAGAGGAAATCTATATGGCTCAGCTAGAAGGATTCAAAGTTGATGGAAAAGAAAATATGGTGTGCAAACTTGAAAAATCATTGTACGGATTGAAACAATCTTCTAGACAATGGTACAAACGATTTGACAAGTTTATGTTGCAGCGAAGGTACATAAGAAGCAAATACGATCATTGTGTGTATTTGCGCAAGCTTGAAGATAATTCCTTAAATATCTTCTCCTATATGTTGATGATATGTTGATAGCTTCTAAGAGTCAAGAGAAAATTGAGAAGCTAAAAATTCAACTAAGAAAAGAGTTGAGATGAAGGATTTGGGTTAGGCAAAGAAGATTCTTGGCATGGAGATAAAAAGAGATAGACATTCAAATAAGCTCTATTTATCTCAAAAGGAATATTTGAAGAGAGTACTAAAGCGATTCGGTATGAATAAAAAAACGAAGTCGGTTAACACTCCGCTTGCTCCTCATTTTAAGCTTAGTGATGCTATGTTACCTAATAATGAAACTGAACTAGAATATATGTCAAGAGTACCATACGCTAATGCTATTGGTAGCTTGATGTATGCAATGGTCTGCACAAGGCCAGATATTTCACACGCTGTTGGAGTTGTAAGCAGGTACATGCATAATCCTGGAAAGGATCATTGGCAGACTGTAAAATGGATTCTACGGTACATTCATAACACTGTAGATGTTGGTTTGGTTTTTGAGCAGAAAGATAGTCAATATCTTGTTGGATATTGTGACTTAGATTATGCAGGCGATTTGGACAAACGAAGATCAACTACTGGTTATGTTTTCACTATTGCAAATGCACCAGTTAGTTGGAAGTCTACTTTGCAGTCAACAGTTGCTTTGTCTACCACTGAGGCAGAGAACATGGCAATTACAGAGGTTGTGAAGGAAACAATTTGGCTTCAAGGATTGCTTAGAGAGCTTGGTATTGGACAAGACGGAATCACAATATTTTGTGATAGTCAGAGTGCTATTCAATTAGCAAAGAACCAAGTTTATCATGCAAGGACGAAGCACATTGATGTTCGATATCATTTCATACGAGACATCATAGAAGATGGTGGAGTCATAATGCAGAAAATTCATACTATGGATAATCGTGCCGATATGTTGACAAAAGTGGAAACTGCGATCAAGTTTCAGCATGTTTGAACTTGATCAACATTGTTGAACATTGAAGATTAAGGTTGAAGACACAATCAAAATTGTTGTTGAGAGAAAGTTGAAAATGGAAAATCTTGCCAAGGTGGAGATTTGTTAAATTTGACAAGATTCAAAAATTTGATTAATGAGAAGATATGGTAATTAGGAGGATAATTCTTCATTGGTAGAAAAGTCAAGATAACACCTTTTGTAGGTGAAATTTAGGTGAACCATAAATTGATTTCACAAGGTAATCTTGACATTTTGACATATTGTGATGTCATGGATGACATCAATAGGAAGAATTCACTCCTATAAATAGGTAGCTCCTATATCATTTGTGAAACACCTCTAATTTGCCTTCTCATCTCCTAAGACATTTGTTCTTCTTTGTCTCTTGTACTATTTCACTTATACTCTTTTGGAGTGAAATAAATATTGATTGGTTGTGTCCGAGGAGTAGGCAAAAGGAAATAAAAGTTTGCCGAACCTCGTTAATTCCTGTTGTTCTTTTTGTTATTGTCTCATTTACTATTTATTAGCTACCTTTAGATATAGTAGTTGTGATTCCATCACTCTCTATATATTCGGCTTCCGCAACACAGCCAACATCACTCCCTTAGCTCTTTCCACTGTCATGCTTGGTATTATTGAAATTTCTTTATATTTTATCTTAACGTAAGTGTAATTAATGAATACTACATGCAATTTGAAATAGATTTACCTCTTCCTTAACTAATATAATCCTCCAGTGAATACGCACATACTTTGCTACTCAAAGCCAAGATGAATGGTGAACTGATGTCCTTGAATGAATCCTAGCTTCTTATTCTTCCTTAGGTTGAGAGAGAAATTGGAGAGTGAATTTGGTTAGGTTTTTGGGAAATAGGGGAATGTATGTTTAAGTGGGTAATTTAGGACTTTGAAAACTTTATATAGGCTTTAGGATGAAGGCCGAAACGATTTATCATTAAGTTTGGATTCATGTTTTCTAAAAATGTTGTTCGAGTCTAGTGTTTATCCAAGTAACATTTGATATCATTAAATGCGTGCTTCTATGTATTTTGGATATGTTGATTTGTGGGTAATGCTTAAACAGAGAAAAAACTGAGTATGTTTTTTCCTTTTAAATCTAGCTTCAGTTGTGGAAAATGCACCTCCAGATCCGAAAGGTAACAATTAGTACTTTAGATTTCCTTCCTTTTTTCCTACTGATGTGAATTCTTGAAGTGTGTTTTAGATAACAATTACTTACTGTTTCTTCTTCTTCTGTATCTCTTCTAGCTTTGGAGAACAGCGTTGTCACCCTAAAAGTCATTGAAAAGAAAATGAAGAAGGTGGATTCAAAAATGGCTTATTCTGAACAAGAAGCAAATAAGGTCATAGAGTCCTTAGGGAACAGAATAGGATTCATCCTTTCTAATTCAGGAGGATGGATTTTCTATGAACATATTCATCTATCATGCGCAATTGCTGGATTGATCACGTTTGTATCCCTACTCAGCTTATTCGGAGGATTAGCCATTGCTATTTGGGCAGCAAGAGAAGAACTGAAAAGAATGATTCCAGCTATTGAAAATTTGGATCAAGAAAGAAAACAGTTGGCCGAAGAAGCAGAAGTGATTAAAACAAAAGAGGAGGCAAGAAGTTCAATGACTAGTCGAGAGGGAATGGTTAATAATGATCGTCTACATGCTGAAGTCCAACGTGGTGCAGTGATTTCACGTTGTGACATGATAATGAATTCTAAAAACTATATGTGTAGGTTTGAAAGGTATAACAGGCTCTTCATTTGGGCTGCCATCTGCTGTGTAATCTTCAATGGCGCTTGCATATGTTGTGTTGCTTATGTCACATATTGCCGTAAGTTATTTTTATGTCTTCTCTTAAATGAATATGGTAACTTAGATTGCATTAACCGTGTTATATACATGTCAATGATAAACATTTGTTTTACAGGTGTTGCTGCGTTAAGGTGTACAAACCCTATGATGCCATTACCTGGAGAATCAGTAAGTTATCGAGTTGAATTTACGGATTAAGTAAATGTATTTTTGGATTTTTTGAACTTAAGTTGATTGATTGCAGGAACACATGTTTAATTATGGTGTCATACAAAATGTCCCTGCTCCTCATTTTGTGCCGGTTTTGGCACCAACCATGGTATGTAAGTTCAACTCTTGAAATACTTGCTATATTTATTTTCATATTTTTGTCAATACTGATTTAATCTTTGAATGGGTGGGTCTTTTCTTGAATTTGCTTATTTTAATTGAAATTTCAGGTAGGTGGTCCTTGCTCATCTAGTTTTGGTTCTGAGTTCTTACATCCAGGTATACACATTGTTACACATATTTGGAATTAGGATGAATAACAGAAATTCAGGAAATTAGTTGAGCCACGTCAGAAATTAGTTAATTAATACCGAGTTAGTTAAAGTTGTTAAGACTATTGTTGAAACAGTTAGTAGATATTTTCCTTTCAACTAATTCAATTGTAAATCCTATATAGTTCTGAATTGTAAAGGGTTTCAGCATGAATATACAATACAACTCATTTCTCTCTTAAAATCTACATTTTCCTTCTTCTCTTCTTCTCTGTTTTTCCATTGTTCTTAACTGTTCTTTAGCAGTTACTTCTTTCAATTCTCGAATCTTAGTTGATTCCTGCAATTGAGGTAACATTGGTATCAAAGCTACACTTTCCTTGGCAACAATGACAAAGAACACAAGATTAACTGAAGCTTCTGGTAACAGTGAAGTAGGTGAATTGCGTGAATTGATGCAGAAGGTATTATCAGAAGTGGGAAATCTTGCAGGTGAAGTGTCAAGTCTCAAGAAATTGGATCAGGTTGTAGTTGAATTAAGGGAACAATTAGCAGTTTCTGGGGAAAACCGCAGGGGAAAAACACCAATGGATCATCCAGAAAGGGAGGAGGTGCCGGATGCAAGGAGGGTGTTTGATGAAAGGTCTCAAAGGGAGAAAAGTTCCAATAGTTTCACCAATCACCATTCTCATTTTCCTCGATGGTCAAGGATGGAGTTCTTAAGGTTTTCTGGAGAAGATCTTAGGTCTTGGTTATTCAGGATAGAACAGTTCTTTAATATGGAGAATATTCCTATGGATGAGAGGATAGGAATTGCAGCTTTACAGTTTGAGGGTGAGGCTGTTCAATGGCATTTGTCATTCATGAAGTACAGGCAGTACTTACAGTCACCAACTTGGAATGAGTATATGATGTCTCTAGTGGAAAGATTTGGAGCAGACTACGATGATTCCATGGAGGAGATCAAGAAGGTGAAGCAAACAGGTTGTGTCAAGGACTATCAAGCAATATTTGAGAGGAATTTGACAAGGGTCAATCTGTCTCAAGAGAATGCCATTAGTGTTTCATTGGAGGGTTGAAAACATGAGCTCAATATGGCAGCAATGGAAAATCCTAAGACTCTATTCAAGTGTACAAATCAAGCAAGAATGCAGTAAGCTTATCTGGCCGCTATCAAACAATCGTAGCCCCAGTGCAAATAGCAAGCTAATAGAAGGTATGAAGTGAGCAGAAGTTTCAAAGCAAATCACCATTTACTACCGACTCCCACTGTGGGTATCTAATGGCTTCAAAAGGGTCAATAGGAGAACTTTGAGTAATAGAGGAGATGAATGATAGAAGATCCAAAGGTCTTTGCTACTTTTGTCCAGAAAGTATACGTTTGGTCATAAATGCAAGAACTTGAAACAGTTTTGTTGGAGGTTGAGGAATAGAAGAATTAAAGGGAGGACTCCAGGAGGTTGGGCATCAGGAGAACAGAAAATGGAGATACAAGCTTTGGCAGATAGATCTCTGTTTCATGCTCTAAATGGATCATAGGGGTAAACTTTAAAGGTTACTGGATACCATGCTAAGAAACTTCCAATTTTTGATTTACACCGGAGTCTTCACAACTTTTTGATCCCGAGTTAGTAAAGGTGGGGATGTGAAAGTAAGATCTACTCTACCTCAAAGTGTGGCTGAGCTAATGGAAATAAATCAGTGGAGCAAGTGTGCACAATCTCGTGGTTGCTGCAAGAGCTGAATTCAAACTGATTTTCTGCTATACCATTGGGTCTTTGTGGGGTAGTACTGGGAGTGCAATGGTTGCTGACTCTGGGAGATATTAAGATGAACTTTAGAACTCTAACTAGGGAATTTTTTATCGTGGAGGAAACATGTCTCATGGGTGCAGGAAGGCAGGTTATTCTTCCTGGAGCTGGGAAATTAGCTAATGTCAGGTAATCACTTCATTGTGCATGATACAGGTTGTTCCTAGACATGAAAGAGAACGCAGTGGTATGCACTGGAGACTAGAATCAACATATCAGGACCCTAGGTTGTTAGAACGTTGCGCAGGAGTTTAAGCTTTATTTGATGAGCCTAAAGAGTTACCTCCATTTAGAGGAACTTTGAATCATAGAATGTGGTTACAGCAAGGGGTGGAACCAGTGAATAAGCGACCTAACAGGTCCCCCTCCTATTAAGAAGGAATTATTGAAATTTGGTTCAAAAGATGCTTGATCAAGGTGTAATACAACCAAGTTGTAGTCCCTTTGCCTGTCCTGTTGTGTTGGTGGGGAAGAAAGATGGAACTTGGAGAATGTGTGTGGACTATAGGATTTAATAAGTAATACTGTTAGATAAAGTTTCCAATTCCACTGTTGAAGACTTTAGATGAATTGGGAGGGTCAAGATCTTTTCAAAAATTATCTAGATCAGGATATCACCAACTAAGAATGGCTGTAGAAGATGTGCCAAAACAACATTTAGAACCATGAGGACTTTGAGTATTTGGTGATGCCATTTTGGCCTATCTAATGCACCAACAACATTTCAAGGCTTTATGAATTTTGTTGTTAAAAGTTTTTTTAAGGAAACATGTATTAGTCTTCTTTGATGATATTCTTATATATAGCAAGAACTTGGAGGACCACTTGAGACACCTCAGATCTGTTTTGAGGAATTGCAAACACAATTATTCGCAAAAGAGAGTAAGTGTTTCTTGGGTGAGAGGATAGAGTACTTGGGCTTTCATAACTATGAACGGATTTCTACGAGATCCACAAAAGGTGGAAGCAGTAAAAAATTTGCCTAAACAGCCACCCTCAAGCAATTGAGAGGTTTTTGGTCTAGCGGTTATTACAGAAGATTCATCCAAGGATTTGGGTCATTTCTAGACATTAACAGATCTATTGAAGAGACAAGTTTAAGTGGTCGAAAGAAGCAACCATGGTTTCGAACAAATTAAGGATTCCCTAACAAAGCTCCTGTCTTAGCTTACCGGATGCTACAAGACATTTGTGGTGGAGACAGATGAAGTGGTTTATGGTATTGGAGTTGTACCTTTATGGCAGGAGGGCTCATCCCATGCCTCATTGTAGTCTCTCTTCACCTAAAATAGAGCATTTGTCTGTTTTATGAGTGAGAATTAATGGCTATTGTTCAGCTGCTGTTACAAAGTGGTCTCAGTTACTGTCTGGGTCAGAATCACAGTTCACAGATGATTCAAAGAAAGCTGTTGAATTCCTGATGGAACAATATACACAACTAACTCTCAGTTATTAGGTTGACAAGTTGATGCTGTTTGACTAATAGAATACAAGAAGTGGGTAAACAGAACAAGGTTACCAGATGCCCTTGTAAGTCGTCACTGTTTGCTGAGTGTTGTAGCATTGGTAATTAATTCTAATGTCCAATTTGATATCTCCTAAGGCTTTCGTGGATAGCTGTGGGATGAATGGGACATTCTGAGCCTTAAAACTTTTAAATTGAGCGATATAAGGTTGACACACAGCTGTGTATAAACATTCACTTGGCAACAAACCAATGAGAAAGAAGGAAGGCTAGTGTTGGTAAGGTCCACGAGTTGATGGAGGCAGATCATGACTTATGGCATTCTCTTCCTCTCGGAAGGAGGCCACTTTCTGGGGTCGTTGGAAGCATACTTTGAAGGGTTGCTCACACTTTTTACTGGAAGCGTGCTATTAGATATGTGGCGGAGTTTGTTCGAAGTTGATACTTGTCAATAGGAACAAGTCTCGACTTAGCAGCATATCCGGATCATGTGCGCCTCACAATTGCCTTGAGGTTGTATGGTCACTAATTAGTATGGATTTCTATTGAGGTCTTCCCCAAAGTCAAATGGTTATGCAGTCTGATCTTGGTCGTGGTGGATTAAGGATTAAAGCAGTATGCTCATTTTTATGCCTCTCAACATCCTTATACTGCAAATTTGTAGCTGGGGTAGTTATGATATGTTGTATGGCTCATGGACTACCTGATGCAGATCACAAGTGATAGGATGCTGTGTTTTTAAGTGTTCTTTTAGGAAGGACCTGATTTTTTACTATCCAGGGAGTTAAAAACATTTCATGTCAGCCTACATCTCTAATCGATGGGCCGGACTGAAGTGTTGAACGCGTATAGAGACTTTACGGTGTTTCTGTAATGAGGATGCTACCAATGGTTTTCTTGCTTAGCCATGGCGAGTATGGTACAAACTCTTATCATTCTGCTAGACCAGACTACTCCCTATGAGGCTATATGGCAAGACACACCATTTACATCTACCATACCTACAGGAGAATCAAATTCTCTGAGGTAGATAATACATTGCTCAACAGGGAATTGAAGCTACAACTACTTTGGCCCCATATGTGAGGGCAAAACTTCGAATGACAGCAGAGCAGATTTTCATAGAAGTGATAGGGTGTTTAACGTGGTGATTGGGTGTATTCTAAAATTCAGCCATATAAAACAGACAACTGTGTCAGCTCAACAATTTCACAACTTGCTGGCAAGGTATTATGGTCCATTTCAAGTGCTCAAAGAGTGTGACCAGTGGCTTACACATTGCTATTTTCAGATTCAGTGAAAATTCATCCTACTGTCATGTATCACTAATTGAAGAAATGCCATGAAGTTCCTGATCTTGGGAGTTTTCACATGCATTGAAGGTCAGATTTCCTCAGTTTGATCCTTGAGGACAAGAATCTGTATGGAGGGAGTATTGTTACCACATTTGGAATTAGGAATATAACAGAAATTCAGGAATTAGTTGAGCAACGTCAGAAATTAGTTAGTTAATACCGAGTTAGTTAAAGTTGTTAAGACTATTGTTGAAAAGTTTAGTAGATATTTTCCTTTAACTAATTTCAATTGTAAATCTTTTATAGTTCTGAATTGTAGAGGGTTCAACATGAATATACAATACAATCATTTCTCTCTTAAAATCTACATTTCTTCTTCTTTCTTCTCTGTTTTTTCATTGTTAAGTGTTCTTTAGCAGTTACTTCTTTCAATCCTCGAATCTGTTTTGATTCCTGCTATTGAGGTAACACACATCACACATACCACATTCTAGATGGATGAACTACGCAATCATTAAAAATGCTTGAGTTTTGATTACAAGAATGACTAAAATTATATGGATCATCTGAATATATTGATCGAACTCATTTGAATATTTCACTTTTTCTAATTGTTCTTCTCCATTTTCGTTTTTGTTTTGCTCTTTAGAATTTTGCAGTGAAACAGTGGCTGAAGAGGCACATAATGGAGGCAGGACTGAGAAGGAAGCAACTCAGAATGCCTCGTCTCACGGCCGTGAGCCGCAGCTGTTTGTGAAAGCGAAAAGGCTAAAGATGCAGTGCAGTTCTATAAACATGCTTTCGGTGTGAGGAGGTGGGACGTGTGATCACCCTAAGAGGAAGTCGAGCAGGAGACACACTTATTCTCAGTTGAACACTCAAGATTGGTTGATCTATCTTCGTTGTCTCTGACCTTACTGATGAGGACTCTACTGCTCCTGTGAAGACTGCTTTGACTGGATATGTTTTCTACTTGGAGACTGTGGATGTTAGTTCTGCTACGGCCAAGGCTATCGCTGCTGGTGCAATTGCTGAAATTAAAGCAGAAGATGGTGGTGCTGATGGTGGTCAGGTTGGGGCGAAGCTGATTGATCCTTATGGAAATGTGTGGTTGGTCTGCTCACCAGTGAAGGAATCTGAGTAATTGATGAAGTCCATTGATAATTACACTCTCTTGTTCAGTTGCTTTTTTTTTACTGCTTTCAATTAAATTCCAGTTTTGTATACCGATGATGAAACTCTCATATCAGCTGTTGGTAAGTGTTTATGGCGTTGAACTTTTTTGGAGATCGATCTCCATAGTTGATTTTGAACAGTGAAGACTTTTGTCTGTAGTTATCTCAAGAAGTGTAAGTGTTCTCTGCTGGTGCAATTGCTGAAATTAAAGCAGAAGACGGTAGTGCTGATGGTGGTTGTGTTGGGTAAAGTTGATTGATCCTTATGGCAATGTCTGGTTGGTCTGCTCACCAGTGAAGGAAACTGAGTAATTGGTGAAGTCCATTGCTAATTACACACTTGTTCAATAGCTTTTATGTTTTACTGCTTTCAATTAAATTCTGGTTTTGTATACCGATGATGAAACATTCATATTAGCTCTTTCTAGGTGTTAATGGTGTTGAACTTTTTTGGAGGATTAATGTCCATTGTTGATTTTGAACATTGAAGACTTTTGTCTTTAGTTATCAGAAGATGTATAAGTGTTCTCTATTATCCTACCATTTGTGCTGTCATGAGATAATTCATGAATTTTTTATTGTTTTTTGTCAAATATGGCTAAGTGGCCTTTTTTATTTATGAGAAAAGCCCAAAGAGGTTCAGACCCATCCAAACGGAAACAGGTCTTGCTCATCTTCTCTGATCCAGCCATTTCTGGAGTCATGGCTTAGGCGTTGTGAATTAGTCAGAGTTGATGTTCTTCTCCAGGTAACCCACCTACTTAACAGTTCTTTTTTAAATGCAATTTCTTCGTCTTTGCTCTTGATATGTTTGTTTCATGCATTTCCGTAGTGTGTGGGAGAACCAATGACTCACTTGGAATCTATTGCTTCCTCTGCGGTATGTTTTTTCTGCTGCACATGTAAATTGTGTATTCCTGTCAAAGACATCCTTACCAGACCTTCTCACCATAAAATGCCGTCACATTCTCTAGTGCAGAAAACTTAATTTATAACCTTTTACTGATGATGAAGACTGATAGCTAAGTATAGGCCACCGATGCCAATTTTGTCTGTTGTCATTCCTCGTCTCAAGACAAACCAACTCCACTGGACTTTCAGTGGTGCATTTCAGGTAATCATGTTTCTTAAACGGCTTCCTTTAAAAAAAAATCAACTTCAATGTTCATTGATATTACCATCATGTTACCTGTGCCAAATTGAAGTGCATCTTTTACCATATGTATAACAAGTCAAGCTCCTGCTATATGCATTTGTCCCTAACAAAATGTGGTACATCTGTTTTCACTCATTGATGATATATTGTTCTTCGAACTAGATGGTTCGATGATGACACATCTTTATTAGAGATAATCTATTTCATTCTACCTCCTACGGATGTGTGCATTATTTTCTGGTCAGATGTTAAGGCGGTGTTTGCTCGAAAAAATGAAACCCAGTTTTTACAAAAATTGTGTTCCGAAGAAACACCCAGTAATTCTGTTGTGAAGCAACTATTTGAATCCTGTTAGACTGTCTATTTTCCCAACTACTTCTTAATTACTCAGTCTGATGCTTGGTGTTAGAAAAGGTTTATTGGGATGCCAATACAGCTCTTTTTCTGATGCTTACTTTTTTCATTCTTTAATTCATATTTATCATTGATGATGTATCATTGTTCAAATAGAAAATGAAACTGATTTTATTGCATTGATGACTTAAATGACAGGCTAGGCAGTCTCTTATTGTTGGAGGGATTTTCCTCATCCTTGCAGATCCAAGACATCCGGTATGAAATTTTCATCTGTTCCTCCCTAAATAAGTGATTTCTTTCTAGAGCTACTGCAGTTCTTTTATGATAGGTCCGAAATCACGTTCGGTGGAGATTATCTCTAGTTGCCTCGAATCGGGAGTGTCTGGTATGGTACCATATTTTAGCACTAGCTATGGGGGCAGAGTTGATGTCTGTGTAGTCTGTAGTGTCAAATTGGCCATTTGATTAACTAAAATGAGCATGTTCGGGAAAAAAACTTGAAACTATTGTAAAGGGAAACCTGGAGTACTAACCTCGATTATGTGCGAGTTGGGAAAGGGCAGACCAGGTTGGGTCTTATCTTGCATTCTGCAAGAGACTGTTTCCGCAGCGTGAACCTGTGATCTCCTAGTCACACTGCAGAAGCTTTTACCATTGCGCCAAGGCTTCAAATGTTGTCACTTGTCAATAAGCAAAAAGAAAAACTTCATAAAACTAAAAAAAGAAGCAACTAATGGACATCGAACCAGGGAAGACTTACACTAAGACATCTGCATTTTATATATTTGTGTATATATAGAGACTTTTTGTTGTTACTTTTTTCTTCCAAATAAAAGAATGCCTCTGTAATGTAAGTAGACCTGTGGAAAATATTCTCTCAAGTAATTTACCTGTTTTACATTTGTAAATAAAGTTGCTACTTTCATCCTACCAAGTATGATTTGATATAATTTAGGATGGGAAATGAATTAGACAAATAGACCAGGCTTAACTGAGTGGTAGAATATGGTAGGAATAGATTTAACTTTTTAAGTTATATATGCTGTTAGTGTAATGGTTTAGTAAATTTTAACCCGCGATAGCAGGTTAGTTGCCATTTTAATCAGTTTACAAATTAATATGTATCAAGAGATTTACTTGTAATTACCTCATAAGTGACTTGGTTGTGTAAGTACGTTTTACAATCTCAGTCCATAAGACTTAAAATGGTGTTCTTCAAAAGCTTGTTAGTAGCCTTCTGTGTGATCCTTTGTTTGAAAGATGCTGAGTGGCTGGAACTAAGCTGATCAAGAACATTGACACCACTGAGCCATTACTTCTGTTGTTGTGTATATTAGTGGGCACGATTTGACTTTTCATGGGGAGATGCCAAATTTCACCAAGAGACATTGGAAAATCTAAGGGCAGCTGTCAAAAAATCAAAGAAGCTCTGTGCGTTAAGCTCGGTTGCTCCTGCTATTCCTACCAAGTTGAACTTCTCTGTTTATACAAGTCTGAATATATAACCTCTAAAATTTAATATGGCCAACTATTCTCCTTCTCTTTTAAGGTTATGCTAGACACTGGTGGTCCTGAATTACAAGTTGTCAATAAGAGCAAACACCCAATTTTACTCCAAGCAGATTCCTTAGTTGTCCTGACACATGATCAAGATAAAAATCTACTGCCAATAAATTTTAGTGGCCTATCAAATGTAATTTCCCCAAGGCAAAAAGTATGTCTAGTCTGGGAGTTTATCGGAACTGCACCTCCAGGCTTCCTATAGCATAATGCCATAACATGCATAAAAGTACATTTTGAGGTTGAATTGACTCTTATCAGGGGAACCGTAGCAGTAGGTGGAGATTTTAGACTCTGTGCAATTCACATCATGTTATCAAATTCCACCTTCTTACTCTTGTCCAGGGAAATTTAAGTCAGTCAATCCCTTACTTGATCATCAGCAAACAATAGCTATTAATTTGCATGGCGGTTAAAGATTGTGGACACTAAAACAAGGTTGTAGTATGATCCATAGGGGTTGGTAAATAAGAGACATATGGGCTTAAGGAAGCCAAGGCTTCTGCAGAACTGGGGAATCAACTGATGACAAGTTTATCAAAAAAGAAATCCAATTTCAAAAGTTAGAGTGATAGCTGGAAAATTACATCCGAGACTGTAAACGTAGAAGCATACTGATTTTAGTTCCTATCTTTGCATGAACTATGGCATGTTCTGCTAAATTTTCATGATTTCGCAGTCAGTGAAGAAAGGAGACAGTATTTTCATTGGTCAGTACTTGTTCACGGGAAGTGAGACTACCTCTGTGTGGCTAGAGGTGAGGCAGCATTGAAAAACAAATAATTTAAGGGTTTGGACCAGCGAGATGATCGTTTTTATTTCATTTCAGAAATGTGAGAAAACTTTGTACCCCATCACTGTTCAATCCCCTCTACCCCTTCTCACAACACACAACAACCCCAAAATAATGTGTGTGTGCACGGTCATGCGTGTCTCTGTGTGTGTGAGAGAGGGAGAGAGCGCCAAAGCTAGAGTATGGCACTTTGCTCTCACTTGTGACAGCATAGTGTAATTACTGTTAGAGTTACATGGGCCTTCCGTTTAGACTTTCTGCTGATGCAGGAAATTGATGTGAAAAAGAAGTGCAGCATGTGGTCAATGTTATACTAGTTAAATTTCCGCTCTCAAGAGTTCTCTACAATGCAGGTTACAGAGGTGATAGGAGAGGATGTCGTTTGCTTGATTAAAAATTCTGCAACCTTGGCCGGACCATTGTACACATTACATGTCTCCCAGATCCTTATTGAGTTGCCAACTCTCACGGACAAAGATAAGAAGGTCTGTTGTTACCTAATATCGAAGTGTATCATTTTGCAATCAGCTTTCACTCTCTCTAAGTTTATGCCACATCATATTGGTCCGAGAGACTCCAAGTAGTTTGTGTAGGCAGTACGAAAAACTAAATACTTAAGATTATTTGGGAATGAAAATTTGTTTGCTCATTAAGGTTCACATTGTACAGTTTATAAACAACTCTGCAGAACTTATTGGTCAAATTTTGTTTAGAACTATGATACTCTCTAACGGTAAATTTTCACTGTACATCTTGCTATTATTTCAGGTTTTAATCAGTTGGGCGGCTCGAAACAAAATAGATATCCTTTCACTGTCATACACGCGAAATGCCGAAGATGTTCGACATGTAAGGCTATTCTATAGATTCTACTTTCCATTTTATTAATTTCAACATTTCCCTCACCTACGTAAGATCTGGAATTCTCCTATGCTATCACTTCAGAAGCGAAGAAGCATATCTTGTAAAAATCTAGTGGTTCTTCATGTTCTTGTTCAGGCCCGTGAATTTCTATCTAAGCAGGGTGATCTTAATCAAACACAGATTTTTGCTAAGATAGAAAATGTGGAGGTTAGTTACCTGTTGAATACTTAGGGATTTATTTATGAAAAAAACTGCACAGTAGTTGGTACAAATTTTTCCTTGCATTTGCTTATAGGGAATGGGCAACTTTGACGTCTCTCTCTCGAAGCTGATGGCATCATTCTCTCTCGTGGAAATTTAGGGATAGATCTACCACCTGAGAAGGTCAGTGAATTCTCCTCAGTCTTTTCCTGTGACATATTATTGATAATGATAATACAGCCACCTTATTAAAGTGGCATATCATTAATGGACATTCAAATGATCTTCCAATTCAAACATCAAATGGTACAGAGAATTTCTTTTGGGTTGATGTGAGTGAATTTCCCGTTAGGGACGAAAAGTGATATTGTGGATTATGCGAAAATAAATGGGGTCCTGTTTGACGTACATCCATGGGGCGATGTCTCTTACTTAGAGTACTAAAAATGTATTGTGTGCCTTCAGATAATTTTGTGAATTAATTCATGCTTAGATGTCACACTGTTTAATCTGAATGATTCATTGGAAGGGCGATAATACACGACTCCTTTCTGTTATTGATTTAAGAAAAATGTTATAATCTACGTTAAAATGCGTTGTGATTCGAACATCAAATTAAAAGTTGAAAAAGCAACAACAACATATGAAGGGTAATCCCACAAAGTGGGTTTGGGAAAGGTGGTGAATACGTAGACCTAACCCCTACCTTGTGAAGGTAGCAATGTTCTTTTCGAAAGACCCTTGGCTCAAGTAAGGTTGGAAAAGCAAAAAAATATATGAAGAAATAAAGAAAGAGGTAAAAGAAAAGCAACACAGTGTTCGACAAGCAAGGCAAAATGACCAATATGCCCCCATGTACACCATGATATCTGAACACGTTCAAAAATGTTGAGGCACATATAATGAGATACTTTTAAATGTGTTTTGGGTCAACAAATGAGCAAAAAGCTACCTAAATAGTATCTTAATCACATCTAATGATTGATATTGTAGTGTCACAATTCCTGTCACTTAGTCCTAGATAACTTTCATCTGTCCAATTGCAGAATTCTTGAGGAGGTCACCTTTTCTCCTTAATAATTGTTATAGTTGATGCGTTCCGGTGACATTTGCTCTATATGCAGTGAGTGAGAGGTTCAACTCATAGTCGCGTCAGTGAATGAATCTGACAACATCTACTTAAAATCTTGCTTTCTTCTCATTATTACATTAAGGAACAGTTGTTGCACCTAAGAACAAGCTGGAAATCAAATCAATTCCTGGAGCTTGACTTCAAATCATGGATATTACTCATTATTAAACATTTTCTATAACCAAGTACTAGCTTGAATGATAGCATGGAGTTTCAATGGGGATAGAATATGGAGAAGTTGTATTGAGAAGAGTAAAGGTGGACATCAGAAAACATTTTATGCTATATAAGGGTCGAGCATTGATTTGCTTACTAATATGAAGACACATGAATAGATGCAATACTCTAACAAGCAAAGGCAGTGACACATAAAATGAAAGTCCTCACATTGAATTATATGTGGGCTAACAATGTATTTGAATAATCCACGTGTGATTGAATAGTGCCTGATGGGTCCGGTGTTGAACTTATTTTTGCTTCATTAGACTGTTTCATGGTGACCTTCCCATTGACTGTAAGGCATTTTGCAGTTATCTAGTATAGATTTCTTTCTTTCTAACCAGATTATATTAATTACCAGGTGTTCCTATTTCAAGAGGCAGCTGTTCACAGGTGCAATATGGCTGGTAAACCTGCTGTGGTCACTCGTGTTGTGGACAGTATGACTGATTACTTGCGACCCACTCGTGCTGAGGCAACAGATGTTGCCAATGCTGTATTGGATGGTAGCTTCTGTTCTCTGTTGTCACATTAATTTGATATACTAGATTCCTACGAGAAAAACGTGGAATATGTGCTAAATACTTGTGGTAGGTATAAACGTGCCTTTTTTTGCCTTGTCTCCAAGATTCTTCATATCATTTTTCTTTCATCCCAGGTAGTGATGCAATTCTTCTAGGTGCAGAGACCCTGAGAGGTCTATATCCTGTTGAGACTATTTACACTGTTGGTAAAATTTGTGCAGAGGTAAATTTTACCTCATTGCTGTTCTACATATGCCTGATGCCTACCATTGTGAATTCGTTGTCAATGGACCCCCTGATTGTCTTCTTTGAATCTTCTTTTCCTCGTTCTGTCATTTGTTCTTTATACCATAACATTGTAATTATCGACCTTCAGAGTACAATTTCTATTGAGGAGTGAAGACCTCTCCTTCAAGATTCTACATGTCTCATGGAGATAGACGAGCAAAGACTGTACGTTTTGTTTCTTCAACTAAACATAATTAGCGAAGAGAATGCACTCAATCCCATCTACAAATCAACCTAACAATAACATATTGTATCTCCTTTTACAAATTTAAGATCATACTTTGCACGGACTTGTCTCAAAACTTAAAAGTTGAATTACTATTTTGCCCCTCTAATAAATTAAAACTTTTATAATTTTCATATATATAATCTTCTTATTCTCATTCCATAATCTTGACCTTTCAAATTTCTAACACAAATGTAAAAAAAAATAAAAATGAGTAATTATTCCTTATAGACAAGAAATTAAAGTAGATTCATGTATCTTTAAAATTAAATTTCATCTCTATCTTTTTTATATTTATTTTAACAATAATTCATGTGACTTTTCATGTTTCCATAATTTTGTTCTATAAATATAACTTTTTAAAGAAAAACTTTTATTTACCACTCCTACAATGTGTAGGAACTCTAAACATGTGAAATAATGTCACAATTTGAGGTGAGAGTTGTGAGATTCCCTTCTGCAGTCACGAGAATAGACAAGAATTCAATTACTGAAGCATCGAAGCTTGATGTGTTAGTTCTATGCTTATTTGTAGTAAGAATTATAACAAGATTTTTTTGTCTCTCTTCATATAGTTGAATTCTTGTTTTATTAGCAAGTTGCACTAAATTCATATTTGTATTTTGTATGCTCAAATGTTCAGTTTCATTATAGAGACAAAAATAAAATGAAATGCCTAATTATCTTGCTCATCTGTACCTTTTTTTTTTTTGCTTCGTACTTATAATTTTACATATACATTAATTTTCATCTTTAAGAATGAATGTGATAAAATAAGATGTTTACTCTTTTCTTTTCTTTTTATGAAAAAAAAAAGGTGAAACATATAATATTAGATTAATGGTGGATAAGTTATGTATGAAGAGAAAATTCAATTTTATATAAAAATAGTAGTTCTTTATAAATATTCTGATTTTCAAAATATAAATAATAAGACTTTTTACATCATAGTTTTAAATATTTATAGTTAACTAATTAGTTTAAAGTGTTTGTGGATAAAAATTTGATACAATACTTTAAACACATTCATTATAATTATCAAGAGATTCAAAAGGCAAAGTAAAAAAGTTGAAAGGTTTTGTTTTCCTTTCACTCAAAGTTAATCTTACACTATTTCTTCTAACATTATTGTACCAATAAAATGGAACTATCGAGAAATTTAATTTAGATAGTTGTTATTTTTCATTTTTGCTTTGCAAACTTACCTTTGAATTATAAACGAAGTTTATTTTATTAATTTCTCATATTATTATCTCGATGCATTCACTAGGAAGTCAGAAAATTAGAGTGTCACAATGAGTAGTAAAACAAAGTAAGAAATCTCATTAGACATATTTTATTATTTAATAATATTATCTTTTAAGAAATAATACACCCATGGGTTACACGCGCAAAGCGCGTGCTCGGAAACTAGTATTATTATAAGAGGGAACAAAAAAAGTTAAAAGTTGAATTACGATTTTACCCTTATTATAAATTAAAATATTATAAAAATATTTAAGTATTTAATTTAAATATTAAGTTACATTATTTTAATGGAAATGTTAATGACTTTTGCACTTCTTTAGGATAATTCTTAATTAAAATATATAATTTGATTTATTTTCTTGAAATATTTACCCTTTAAATAGATTTTAAATAGATACATGTATATGATTTATCTTCTAAATTAATTTATGTTCTTAATTAATATTTGTCTTTAATTTTTGTAACACTTGACCTTTCAACTTTGTAAGTGAATCTTCATATTCCAAAGCTATATTTTTTCCTATAAATACAATCTTTTAACATTTTTTTTATAGACATATTTATATGTGATACAATTTTTGTGTGTGAAAGACTAGAGAAACTTTAATCAAGTGAAGAAAATTTCAAGGCAAGAACATTTATGTCAAGATTACAAGGCATAATGTGATTCTACTAAAGTATTGAAGCTTGATGTATTTTTTTTTTACTCATTTGTCGAGATCGGAACTATGGTAAGACCCCTCCATAGTTAAATATCACTTCCATTAACTTGTCTTCCAAATATTTTAATTTTTTATGGTCAAAAGTTGAATGTTTATTACTAAAACTTTGTTTCAATTTGCATTATCAAGAAAAAACAGGAAAAAGATTGTCTTAAAATTTTTCTATTTTTCGTTGGTTGCGTATGCTAAACTTGCTCCTATATATGATACTTTTTCTTTGTATTTGTAATTTTGTTTTAAGAATACATTTGATTGAAGGGTGTATTTTTTGCTTTAGAAAATGAGACAAATACAATCATAAAAATAGTGTATAAGACATGCAAAACAATTAATGCCAACAAGATTTTCTAATTTCAAATTATTAATAATTACATTTATGCATTTTAAATTTTAAATATTTGTAAAGAATCATTCTTACATGTGCTTGTGGATAAAATCTATAGTTTTTCAACAATTTTCATTAAAATTATCATGAGATCCAAATCCCGAAGTCAAAAAAATGATGCACCAAAATGCTTAAAAAGTTAGAAGATCTTTTATCCTTTGCCCAAATATTGCTCCTATTACTTTTTTAACAAAAAAATGTAAAATATATTTTAACAAACTTTTAATTATAAGAATACTAATATTGTCATTTTTGACTCTCCATTAAATTAAAATTTGATTTATTTAATTAAATATTAATATTTTATTTGTATAATTACATAATTTAAATATCAATCATTGCACTTTAAATCTTAGTTATTTTCTTCTAATAAGTTTTTTATTTATAAATTTGAATTACTTAATTGCATTCTACTTAATGAGGAAGGAGAATTTCATCTTTTACTAATTAATGTCAAACATTTTATCTTCTTGAAATGTATAAATATTAATTTAATTTCAACATTTTTATGAGACAAAAAAGACATTTTAAGAAAGTTAATCATAAGATAGTGTTTCTCCATTTTTGTTTTTGCTACTTTATTTTATCTTTTAAAACAAAAATTGTTTATCATCAAAAAGACTTCTAATGATATTGTTCAATGAATTAAAGGTGAAGACTAAAGGTTACAAAATTAATTAGGAAACTCATAGGTCTCTTTTATTTTTTTTCCTTTCATCTCCCTTCACCTAAATTTTTCTATTTAAAGTCACCTAGAAATGAAAATTAACTTATAAATCTCATCTGATCTTCTGACTAAAGTATATTAATATG
Source organism: Solanum lycopersicoides (assembly GCA_022817965.1). NCBI lineage: Eukaryota > Viridiplantae > Streptophyta > Magnoliopsida > Solanales > Solanaceae > Solanum > Solanum lycopersicoides. The sequence continues at coordinate 2,474,623 of CM040628.1, read as the reverse complement.
TCAATTCTCTCTTATAAATTAAGATCCATTTTCTCATTTTTGATATATCATCTCTTTTTTTTTTTTTTAATTTCCTTTCTGATCATAGTCATAGATTGCTGAAGAAAAGTTGTCATCAATCTTTATAGAATTGTTAAGGGCAATAACATTATTGTCACTACACCATTTTCGGCCTAAAGCAAACTCCTAACCTCAAAGTTGAATTACTATTTTACCCTTATTTTTATCTCTAAAATAAATTAATATTAATATCTATTTAATTAATTAAATATTAAGTAAAAGTTATATTTAAATTCATGCATCAAATAAGATCTTAATGCATCATATATTCATGTACTAATTGAATGTAGATAATGAAGAGTCTATCAAATACACTCACCACATTATTTAAATTCATTGTGTTATTCAAGTTTGTAATCATCTTGCATTCTACAGTTGGTTAGTCTACATCCCTTGTAAAATTTTCATTACCAGTTTGTAATTATAAGAATTCTGCATATTCATCTTATTTTTGTTGAGAAATATGTAAATTATGATAGTTACAAGATGAATATACTCCAACATGAATAATCTCAAATGTTCATTGTTTGATAATAATCATTATGTCTTTTTCATTGTTTGATAATAATCATTTATCTTTTTAAACCAACATATTTGTACTTTTTCCTTTTTATATGTAATCTCAAATGTTCAAAAAATTCATGTACTTAACTCTTGTAGAGAGGTACAAAATAAGTGCAAAAGTAAAAAATAAAATAAAAAATAATGTATAGTAAAAAAATGACTAAATGATACATTGAATAATACTGTTTTAGAATTCATTATATATATATATATATCAAGAAATATACTTTATCTTTATTCTTAACATATTAATGCCTTCTTTTCTGTTTGTCTTATTTATTATTGTTATATGATTATAGTTTTTTATACATATGATATGTTTCGTCTAGAGTAAGTCATGTTTTGTCTAGAGTAAGTCTACTTTTAACAAAATGTAATTCAATTAGTATGAAAATATATATTTTTGTCTATATATTTTAATGTGATGTCCTGTCTTTATTTATTTCTTTTTTTTTCGTTTGAAATAGTAATTTTTTCTATATATTTGATGGTATACCGCCCAAACATTTTGTAATATTTTTCTTTTAGTATCTTTTTTTATAGACAATTTCTTTTTTGATTATTAAAACTTATGTTTAGTAATTAAAATATATTAATTCCTCTGATAAAATAAAATGTTTATTTTTCATGAAGTATTTAATATATCGAACCTCCAACATCTAACATAAGATTTTCATTTATATTTTATGCAGAGTGTATTCTTATGTTAAACTTACATATGAAAGGACTTAGATTTGAACTTAGTTATATAAACTAAAATTTTCTAATATCAATTACGGGACAAACATGTGATGCACGTTTCGAAAACTAATATATATATATATATATATATATATATATATATATAACCATTTTACATAAACAATATATATTACCTTCATAATTACCATTTATAACATTCTGCTTCCTCTCTCCAATTTTTTTTTCCAATTCTAGCGCTTTAATTTATTAACAGAACAAAAAATAATGTTGTTTTGAAATTTCTTTTACAAATTATTATAAGCTTATTAACTAAAATATTTCTCTTTTCCATTTATAGTAATATAATATATTATATCATATTTCTCTTCAGTAAAACTCTATTATAAAAAAGCTAAATTTGTTGAATAAAGATATCCAAATCCTAAATTAAGTAGACAACTCTATTATAAATGATTTAAATCGTCATAATATACCTATGAAAATTTTAACCTATTGAATACAGTCCAATCATCAACAATTTCTCTCTCGTTCAGAAGGAACCCCTTGTGATTGCTGAGTTCTTCTCATATAATTGGTGAGTTTTTAGCTCTCTTGTGTTTTTTTGGATAAAAATGGAGTCTTTTTAAGTTAATTTATGCTTTTTTGGAAGAATTTTGAGTTATATACTTTTGCTTGTTTGTATTAAATCCTTTTAGTTCTTGTTGTATTTTGCTTATGAAGAGAAAGAAAAAGAGGTTGATTTGGATGAAATTTTGGTTTAACAGATAGTCACAGAATTTATGGAAAAGAAGATGAAAAAGAGGGAAAAGATTTGTTTTTTCCTCTGAAAACCAAATTAAAAGGTAGACTTTAAGAGGGATAATGAAATCTTGGAGTATAAGTATAAAATATTTGCTTTTTACTGCTATAAGCTGTGATACCAATTCTTATTTTGTGATTTTTTTTTTTGACTTATTAGGTGATCATGATACTTGATTTTTTCACATGGTTGGGTTCACTAGTTGAAACAATATGTAAAGGTAGCAATGTTGTTGATGATGATGATAATCGTTTTGAACGTTTGCCTGATTGTCTGGTGATTGATATTCTTAGTAGACTTCCATCACATTCTTTTCTTAGATGTCGATGGGTTTGTAGGCATTGGAGAGCCTTATTAGTCTCATCACAACACTCTTTTACCAATATACATCATCTGTCTAGACATACTACACCTATGTTTATCATACATGATGCTTTAGCCAAAAGGGATTTCGCAAAGCATGGACAAGATGTTTTTGTTTACGGTGAAAACAAGAAGATTAAGAAAAAAAAGAAAGTTGTGTTTGAGAAACTTCATCTCAAACCTGAGCTTAAGATTAATAAGGACAAACCTTATCTTTTATATTCTTGTGAAGGAGTACTTATGTTTGTTTCCTCCAAGTGGAAATCTACTTATCATATTGTCAACCCTATAACACAAGAAGAATTGACACTACGATCTACACTTGATGAAGTTATCGTATGTGCTCTGTATTTTTGTCCCTACACAAGACAATTCAGAATTCTTTTTGCACAACTACAAGATACTTGTTGTACATATTTCGTACATATTGTAAAGATATGGAAGTGTAAGAAAATTCATTCATCAATCTCCTTCAACTTTTTGCCAAGTAGTGGCAATCCTGTTGTTGTTAATGGAGCATTGCATTGGATCACGTTGCACGATTTAAAAAGGAAAGGCATTGCTCCTTGTGAAAACGGAATTATGGTTTTCAGAATGGATAAAGAAGAGTTGTTTACTATGCCTCATCCTCCTGTAAGTAAGGTTTGTAACTCAGATCAAGATCATTTAGCTATGAAACTTATGGTGAAGGATGATCATTTGTGTTTATGTAACATGATTCTCCCATGGTATATCGTGGATATGTGGTTGTTGGAGGACTATGAGACGCGGTCATGGATCAAAAGGTATAAGATTAATCTCTTAAATGAGTGGATTTTCCCTTTTAGTAAGCGTCTCCGTGAAAGAGAAATCAGGCATGCTTGGAATGTTAAGTTTTTGTACCTCCAAGAAGGTGGACTTTTGATTTACTTGATTCACTTTATAATGACGAGTTATATCTTTATAATTTAGATCTTAGAACAGTAAAGAAACTTGAATTGCCGCAAGAAAAATTGATGTCCTCCTCTCGGAATGTACTCATTATCAGAAGAGTTTTCTGGCAATTGTCTAATTTGAATGTTTCTCCTACAATTTTACTTTGTAACATGTAAGGTTTTCAGTTTGAATCTAATAAATGTGTTCCTCTCTAACAACTCAAATATTATATTTTGATGAGATTAATGCGTCATGTGTAGTGGAAAAGTATCTTTCACTGGCCGTCTTGCTGGATTATTTTATGTATATCATTGTTATTATTACACACTTTAACATTAGGGCTGTTTAGAATCGAATCGAAATCGATAATTTAAATCGAAAAAAAATTATTGATTTAACCTCTTTTTTTTTATTTTTTGTTATCGGGTTATCGATTCTTAATGGGTTGAGTTTTTTTCTTAACGAGTTAACCGATAACTCGATAGTAAATTAAATAATTATATTTATACCATTTTGTATGTAAAGTTCTTGACTTAGAGTTTGATTCCTACTTTTATTTTTATTTGTCTTAAATACTTGGTTATTCTACAATGTAAAATGTCTGCTTTTGAACATAATGTAACTTGTGAACTCGTGTGCATGGTTTATTTGGATCGTCACCTATTTTTTAAGTTGTTACATCCCATACAATCAAGTTATGACAATCTAGTGTTAATATAATAATGGTTCATGCCTTATTTTACTTATATGCAATTATATATTTTCAATGCATTAATTTCTGTTTAACTCAAACATATTGGAAGTAGTTGGTTATTAAACATCATCATCAAATTTTCTTTTTTTCATATTGAATTGCTTTAAACATTTCGTGTTTAACTCAAATATATTGGAAGTAGTTTGATTATTAAACATACATCATCAAATTTGCCTTTTTTCATATTGAATTGCTTTAAACATTTCGTGTTTAACTCAAACATATTCGAAGTAGTTG